>MU158396.1:600000-1159241 GCA_015708705.1 Naganishia vishniacii ANT03-052 | reverse complement strand
AGCGAGAGGCCATGGCGAACAGAGTGGTCCAGACAGGTGGAGTGATTACGATCAAAGATGCGTTGAGGATGAAGCGGGCTCGAGAGGGCGAAGACACAGAAAAGGAGGCACGAGCTGAAAGAAAGCGACAAACCAAGAGGGATAAGCTACTTGCTATCGACAACAAAAGGCGGCAACAACAAGGCTTACCTCAAATCCCAGATCATGCAGACCTTGTGCTAAATCCCGACTACATCCGTTGGGACGAGCTTCAACGGACAAGTTACTATGCTGAGTGGTATCAGACCCAGCAGCATCGATCGGAAGAGGACGAAGACATAGGAGATTTTGTGGCCGAATGGCAGTCGGAAAACAGTGAGAATGCTGAAGAAGACGAATTGGGTAGATGGGGTGGTGATTCAGAAGAGGATCCTTTTTACTGCGTTGGAAGAGAGGCTCAGGATGATACAATAAAGTTAGCAATATGACTTCGAAATGTATGATGCAATAGCCTGCTTGCGCGTTGCACTGAGCTGGTCGATCGCCGCGTGTTGCACTGAGCTGGGAGGGCCCTAGTACGTGTATTAGGGCCCTTTCGCGCGCTTGCGCTCCGAAAGTCAGTCGCATTGATGCGTAGTGACCGTTGGGGCCTGGTAGCCCTCGAAGCTCGAAAGAGCTACAATTCTCTCTCTTTGCATTGGGAAAGTGCTCCTTTGCAAGTGCATATGACGGATAGCGAGGAGCCCGTATCGATGCAGAAAGGAAATGAGAAGCCCTTAGGATTCTCGAAGTAGCCCAAGACGTAAGTTGGAGTCTTATCTCTCCAGATGTCTACGACTTTGTCGAGAAAAGGAACATCCTCGGAGATAGGGTCTTCGATATCCAGCGGATTGGATTCTGGAGTAGCTGAACGTCTGCCTGAGGGGTCGGTGGAGGTGTAGCAGGCTCAGCGACGGTCTTCGCCTTTGCCCTAGTCGTAATTGCAGTGGAGTTCTTCGAGAAAGACTTCCATTTGCTGCCATTCATGGGTGTCCGATGGCTCTCGCTCAGGGTCTGGTCAAAGAAGCTTCTGGTAGTGGCATTCCCTTGAAAGCTATCTCAGGGCTTGGGTGGAATAGGACAATTTCTTCGCCAATGTCCTCCACAATTATAGCAGTTGGTGCGAGGAGCAGATCCCGATGCTGCGGAGCCCAGAGAAGGCCTGGTAAATCGGGACTGTGAAATGGTAGTCGTAGCGTCTTTCTTTTCGGTGCGCTCATAGTTGGAAACAGCGATGCTACAAGTGGGTGGCGCGACCTTGCGCATTCGAAGTCCTGGTTCCAAGTCAACTAGAATTCGTCTGAACACTCCCAAAGTGGTGAATCTCGAGATATTGGCTTTGATAAATGGTTGCATGGTCAAAGGGATTCCTTCGATCATATCCTCGATCAACTCATGAGTTGGTGTCGAGGACGGAAAGGCATAAGACTGCAATCGTTTCTTATCAGAGAAGTAATCTCCAAAAGACTCGTTGAGCTTTAATGTGCGATACAAGCATTGTCGCCTGAGGTTGGCGCGATGATTGGGCATATAAAAGGCATTTCGGATGGCAAGTTGCCAATCGTGCCAGGTCTTCAGAGCGTGCCTTTCATTCTCAAGTTTGGTGAACCAGGTCAACGCGTTTCCCTGCAAGACCAAAGGCAGGTGCTGGAGCAAGTCTGAATCGTGAGCTCCCGAATACTCATAGATTGCGGTTACCTTCTCAATCCATTGATCAACGTCTTCGTTGTCTCCGCCTGAGAATTTTGGCAAGTCCGATGCTTTGAGCTTGGGTTCGTGAGGAACGGAAGTGTACGTGCTAGGCGCATATGATGTTTCTCGATATGGCATAGGTGGTTCAAATGCAGCATGTCGTTCTTGCCGAGCCGAGACTTGTGGCTCCATCGTGGCAAATCGTGGCTGCAAGTCGGCAACTATCTCATTGAGTTGAGCGACGTCAACAGCGAAGGCTAGGCTTCGGCAAGTGCAAAGGTTCGGGCTCTTCAGAAGCCGACGCAAGTGCTTCTTGTTGAGGGGTTGAAGAAATCGGTGTCAAAGACTCCCTGCTCCGTACAGAAGATCCTTCTGAGACGGTAGGTGGCACCGGAGTTGCGGCTGCGGAAGAAGAGTTGAAAGCTGGGTTGCTGCCCGGTCCAGCTTGACTACTTCGCGTTGGTCGGGGTGGCATAACGATGGATGCTTCACCCAATAGCTAATGGGATCGTAAACGATGTTACCTTATCAACTACCCTCGGTCTTACTAGGCTATAGTGAAGATCACCCCACGTCCTAGTGGGCTGTGATAGAGCTCGATGGGTTTCTATGCAGTGCAATAGGAAGGTTGGCTAATTGGTACCGGTTGGAGGTACTGCTAATGTAGATGGCTAATTTTCAATCGCGGTCGATGGAAGAGCCGATGTCGATGTAGTTGAAGTTGGTGAAGTTCGAATTTGACTAGACGTTAAGTTGAAACAGTATTACAAAAAAAGCACTTTGACTGATCCCCACGGTGGGTTCCAAATGAAAGAGACTAGGATAGCAGTATAGCAATGATTGTGTAGATGTAATCTATAGACCACTAACTATAGTATCAGTTCTTGAGTTGGGATCGGTCAAGTGAATTATGCAATGCGATTGATGTAAAGCTAAAGGCGATAACGAAAGCAACTGAATGTGATCAATAGGACCACTGAGCTAACAATGAGGCTACCTGGATTACTCAGTATCTGCTGGGCTAGGCAAGGGCGCTTGGCGAGAGGTGATTAGGGTAGATCAAGCGTGATTCATAAGAGCATGGGAAACTATCTAGCTACAATTTCGCTTCTTATATATAGCTGATGCCTAGCTATGGCGGAAAACAAGTGTTTGTCGTAACTTGTGTTTCTGTCACCCAACGTGATTCCAAGGTGGCACTTGCACCAGAAACCATAAGTAGCTGTGTTACACTGTCACAATTGTATTTTAGAGTAGAACCAAGCATCGTTTTGCATACGCGTCGATATTATAAGTTGGACAATTGAACTATCGGGCTATCGAGCTGAGGCGAAGCTGAATCGAGCTATGTTTTTGGTGCTTTGATGGTTTCGACTATGGTACAACATCGAAGGCGACTAAGTAGCGGAAGACCATTTGCGGATAGTGGAAAGGGGTGAGGCGGATCCAAGCTGCAGATAGTGATGGATCAGTGGACTGAATGCAAGGTTGTTGCATTTTGCGCTGACACTCCGACCTTTTCAAATCATCTTTCATCATGCTGCTCGCCGACCGTCGGCCTAGAACCCCTTGGTCGTACTCTTTCCTCAATGCGTCAACAGTATAATGGACCTTCTCCAGCACGAACTCCAAGCTAACGGGAGAAGCCGCCGTGTCTACCGCCCCCGTATTCTTCGCCCATGCTGTCGGCTTTCTCCCACACATTGTCGCCCTGTCTTCGAACATCGATCGACCTTGCTGGGCGGTCTTTGTCAGGGCGGCAAGCACTCGGGCCACTGAAGATGAATGGAGAGATCTTGCTGTCATCGTAGCTGGTCCTGGTGTGGAGGGTGTCACGATCGAGAGTGACTTGGGGAACCTTTCCGATGCCGGCTCCTGCTCAAGCCCTTGGGAGCCCACAGCATCTTTCGAGCAGATGTTAAGCGCTGAAGAGCAGTTGTCCTTCAGTCCTGGAAAGACCATTCGCGTCTCCATTACCCCTATCGTCATAAAGCTGATTCCCGCTGCAATATTTCCCACGGCGTCTCTGTAGAGATATAGGGGTTATAAATGTCAGACGAATGAATCACAATATGGGATCCGAGTCACAACAAGATGTGCTCTACCTGGATTCGAGCTGACGATATCGACTGAGGCTAGCTAGGCCAGAGTCGGGTCGAAAAGGTAAGAGGTTAACGTACGAAAGAAAATAAAAGCATATGATGACATACGATAGCACACGCTAGCATGAGTTGACGTTGGATTCGATCGAGAAGTCAAAGAATGACGGAAAATGGCTATTATAAGGGTAATGACGTTTCATTCCCTTACAGTCTCCGTACACCTTCCGGTTTCGTATGCGATCCTCCTCCAGCTGGTTTCGAAGTCCTCAAGACCTCTGGCCAGCACGTGGATGTCCTAGCCGAACGTGCTCTTCAGCTCTCCGACTTTATCGTCCAGCTTTCCCACACCAACTAACACGACATCCCGAGCCAGGTCAATGTGGTCAACCATCCGAGGCATCGCTTGCTTTAGCTGGAGATCCATTGGAGTCTCGGAAGAGCTGTCGGCCTGTATCACCCGCTCGGTTTAAGCCTTGTAGAGATCGGTCTCGAACAAGCGATGCTTGAATATGAAATGTTCGGGATGCTTCAGCTGCAGAAGAGCTGAGTCTTGAAGAATCACTCGTCGCAAACGTTTCAGGAGCACGAGGAAGCCATATGCTGACGAGTTCTTCTTGTCCCCCTGCGACTTGTGGGGCCTATGAACCATACGGTATGAGCGAGATGTCTCTGAAATACAACCAATGGACCCAGACGACAACCTACCAAAGCTCGATCGCGGGAAACACCGTCTGCGCCAATTCCTCGGGTGGATCCACATCGCTCGCTGGCCAGAACGTACCAGTCTCAGCCGCGAGCCCAGATAGAACTTGCATGCTGCCCCGAGGTAGCGTCGTCAGATAGTTCTGCGTCATACATGACCTATCCCAACGACCTGCCAGACCGATGTCAGTTCTGGAAGCGCCTCCGAGGTCGGCCATTCGGGAGGCGCATCCCCTAAGAGCGTGAGTGACCTTCTTTGACATAATGTCAGCGGCTTTTAACATCCTCGACACAGCTGCTGCACGGGTTGCCGGTGTAACAGAGTCCGTTTGCTTCTTATCAGGGAAGACCGAATAATCGAACCAAGAAGAAGGCGTCGAGAAATCGGGAAGCGTTCCCTGCTCGGGTCCAAACGTCTCGCCACTAAGGTGGAATCTGTTTGGAAACAAGGTGGTAAGCCGTCGCGTTGTACTGGCGGTAATCCTGTGGGAGCACGTATATGCCATTCCATGAATAAAGCGGTATTTCTCCACCTACCGGTCATACATCCAGAACCCGTAGGCAGCAAGAGGACGGAGATCCCATCTCATATTCCTCATAGCTGCCATAAATTGCGCCTTTCCGGCGTTTCTGATCTTTCCGCCATACAACAAGACTACCATGACATCGCAGTCCGTTGGACCTTCTCGGTTCTCGAGACAGATGAACTGTACGTTGGGCAGCTGCATACCCCGACAGTCTTGACACCTGAGCAGGCCGTAATGACAGAAGGCGGCTATTGAGCGGTCTCTCAAGCCTTCGGGCGTGTTCCTGTCGAATCCCTAGTTCACTAGGCGAGCAAGCTCGTCATTCTGGTGTTACCCGTAAAAAAGGTGCCTATTTCGCAGGCAGATGAGATAGATTATCACCCGCTCTCATTCATCTCGCTTGAGGAGGGTGACCTCGACATTTCATCCATACGCGGCAGGAAAAGAAGACACTAACCGTCACGTCGATCGTTATGATAGCCTTTCTTCCTTTCGGCCTCAATTCTAGACAACGTCTGCATGATCTGCTTGACAGACGGATGGGTCCTCGGATGGGCAGCTCGACCGCTCGATACGCCTTGCTGCTTCAACCAGAGGTCGACGATGGCGCTGACATAATTCTTCACGGTGGATTGAACGACGGTCCTCGTTTCCTCCTCCACAGCTTCTCCACTCTCATTACCGCTATTCTCGCCGTCCTCTTCCTCCTGCTCCTCCGCCCGCTTCGGCCCCTTCTTCGCCGACCCCACCGTACCTCTTCTCTTATGCTTCCTGCACACTATTTCATCATCCTGAAACAGGGCCAACTTTTCGCCGTCAACCAGATCTCTATATCAGCAGCTGTGTCAGCACAATCCTTAAAGTCACATGGGAGGCGAGCTTGAGAGGCGTCATCGTATAATGCTACTGTAGGTGAAAGGTGAATGAATGCATACCGTTTGGACTCCTCTATGATCCTCTCGTGGGTGCACCCGGAGCGAAAAAAGGCGTCACATGAGGAGCAATGAGCGCTCAGAGTTTGGAGCGACCCACCGGTCCCGCTTTGTACTAGCTTCTTTATCACCGCTCGGACGTACACTGGACCCAAGTCAGAACACCATAGGTAAGGAGATAGTATATCAATTTGATGGGCCGCGTTCGAGCTAAGATCCGGTGCGCAAGTGATCCATTTCGCGCACGTATTGAATCAAGTGGTTTCACCATAACATCAAATAGGTCAAACTATTCACAGTGGTTCGAGGTCGTGGGTTTAACTTCCCCCCTCCAGCAAAGGCTGGAAGCTGAAACCACGCTAAAAGCAAGTCCATTTCCGGTGTTGTCTTTTCGCTGTAGTCGGCCAGGGCCTCTTATGACTACAAGTGACGGCTCGTTTTTACTACGAACCCCCTTTAGCAATGTACTGTCCGTGTATGTGCTGGCTGAAGCAGGGTGCGCAGCCAATGGGAATCGACGTATTTGTCTGCATTCCGGCTGATCGGCGATCGGGTGCTGGCGCTGAGACAGGCGCGCGGTGTATAATTACTTGACTACATAGCGAGATGGACGGGGATGGTTTTGCATTTCCTTCTATTCAACATCTCCAAGCAGTCCTCACAATCAGACAGGACCATCAAAGCCGCAATCGTAGTCTCTGCTTCTCACCATGGCCGTCAGTTGACCGCCAGTCCTCTAGCAGATCATCACTGACTTCACCCTACACTTTCTTCCTCTCCATGGACTCTTGTTCGCTTCCTTTCGTCGCACGTATGCAGACTCCCGAAACCGCTCCTGCCTGCACCGGCAACCCATCCTCATGTGGATTCTGCAACCCGGCCGCCAACTCGGGTGCATGCGCCGTTGATGGTATCCCCGGATGTACATCTGCCCCAGGAAGCTGTGAAGTATGCAAGAGTGGAAATGGATGTGCCAAGGACTGCGCTGGGTGAGTTTCTTTTTTCGTTATGGATTTGGGCTTGGACGATCCGTGCTAGTGGACGGCGAGACTATGCGGTCCAGAACGAAGACGTGCGGGGGAGGAATTGGGGAACTCGCTGGACGAGACACAGAAGGAAGGCGGGAGTCTCTGTCGAATCGTCTCGCGACGAAGCGTTACGCCAGAGCATCACGCGACGGCTGTCGATATGGCGTTGGACGGAAGATGTCGACTCCAGAAGCGGCATAAGGGACGAGACTCGGAAGGCAGAAACCCGAAGGTTGTGCGAATGGCTGCTATCAGTGACGATCAGCCGTGCCGGGAGGGGCAGAGGGCGTAGTGGGACGAGGGTTGGGTGCGTGACTGGTTGCTCGACTGCGCGTCATCTTGTCCTCGGCGAGTATGGCTGGAGAGAAAGAAGTTCCGCGATGGGTTTGTCATTCGTCGACGGAAAGACGATGCAGCGGAAGAGGACGGACTGGCGACTAGGGTGGGTAACCGTCTGCCAAACGATACCGTCTCGGATCGCACTGCAACTCGACAATAGTCGGCGTGGGAGTTGAAAAGCAGAGAGCGAAGGAGGGAGAGACGGAAGGAACGAGGGAAGGAGAGTCGAGAGGAGATCCCAAAGAGGCTCTCGGGAGGGCTCGTGCGTAGCTTCTATCAAGTGGTTGCCGTGCGTAGCTTCTATCAAGTGGTTGCCGGCCGACTCTTCACGCAATCGTAAGCAAGATGGGGTACCACGACATCACGCAGAGGACGTCGATACCAGTCTGCAATGGTGGACGAAAAGCGCGGAGAGGCAGAACGACGGTGACAAACGAATCGAGGTGATCGGGTGGATGGCGCTCGTGGTCGCCTTGTGCTCTGTTGGATATGCCTCACGAGAAAGGCGGATGATGGGATTCTGCGCGTCGACTGCGTACAAAGGCTGCAAAGGGAAATTCGCGGATGGTCGACGCTCAGTGCCACGGTCTCGTCCAGCTATGCACGCGACATCGGTCAGCGCGCGAGGGCGTGGTGACCAATAAAAGGAGAATAGGAGCGACACTGAAGCAGATGCGGGTCGAGGTTTGGGTGGAGTCCTGGCTCCGAGATAGAGTTGCGGGTAACGGAACATGCCAGGGAGTCTGCGTTTGGCTTCGCGGACGGTATCGCACCGACGACAAATCGGGATCTTCAACGTTATATGGAACGTGAGACTCCGCGAAGGAGAGATTGGCGAATATCGGCACCAGAAGCTGTGCGAGAGATACGGTGGTCCTGTCGTAGCATAGGAGGCGCCATCATCAGCACGTGGGACATGGTTGCAGTCGCCCGAGGAACGACGCTTGGAAAGGGATCGCGATACTGCGACGACGCGATTCGCAGCTGTATCAACCCTCGCTTTTCCTCATGCTAACCCTCCCATCCTCCCCAGCGACCCGTCCAAGTGCCAAGTCTGCGGCAACTCGTGTCTGAAGCCGAGCGGTGCTACGTTTGGAGTCGAGAGGGCGAGCAAGTGATGGGAGACTAGTTGTACTATGTACCGACTCTGGCCGCGCTTAGCTCCACGCGCGCTTCTACATGGCGCGCTGTTTTTCATATTCGTCATACGTGGTTGTTGACGACATCAGATGAGTCATCACCTTCGTCGGGTCGTTGTATCTTCACCTGCCACCCATCGCCCCCGCCAGACATGACAGGCACTCCAGGTCCGAAACAGGAACACCCAACAGGTCCATCGGCAGCCTCCAAGCGCCGCGAGGCAAACAGGCTGGCGGCGGCGCGATTCAGGACGCGAAAGAAGGACCAGGTGACCGAGCTCGAGAATAGGGTGCATGACCTGGAAGCCGAGAATTTTCACCTAAAGGCGGTCAACCGAACGTTGAGGAAACGATGTGCCATCCCCGACGACCAGGTGATTGACGTCGACGACGAGTTTATCGCAGGGAGGCCCGCGTGGAGGAGGGAGGTTGCGGGGGAGCGGTTCGTGAGCGAACGTGCAGCGAGCGAGGCAGCAGAGTACATGAACGAGTCGCCGTCGGACCCCTCGAACGCCAAGAAACGTCGTCGAACAAAGGCCGGAGAGTTCGACCGATCCGTCTCGGCGTCCGGTGACGCAGACCCCTATGTCGTCCTCCAGGACGAAAACGACCGGCTTCAACACCAAATGCGCGCGTACGAGGATCGTTTGCGGTCGATGACGGACGAGCTGGTGGGATTGAGGTATCGCGTCAGGGAGGAAACTGGGCACGCGTCCGAGGGTAGCGATCAGAGTCCCGAGGTGAGCCCAGCGACGAGCGCAGCGCCGAGCGTGCCTTGCTAACCCTAGCCCCCAGACAAACTACCGCGTCTCCCGACATCCGCCGTACCCTTCCGCCCCGACGTACACGCCCTTCACCCTCGACCCGGCCTTGACAGGCGCCGCCGGCGACCCGCGCTACAACGGCCTTTCCCCGTCCACGTCTCATGCCAACCCGGTCCTGACCCTCGCGAGCGCCGCAAGCAACGCACGACTCTCACGCGACGCCAACCAACTCTCCCTGCCGCCGCTCTCCCCAGCCATGCGTCTCGGTCCCGACGCGACTCTCACCGTCAACACGCTCGCCGAAGCGCGCATGTCCCCGAGCCTTGCCCATCAACAACCCTACGGCTCGCGCCCAGGAAGCCCCATGACCATTCGCGCGTTTGAAGCCCTCACCGAAGCCGTAGCCGCCGTCGACGCTCAAGCAGCACACGAAGCCGGTCTCTCCAGCCCCGCCGGGAGTGCCTCCAACTCGCTCGCACGACGCGCATGGAATATGCAACCCAACAACTCGCTCGGCCCGCTCACCTCGCTCTCCCGCACGAGCAGCCGAGGCATGGATTCCCCCGTCAGCGCCGAACGCAGCGGATTACTCGACGACGAAGAAGAGGAGGGCGACGAGTACGCGTCTGCACTCCCGGCCTCGTCGTCTCGCCACCTCGCCTCGACCACCGTCCTCTCCTCGTCGCGCGACGGATCACCCATCGGCAGCTTGGAATACTTTGACCGTCGAATGGGCGGCGGCGCCGTGATCGCTCGAAATGCTCCAGGAGTCCCCGTCGGACGCGGAGGTAGCAAACTCCGTGATATGGATATCGACATGGATGCCTCGTCCACCGCATTTCCCCTCGCGCTTCCATCGTTCGCAGAAGACGATCCATCCACGCCGCACGTCGATGTCTCACGGAATCCCCTAGCCGCCACGGACAACTTTACTCCCCTGGCGACGCCTTCGCTACTCCCCTCGGCACCGCCACTGTCAACCCGGAGCCAGGACGACGCGGGACTCGTTGATGAATCCGAACCCGTCCCGCGCATCGCCCTGCACGAAGCATAACCGCCGCTCGCCCGCCCGCCCTCGCCCCGCCACCCTGTTTGTATACGGTCCCAAGAATACGCCTCGTCCTGCCATAATACCTGCACGGCACTCCTCGTTGTCATATCTAGTTGTCATCCTGCTCGGCCATCCTCAAAATCTGGATCCTGTGTAGAGCGCGTACTTGTAGTTGTATTCCCATGTGCCATGCATTCTCCATACATGTGTCGCTGAAGGGACGTGACATAGCGGGCGGGGCAGACAGTCCGTAGACCGACGCCTGGTCGCGACGCGTCGTTGACACTTGCGACGCCCCTGCGACAAGTTGAGGAACCTGCACTGTACAATTTCATAGCATCATGTCCCTGCGCATACAAACATGGCGTCGTTTGCACGATCTGCATTTACCAACACCGCGTTGCCGTCTACTCCTTTTCGCCATCGCCACTTGGCTTGCCTACGCGACTAGCCAATCATTGAACTAGGGGACGATCAGCGCGTACCTACACGTTGCAACGGTGCCACACTCACTAGGCTTGATCTTGAAATGCAGCGAGATCAGGGAAAAGATGAGGCACTACGAGGCGACGTTGATCAGCTCCAGGTCACCAACCAGATGTCCGCCACGCACCTTGAGATCCTGAATCAAATAGTAGAACACTCGAAGCCCATCCGGATCCTGCGAGTCCTGGACGTCACTCAGGGATCCGATTTTCGCCGTCTTCGAGAGCGGGTCGCGGGGTCAGCGCGAGAGGGCGGAAATACGGGCAGGGCGACCTCACCTCGAACGAAATATGCTCGTTTCCCAGCCGAATCTCCAACTCTTGCTTTCCCACGATATTCTTCTTTGGCCACTGTGCGTCGTCTTCCCTGCTCGGTCGGGGTGTCAGTCATTCTATCCACGAGGAGAGCCCCGAACGCACTTTGTAATCTCGCTCTCCTTGACGATCCGCTTGAGTTCCTCGATCAACAACGGGCCGATCCACACTGCAACAAGAGTCAGCAGAGACACGCCGCCACCACCCGCCCGCACGCACTTTCTTTCCTGATCAACGAGTCGTTCCGGTAGTTCGAGTTGTTGGCGTATCGTAGTCGTCCTGTGACGCGAGTCATCAGCGCATTCAAGCCGCAACGCATCACCGCAACATACCCTGCGAGTACTCAAACTCTAAAAACTCGTGCCCGTGCATACCCTGGTGCCCGGTGCTACCCCGTACGTGTCAGCCATCACCATCACACACGACACCATCGCGCAAGCTTACTAGTATCTATAGGACAACGACGTGAGTTTTCGCAGCGGGAGTTTCGCGAGTCAGGAAGCACACTCACCGAAGATAGAAGGGGTCCTGTTCGGGAGTCGTCATGGTGCGAGGTGGATGGTGCAGGTAGGGTGGCCTCACCAGTGAAACAGCATAGAGGAGATGGTGATTAAGTCGACTTGGATGAAGACAAGGTGCGCCCGATCTCTCACGTGACAGAGGGCTATAGTCAATAAAACCAAGCGTAGGCATTATCCAGGGTATACTCGTCGTCTTTGCATGCCACCCACCATGAACACTACAGCACATACACTCTCGAGATCAGCAGCCATGGCGATGCGTGCGGTGACGAGGCCACAGGCGAGGAGAATAGCCCAGGTGTCGGCTCGGTCGTTGGTTACGTGAGTCCAGACGCAGAACCGATCGTTCGTCACTGACCTCTCCGCAGCGACATCTCGTCACACCTTACACCCACGCAACCATCGACACCCGCCGCCCCCCGGACAGACGACCTCCCCCCCGTCCACGCGCAAACGCATGGAATCCACGTCGCCACACTCACCCTGCGTGCCCACCACCCGTCGCCGCTCACCCAGTTCTCCCAATTCGCACTCCACGCAGCACACTCACTCGGCATGCCCGTCTCCCGCCCTGCCGCACTTCCCGTCACACGCTCGCTCTACACCGTCTTAAAGTCCCCGTTCGTTCATAAAAAGGCACAGGAGAATTTCGAGAAAAAGTACCATGGACGCATGATCAAGGTGTGGGATAGCGACCGCGACGTCGTCGACAAGTGGCTGCGGTACCTCAAGAAATACAGCGTCGGAGGCGTAGGAATGAAAGCCGTCGTACACGACTGGACAACCGTCGACTCATCCACCGCTCCATCACCGCCATCCCACTCCACCCCGGAAACCAGCGTCACCAACAAAGTTCTCAAGGCCGTTCAGGGACTCACCCACGATCTCAAGGAAGAAGTACACCATGCAGCGGAAAAGGCACAGCAGGTCGTCAAAAAGGTGGCCGGCACAGGGGAAGCTTCGTCAGCAGGGAAGCAGTCGAAGAAGTAGTTGTATAGGACACCGTTGGGAAATCAATACCATCGATGGGGAAGGGGAGTCCTTGTTGGATCCGCTCAATCAGGACATCATTTCGACTCGCCACTCGGGTCGTGACACCGGTCCATGGCACCGTCTACTTGCGCAGAACCAGGAGTGTCCCGAGCCGATATGCGGAACGGATGACATCTTTCGAATATAGTACGTTTCCAGATTGTCGCCGCAACTAATACAATACACCATGCTACGGACCCTTTTTCTAGCGCCTCGTCCGCAGGATCAACTCCGACTCAGAATGTACGCCAAGGTGGCCGCCACGCTCAGCCCAGTAAGCAACGAGGCTTTCTCGTAGGTCGTCACACCTGAGGGGAAACCCGATGAAGCTACGGATGGAGTCATGCTGATATTCGATCCGGCGTCGCGGTGGTCTGGTTCCTTATCGGAATTGAACTCGGATTTCATTAGGTGTCTGTGGGCAACTGAGTTCCGGGTCACTTCCACCAAACAGGGTTCCAAAGTCTTCGCCTCCATAATCCGACTGGTCACCTCCGGGAGAAGTCGGACCTGACATGGCTCGCATATAGGCTGGGTATGCCTCAAGGCGATTTTTATCTTCCCGACGCTCATCTTCTTTCACGCCTTGGAACTGCAGGGCCTCCAAAGCTGTCAAAGCTGTCGTCACTCGGTCGTAGTCGACGATCTTCTTCCGCTCCGGGATTTCGTTGTCACCACGCATCAATTGTTCGACGGTACTCCGCAAGTCGTCCGCAGGCATGCCCTGCTCGTTACCGTCTCGCGCGAGGTGTTCCACAATGCGCTGCCTCTCTCGCATTCTCCTTGATACTTCGGTGGTGGCAGTTGGGGATAACACGCAGGAACGCAAACGAGTTTTTTTGGGAGGCGATTTTGAGCGTTCAACCTGACCAAGTTGGCGCGAAGTTACATGATATATACTGCCTACGGCTGCCTTTGACACCTAGCTCTATCGCAGCTCTCTTTGGGAACCCCTTGATAAGCTTTTGCGCTTCCTTTGCGAATGACTCGTCGACGACAGCCACTACGCCAACTCAGACCTCCCTTGTCAATGACGCCATTCTGCCAATGTAGCGACCGACTTTGCTGTGTAATATCCGGACACCGGTGGGATTTAAGCTTAGCCGTCAATAACAGCAAGCAGCAACATGATGCGCCATGACCGCGGGCCCCAACTCGCAAGCTAAGAAGCTACATAGACACCTCATATTTGTCGAATACGGTAAGTGTCACACATACAACTTGTCTCGTCAATGCCACTGGATCATTTCGACTTCTTCCCTCGGTGACTTGGTCGCAGGGTTCGGCTAGCTGTAGAATGAGTCAAGACAGTTGATCCGAACGGATCACCGGCACTTAGACCCGTGTCGTCGGTTTGTCAAACCGTGGAGGACGGACAGTCGTCAGTGTGCGTTTTCATAAGACTGGTAAGAGGTTCTCCCTGCAGCGGGAAAAGCTGTCCTGCACTTCTGCTTCTGATTTCTCTCGATTTATGCGCAGGCAGCCTTGTTCAAGGAGAAGCAGCAGGTAATCTAGCTTCGGCCCGCTGGCTTTTCGACTAAACTTGGCACTTCCTTTGTCGTTGCCACAATCCGTTGTGGTGTCGGACAACCTGCGCTTTTTGCCGTTTGGCTTGTCTCCACGCCTCATTAGCGTACGTTCGCCCCTTTTAGCGTCGGGATGGATGATCATGTCACAGCCCGGAATGCGTCGGGAGTGAGCTTTAGGCTTTTGCACATGCCGTTGACATTCATCTGAAGCGTTTACACAGTCCAGTCTTCATTGGCGAACCTGAGTATTGGGAAGACGGGTAAATGTGCTGCGGACTAATCTTGATACAGCAAGTCGGAACAGGTTTTTTGACCTCTTCACGGCGCAACTCGACTATCAATCCCATGCTTCTTGATATAAGTGAGCTGACGGACTGAGTATGGGTGGAAGGCGGAACTAGGTCGTCGACAGAAGGGAAACCGCTATAATCGGTCGGCGACTCAGCTGTTTCTCCTTCCCAAGCTGAATCAGAGCTAGACTCTGTGTCATGAATGACAGTCGACTCATCATAGACACGACGCAAGTAGAAGGCGACTTAGGCGCGTCATCGTTCACAGGCGGAGTCAGGGTGTCAGTGGAACAAGTCACCTGTTCTTGGGCAGTTCCTAATTCGGATGGAGGTTGATACAAAGATGTATATAGTGGGAAGGAAAGGGGTAAATCTAGCTCTAGTTGTAGTCTGTTTCCTAAGACCACTATTCTCCATTCATTGCTATCATTGTCCGTATGATACAACTGTCCGACTGCAGTTCATAACACTGTGAGCAGTCCCTCAGAGTAACCCTGTCAGCGGAGAGAAAGATAAGGAGCCATACGAGATGCGCGCTCCTGGGTGTGAAGATAGATCTCCCCTCTTGAATCGCACAGTTGCTCATCTTGGTCCATGCTGCGTCTCCAGCGTCAGTAGTCCTAACACCCTCTCTCAACTGCTCGCACAGCACTTGAATGGGCCCATTCTCGTCACCTGCTTCTGTCATTCAGCCAGACAATCTCGCAGTTCGCTCGGTCCCGTCTTTGGCGCGACCGACATATCGCAGAAACGCTTCCAATGATTGTCTGACTACAGCGATCATCTCTTCAATCTCGAGACTCGACTCGGTCGCATCGCCTAGCAATGCCATTTGAAGTTGATTGTGAGATGGCGGAGGTCGGAACACGGTTCTCTGAGATCGCAAAAATTGCACTGCGCATTCAGGAGTTCAGTCCCGTGGTTGTGTAAAGACTAAACAACGATATTCTATGCTATATTTGAGGGTCCGAAGAGCCGAGGACAGCCCTTCCACTCATTTGTGTGAACTGTGTGCTCGTACCCTTACAACAAGGATTATAGCTACCTGCCCACCCCTTGATCTTACAAGTTCGCTGTTTACATTTTAGCAAAGCATCCTTTCCCCGTAGGAAATAGCAGAACAGGGGTTTACTCAAACTGGTCGCGCTTGCGGTAGCTTCTTTGCTTCTGTCTGCCCTGGGTCGATGGCGGATCAGATTGTATAGGACAATGCTAAGCTGTGGGGCCGCTCTTCCAGACGACTGTGTGTCAGGGATGAGTCGACCTGTCTCGAATCAACGCACACGAATGACGACCTTCTGGAAGACATCAATCGGAAACTAGTATGCTATAACGCAAATGCTACACAACGTGAACCTGTACTACACCGACAGAGAAGCTAATACATTGCAGACGCTTCAGGTCCGCACAACACATTCAACTGTAGAGCTAGCGAGCAGGAAAGGCCTCCTTTCTCTCTAATCGCCAAGTCCTATCCAGCTCCGCAAAGTCGCCAGCGTGGAGGGTAAGACAGTCGAAGTAGCATTGAAAATATCATCCGATGCCACGGAGCTCGTGTCATCCCCTCGAGGGCGACTGGCTACATAACTGTAAAAGCTCGAGCTCGACGGGGTCAATGACGAGGGGCGCGGGTCGTTCCGCGTACTCTCTTCATACGTAGGTAGATCCTCGGAAAGCGACTCAGCATCGATTACTAGCTGCGACGCATGCTGAGTGGCTATGGTAGATGCTGGTGAGAGAGGTCGGAGGGAGTTGTACTCGGGCGGACGATCTTCAGGCTGAACTTGAGAACGGCTTAACGAGCTGTCAGCTGCCGTATCAGGAAGATCAGGCGTCTCGTCTGCGGATTCGTGGATCGTCGGTCCCATAATATCTTCATGTGTGAAGAGCAGCAAATTCTCCACTTCAAAGCGAGCTTTGCGTCGGGTCTCATTGAGAAGTACATTCCGCCATGACTGGCCATTCCCATAGCCGTTGTAGCGTGTTTCGTCTACATGCAGCCCTCGGAGTGTTTCGTTGACTTCTATCCATCTGTCTGCCCGTATTCGGCCAGCCAATTCCCCCTGATCGGGGTTAATCGTTGCCTTATAAGTATCCCATGTCCGCTCCCACACTCCTTGCGCGTGACTACGCCGTTTAGCGTCTCCCTGATTTCCACGACGGTAAGAAAGTTCGTTGACATGATGCGGTGGTAGGCTATAAGGGCTGAGATGGGCGGTGGAATATGATAAGAAGCGAATTTCGTGGGCAAACGGAGACTGTGAGGTCGAGGCGGGGCACGACTGGCGACGGCGCGATCAATTTTGCACTATACGGTCAAAGCTCTTATTATAAAGACGTCTGCGCGCGTCCGAGCATCGGTCTCGCAGCGTCCTTCCGTTGTCTTGCCCCTGATCAATCGACCGTTCTTTGGGAGATCCATCCAGGTATGGAATAGCAGCTCGTGACTCTTGACGTCGTCCAATTATCTCGACTATTACTTCGGCGGCCGATTCTCGATCAGTCTGCCTTCTCAGTGAGCGTTTCAGCGGGGAAATGTGGTCTTCTTTGGCTTCATCTCGTGGTTGGAGTAGAGATACCCATCAACACCGTGGCATATACCACCAAGCACCGCCGTATACCTCGACTCTATCCCAATGAAGCTCATTAACAAGCACGTGGAGCGCGATGGCTCCGTGAGTTTCCCGCATTCAGCCCTTGCATTCTATCGAGTTAACGGTCCACGATGGTCACCTCTTCCTGCAGGGATATGTCACGCTCAAGCCCGAAGACGATGAGGATATGTGGCACGTGTATAACCTGATCTCCGAGGTATGTCGGTGAGGATCGTCGGTTGTACGGCTCCTAATGGTGGCCACGCCAATAGGGAGATGAAGTGCGAGCTGGAGCTGTCAGGTATGTCCGCATGGAAGCTCTCCCAAACCGCCGACTTACACCTCTTCTTCAGGCGTGTCACCACAACCTCGTCTACAGGCTCCACAGATTCCACAAGAGTGCGGCTAAATCTCACAATCCGCGTCAAAAAGGTTGGTTTCGTTGTCAAAGCATGCCCTTCAGCGAATACTGACTTCCCACCTTGTGTTACTCTGCAGGTAGCATTCTCGCCATCCGCATCTTCCTCGAATGGTGCGACCTCTCAGGACCCAAGAAACTCCACTGCAACCCTACAAATCAACGGCCAAGTCACCAACGAAAACGACTACGTCAAACTCGGCGCATACCATACATTGGATCTGGAAGGTGACTCCTTCCCCTTCCTGTCGGCTTCTTCGCTAACCTTGTTTTAACTTTAGCAAACCGGGATTTCCGTCTATACAAGGCCTCGGGATGGGACTCGGTCAGCTTGGAGCGAATCGAAGAGGCCACGCGGGAAGGTAGAGGAGCAGAACTAGGTGCTGTCGTTCTGGGCGAAGGTGAGTCTTTTATTCGCACACCGCATCAGGACTTGAGAATCTGACCACTCGCGACCTGCACCAGGACACGCTGCCATTTGCCTACTATCCGAACACATGACCGTCATCCGGCAGCGAATCGATACGTCGATCCCACGTAAACGAGCCGGAGCGGCGTCTGCACACGAAAAGGTATTCAGCGTCACAAGCCGATCCGCGTACCCAGACTTACACTCCCTCGTCGTACTCAGGCAATGGAAAAGTTCTTTGCGGCTGTCTATGCTGCCGTTCTGCGACATCTACCTTTTCAGACGCTGCGAGCGATCGTCATTGCATCCCCGGGATTCACGAAAGAAAGCGTAAGCACCTCAAAGCAACGAGCCCGGCTACCATATAACGACCAACCATCGGGCACCAGTTTTACGACTACGTTTTCCAACAAGCAACAGCGACCAACAACAAACCTCTGATGCAATCACGCTCCAAGTGGGTGAAGGTGCATAGCAACACGAGTCATGTGCATGGATTGGTGGAAGCTCTGCGGAGTCCCGAGGTGAGCTGGTTCTGTTAGGGAAAAGCGTTCTTGCTGACCCGTATCGACCTCGTACAGGTCTCGACTTTGTTGCAAGGAACAAAATTTGCGCGTGAAGGTATCATGCTCGACAAGTACGCTCCATTCGGTATGTTTCCCCTGAGAGCAGTTCGCTGATTCTTCACCACTGCCCGCAGGTTCCACAAAATGCTGGGGTCGGACGAACTTCGTGCATGGTATGGGCCAGACCATGTCGCACTGGCGATTGACCGAGGCGCCGTTGGGACACTTCTCATCTCGGACGAACTATTTCGGTTAGTCCCTTGACCGCTCCCCGTGTCCACAAGTACCGACTTCCATCGCAGGTCGAATGATCCCGTCCAGCGGAAACGATATGTCGAGATGGTGGAAGCTGTGCGGGAAAAGGGTGGAGAAGCGCTGATATTCTCGAGTATGCACGAGTCTGGCCAGCGTGAGTTCCCAGTCACTCTGCTCACCACTACCACAGCTAACTCGGGCCATTTTCAGAGCTAAACATGTTGACCGGTATCGCAGCCATACTGACATACCCATTAGACATCGAGGTGGTGGAGATGGAAGAGCGTGAAGAAAAGGAACGACTAAAGAAAGAGAGACAGGAAGCAGAAGATGCCAAGGGAGACAGCTAGTCTCGTCAACAGTCTTGATAGAGAATCATTGCATCCAGCACCATATCAGCGCAAAGCACCGGGTTCCGCGCCGCCCATGTATGGGCTAAAACTATATATTGCGTCAAGCTTGTAGAGCATGGATTCGAGTCCATTTGAGAGTGTCCATTTGATTTTGATTCGCGTTGCAGTCTTCTTCGAGCCACTCTGGACCACGACTAGGAGAATTGATCGAGGATTCGATTATATAAAGGCGTGCCGAGTCCCGAAGCCGGGTCCCAGCCTTTAACCGCGGGCCTGCAAGGGAGCGAATCAGAGACGACGTCGCTTAGTTTCAACTACACTCACCAATCTCCCGTGAAACCATCATGATTGTTGTCGCCCGTCAGAACATCCCGGAAAAGCGTTGTGTTTGCATAAAAGGTAGCGAGCGGGTTTCCGAGAACGGGACGGTTACGTTGTTTCAGGGCGCCGTTGACGAGAGCAAGTAGAGAGGAAGCCTGGAGTAAGGGTTCAGCCGGCAGGCAGTCTCCACGAGTATGACAACTCACGACCGGAGTCGATGCACTGGTGCCACCGTAAGTGTACCAAGACTGAGAGCCAAATTGGGTGATGGCGATTGTAAACTCTTTTCCCTATTGGATGGGCGGGTCAGTCGTTGTTTCGCAAACGTACTGGACTATTTAGCCCACCTGAGCAGCCAAATCAGGCACACCACAATTGGTCTGCAGCGGCTCGAAAGCCGCTGAGCGGTGCTGCATGTTGAAACCGTTCAAAGCCTCGACTTGCCATGGCATTGGCGGAGTACTAGTGGAGAAGCCACCGGCAGAGTCAAACGACCAGCCGCCTGCAACGTTGGATGGATCAGCGCGAGACGGCGGCTAGTACCTCTTGCCGAGTCAACTTGCGGTCGTTGTTTGAGACCACTTGGAGCGAAGTCACAGTGGAGCCTGCAACCCGGTGAATCCGTCAGCGACGGGGATGACTGTACGTGGGCTCGCCAATTACCGTAATTCGTCTGCGTCGCGCCGACCTGTTTAAAGGGTGAAGACACAGTCAGAAGGTAGAACCCTTCCAACTGGGCAGAGTACTACCCACCGAGATCCAATTAGGGCACAAGCCGGGCTAGAAGGCGAGCGATGTCAAATGCGCAAAGGGGATTCACCCCGACCCGGCCCACATCCTGGATATCCTGGTTCCCATTATCCCCACTCGAGGCCAACAAGGTCGTTCCTTGCAGGGCGGGTCCGTTGGCTTCCACGCCCGACAACGAGTCAGCTTGACTTTCGACCGAGAATCGACCGACTCACTCATGTCGCAGTAGTACATGATGCACTCGTAGCTGCACTCTGGTGCTCCGTAGGATACGGACAAGACGTCGGGACGAGGATAACCTTCCTGTCCGAGCCTCCCGACGGATCCGTAGCTGCGCCAGGTACTATCAGCTTGGAATGAAGGCCCCGCTGACTTTACTCACAGGGACATGGCGCTCAGCGACGGTGCTGAGTTCAGGGAAGGCAAAGAGATAAGACGTTGTTCAACGCGCCGTCTCGAGGTAGCAGAGAGCTCTGCACACCTTGATAATCGTAGACCTTCATCGGATACACTAACGGCACCATAATCTGCCGATCGCTGTCAGCCTACCTTGCATGCCTTACTTTGTTGCCGCCGGGACTCACCTCGAGATCCAAATCCGGCTCGGAAGGGTTCGGCTCGCCCGTGGATTGTGCCACTATCACATTCGCCAAGCCAGAACACGCTTGAGCGCGAAACATGCTCAAGCCCAACGCAACCCACCTCCGGGCACATGAATATCAATCTTTTCCGGCAAATAGTCCTTGGGAATCCGACCTCCGCCGTACCGCTCAAACCCAGCTTTCAGATCGTCCGGGTTGGACTGGCATCCGCAACACCATCATCACGAGTCGTGATGCCCACGGCGCACTCACCATGAACGGTCTCAAACTACCGCCGAGTCAGTATCCATCAGCAGGACTGCGCTCTCGACGCCCACCGTGCACTCACTTCAACGTCGCGACGCTAACCCCCTTGGTATCATCCACCCCGGGCGTCGGCATATGATAGATCGCCCGCAGACAATCCGGCGTCATCTGCCCTCGCCACGCATCAGTCACCGAACCCGCGTCACGTCGGACCCGTACTCACCGCCGCATCACACCCTCTCAGCCCGGATCCCATCGGCGGACTGATGGGCGCGGGCAACCTCACCGCATCGGAATGCATCGTAAAGTTCCAATCGGCGGGCTTTGTCCCGGGCCTGACATGCGGCCTCACTTGTCCTACCACACACACCCCAAGCATCAGCCGCGACTCCCACCTACGTTGTCTGCCCACCGATGGACTCACGAAAATCACTTCCCGGGTTGATATGCCCTACAAAAGGCGCCAAGTTCTCCGGTACGGAATACCGCTCCGTCCCGAGCTGGTACAATACGCGATCATGTCCCCGCGCGACATCACCTGAGCGTGCCCTGACGGACCGAGGATCATACCGATGGACCGCAAAGTCGGCGTCGACTACCCCAGGGGACTTTGCCATCAGCGCCTCAAACGCGAGCATGATCCCAAATGGGGGAAAAGCGACGTACACATCCGGTTGGCCTTGTCGATCCCGACCCAGAAACTAAGCACTTGTCCGTCCTCTGTCTTGTTCACGTGCGCGTGCTCGATCCCATGTCCCTTTAGAAACGTATACGCGAGATCCAGCGCATCGGGATGCGGTCTACCGCGACTATCATCAGCACCGTGCGCAGCGCCTCTCCCGCCCCGGGACTCACGACAAGAGCTGCATCGTCTCTGCTTGAGTCAGGAACCTTTGAAATCTCGAATGACGGGGATCGCTCAGTTCCGCCAACGTCCTCGTCACCGTGTCTTGATCCCGCGGCATCAACCTGACCGCCACCTCAAACTCGAGCTGCTCCGTCGTCGTCGTCCTCCTGCTGCTGCTAAACAACGCGCGCATGGCGTCCCCTTGCGCGGGATCCCGTTTCCCCCACCCGGTATCTAACGCCACCTTTTCCCATCGCGCATAGTGTGCGGCGTGATGCGCGTCATCCCATCCCGGGGAACGATGCCTGACGAGTCGTCCGGGGGTGGGTGTCGGTGCAGGCCGGGCGGCAACGAGGCAAGCAAGCAGTGCGAGCAGAAAGAAGCGCATCATGGTGGATGAACAGGGGGGAAGCGCGGAGAGGACAATAGCAGAGGCACAGGACTCGCTCGCGTGATAGACCCGCCCCTGAATGGTGCCCCCCGTCGCTTCCACGAATGCGTGTTTCACCCCGCCTCACGCACTCTCAAACGCGGACTTGGTTCCGCCGGCGCAGGGGTGGAGGCAAGGCGACGGTCATCTGATGGAAAACGTGGGGCTTGGTTGGGCGTCCCTTTCCCATCCTTTACGCTTCCTTTGCCTTTGATCATCCGCGACCCTCACCCACAGTCGCCACCATGCGCGCCCTTCTCCTATCCCTCGCCACCCTCGCCACCCTCGCCACCGCCACCGCCCAAAACCTCGGCGCCTACTTGTCCCCCTGTCCCGCCGCCGCACCGATCGCCCAGCTCACACCGACCATCCTCCACGGCTACTCGCTCGCCCTCAACGCCGTCTGCCTCGCACCGTCCACGCCGCCTCCCACCGAGGCGTACACGCCCTGTCCCTCGCCCTCTTCCGGACTCTTCACCGCCTATTTCACCGACACCGACCTCTACTTCCGATGCGCCACCTCCCTCTCCGCCACATGCAACAACGGATGTCCCCCGCACACGCTCTGTATCAGCACCATCCTCCCGTCATCACCGACCACTCCGTTCTTCCTCTGCGGCATCCCCTGCGCCGGAGGCTTCTACCTCTGCGACGACACCGGTGCGCTCCGCCGCTCCCCCGTCTCTCCGTCTTCCCACTAACCCCTGCCTGGATCACCCCCTCCTAGCAACAAAGTACCTCGACCCATCCTACACCACCTTCTGCGACCCCCTCGCCGACCAATGCGCCACCTGCGCCTCTTCTGCATTGCTCCTCCTCCCCGGCGGAACGTGCGCTCCAAGCGGGATCATCAGCGCCCTCCCCGTTCGTGCGAGTGCGAGGAGACGTCCAGACCACATCGTCGAGCCGCGGGGAGACCCGATCGACAGGATGGATTGTCCGCCTTCCACCCACAAGTGCACGATACACACTGTCCATTCCGACGACGACTCGATCACCGATGATGAATGGGAATGGTACGCCTCACCGCTAGACACTTGTCCTGCCCCCTTGTTGTCACTGACCGCTTGAACCCCTGCCTGGTAGCGTCGCCATCATGGAAGCCCTCGAATCATGCGGCGGATGTCCCGCGGTCGATGGAATCAACTGCACCGCCCTCCCCGGAACGGCTGTAAGCAGCAGCACACACTCGGCTCCTCCCTCTCGCCCGCCGGACTTACACCTCCTCTCCTTTCTCCTATCAGTTCGGCGGCGTCACCTGCCTCGCTGGAAGGTGTATCGCCCACGCATGTCTCCAGGAGGAAGGATACACCCTCGTCCACTCGACTTGCGTCCTCCTAACCACCGCAAACGAAACACAAGACCCACCAACGACCACCGCTGCCATCGTCTCCGCACCGATAAGCACACCCGCACCACCACACCCAGATCTCTCCAAAGACCGACTCATCCCCCCTGCCCTGCAATCCCTCGCCCACCGCCACCATCACACCCACCCACGCTCTCCCCGTGCCCCACCCGCTACCGGAATCCACATCACCGACCGAACGCAAGCGCGTCTCCCTCCGGATACGCCGCTGACGGTATACCTCGCGCACAGCGGATGGCCCTTCGTCGTTTGTCCTCAAAGCCGATTGATGGGTCCTTCTTCGCCGGAGGATGATGCTGCGGAGGAGGAGGAGACGGATGACGAGTTGGCGTTTAGGGATTCGGTGATGCGTAGGTTGGTGGGAATGACGAGTGTTCGGATCGTCGATGTGGCGGGGGATGAGGCGGCGTAGGCGATCTTTTCGTCCCAAGGCAATGAATGGACTCGCCGCATTTCGTCTTCCGCAAAGAACGACCCACGGACACTTCCAACATAACACGGACATTTTCAACTACCCAAGAAGCGCCAAAGGACGTTTAGAGATTTCTCGGGAGAGAGTCGCACTGCATCATAGAAGGACGATATTCGCGACTCGGGGAGAAGTTCGTCATTCGTTACTACATTGCATCCAAAATTCGGCATCGGCATTCGCATAGACGCATAAAAAGCAAGAAATCTACGTTGTATCCTGCATACATCACTCATTTAGCATCAAATTTAGCGTCGCGGTTTTCCAGCACGCAAGAGAGGTGTAACACCCCGATCAAATGCTACATATTGCGATTTTCGCTTAATTCTCGTGAAGGACTAAATCGGGGAAGCTACCATCGTCAGCCGATATTATATCTGACCAGATATGTCCGCTCCAACGCCGGCTCGAACCGGAAGACAAAGGTAGGTCTCCTTTGCGCGGGATAGCAGAATCGACTCATAAGCGAGTAGAGTCCGTGTGAGAAGGAAGGGGGAAAGGACTTTTCGCTATTACTCCTCGTCAGGAGAGACAGCGAGTGGGTCTTGGCCGTTGTGCACATAACGCTGCGCGTCTATCGCGCAGTGTGGTGAATAGCGATGGAGGCGCATGGAGCAGTCTAGTCTAGAATGGAAGATTTGAGGGATTTCTGATGTATGCCCGACGGCTGTGTACAGACTGAGTGGTTGTCGCTTTCCTAGAGCAGTTCTGCTTGTCGCTCGCGATAGTAAACAATGTGCCTCCATGTCATAAGCACAGCACAATCAACATTCGTGGCAAACAAGGCTTTCCTTTCTCGTGAAAATCCACTCGTCGATGGCGACATACGTCAGCGCCAACAAGTCGGACAGGTTTAAAGGAAGCCTCTATGGGGCGATACTTGAGCACCAGGGGTGAATGGTCCTCGGGGACGCTGGAAGACACTTCTCAGGTATATAACCCAGCTATAATCTGGGCTCTTTGATTTGTCTCCCTGCTTTCCTACTTGACTCAAACTCACCTTCGAACGAGATACAGATCAACACCCTCCCACTGTCCAGTCTCTCTAACGGGCATTTCTTAGTTCTCCTTAGCATGAGGCCGTACCTCAACGACAATCGCCCAGCCACAAAGTGGAGCAGGGTTCCCGGGGATAAGAAAAACACAAAATGCAACTGCTCATTCGTTTTCGACGTCACGCCGAAGATGAGTGAGGAATGGCACCGCATATTGAACGAAGATGGTTTCTGGAATGCATACAACCATATTTCAGAATCAAAGGACTGGGGTCCTAACCAGGTCGATTCATCTCCAGACAAGGATTACGGCAACTATTTGACTGAGTTGAAGGCAATCCTCGGTAAAGCCGCCGTTGTCCTCGGACGTCCCTTGGATGTAGTATTTGGGGCGAAGAGTCAAAGAGAGCTCAGAGCCCTAGTTGAACGTCTGCCAGAGTACCAAACCAGCAAAACCCAAAGGAAGAAAAGACCGACGGTGCAAAAGGTTTGGGTTCGCAAGGCGCACTTGGCCCGGGATAGAATGATGGACTGCGAACAGTTTCTAGTGAAAGGCATGCTGGAGACCGAAGTGGTGACTCCTTCGCTCTGTGTCCACCACATTTACGTCCCAGAGGACGGTGAGGTGACATCTCGCGAATGCGATCCTCGAACCGACGTACAAGCTTTTGGGGAACGTAGCAGCTGCCATTCTGTTGTGGACATATCCCCCTCGTCCCGTAAGAGGATCACCGATTCGTTCCTCGATCCCAGCCCTTCTTGCTTCCCCACTGTGATACTGATGGCGACTGGAAATGGCGACCCGACAGATAACGTGAGCATAACCGGTGCTCCAGGTATAGCGCACAAGCCAGATTATATGACAGCGACGTTGACGGTCTCTCCTGTGGACATCCTCTGGGAAAATCGCTCTTTTGTTTATGATGCCTTCCGCGTGGAAGTCGGCCTCGAACAATCCGCGAACAAAGTACTTTGTGACGCGTTCGGGGACTGGGCCACGCCGCAGCTCGTTAACGCTCTTGCATCTGCCTTGGACCAAGGAGCGACCTCACTTCGAACACAGAGCGCCTCCTCGGCCTCGGAAGACTTGAGATTGAAAATGAGCAGCATATATGATCTGATGTCAATGGCACAGACCTGGCTCCGCGTGTTGCCCGACGTGTGTTCAATCGAGCGCCTCAAGAGTAAGATGGGTGATTACCGCCCTCCCACTCTGGAATATTCCGATAACCACTGAGATTCAGGCCGGACATCTGGGCTACGGCATTCCATCCAGAAGAAGAGCCGATGGCTTTGGGAAAGGATTCCTGCAGAAAACAGAAAGACAGAACAGAGATGGTATTGGTTATGCATTCATAGTAAAGCCTTCAAGGTCTCGCATGGTCTATTTTTGCGTTGCGCGAATGTATCTGAATCGTGAACCTATGTAAGTTTATAGTATAGCGAACAACGTGAATACGCAAACGTTTCCCGCCTGTTGATCCCGACTCCCACATCGCTCCGCTTGGCATGTCCGCCTCATGGCCATTTATTTCATCAGCTCGACATATTACCGACTCACACAGATAACAGGTACCTGTTTCAAATACCTTGATGCTTGCGGAGCTTGGTATTCTGAGCTGTGTGACCGAATGGATCCAGACTGAACGCAGCGTCTGACCACGTTATCCAGGCTGTGCAAATTATGAAGCTGATTCTGACCGAACGTCGAACATTATGCCGCGATAGAACATGAGACGATAGGCCCATCGCCTCCATTCTGTCCTATGTTGAGATCTGCATAGAGATGATTCAGCGGAACGTGCTTGATTTCACGACGGTAAGGCGCAGCTGTACTCACCGTCGCAGAAAGACATCATTCAGTTCCTGCTTTCCCTTTTGTATGATACCTTGGCCTCTACTGCCAAAGTCTTTCATCAATCTACCAAGTTGACAATGTCGATTCCGCTGCCAACAGGGATTCCTGTCTACTGAGAAACGTTCTAGTCCACCTCGATAGATTACAGAATTTCACTGCCCGGGTCAAAACCAGGATTAGCTCGAGGAGTACAATTGCGAAGCTCGCTCACAAGGCTTGAGCCCTTACCGTCTTTCAGTTGGTCTAAGATATCGACTAGGACTTGGTAGTCGTGCTTCTTAGCCAACAAGGAAACTTCTTCGAGATTGAGGCATATCATCTTCAGCTGAAGGAATAGTTCTTTCTGGGCTGACGCGCCCAATAGAACGCAATTCATCAACCGTCCTTCGGTCTC
This sequence comes from Naganishia vishniacii ANT03-052, assembly GCA_015708705.1. Classification (NCBI taxonomy): domain Eukaryota; kingdom Fungi; phylum Basidiomycota; class Tremellomycetes; order Filobasidiales; family Filobasidiaceae; genus Naganishia; species Naganishia vishniacii. The sequence continues at coordinate 1,131,899 of MU158396.1, read as the reverse complement.
CCCGACCAGCTCTGAGACTGGGCAGAGTGGACCCGGGATCTCGAGAGTCCACTCGTCTTTCCTGATCTCGGAGGAAGTAGGCATTGAGGCAAAATGATATGAAGCAAAGTCAAGATGAATTCGCTGAAGAGGCAAAGCGTGGGATGTACGCGAGTTTGAACAGCTGTGCTAGAGTATCTGGCACAGGGGTAGTCCTGAATGTAATAGGGCACTTCGCAGATGAGCCCGAGAGAGCTTCTAGCTTGGACCTAGTCGATGGATCTTTCATGTGAAGACTCGATCAGGACCTGACCTCGCGATGGCGGTCGATAAACGCATTTTACAGCGCCTAAAGCCATGCTGCCTCTCATGTGAAGATAGGAGAAACCCATAGAAGCGATAAATAGCCTTTCAGCAACTAGACAGCTCTATTATCTTGCCTTGTCTTCAAGATCGACTAGAGGCAAAGCATCGACGTTTATTGGTCTTCGTTCGTCGTCTTCTGCTATTCATTATGTTCTTCTCACTTCTATTAGATTGTCTGTCCAAAACCCTGGCTTTGGTATGGTGTCACTGAGCTATGGGAATTGTGGAGAGGCACACGAACTCCTCAAACAGTCTTCCGTTGAAGTCTTGGGTCAAGCGTATGGTTCTATTACTCGGTCCGGGCCCACCAGTGCACCGGCAGACGTAGAAGATCCCTTGTATCCCTTGATAATAGGCATAGCCCTGATGACACTGAACCGTCTGATCCAACTGGGGTAAAATGCTAAACTGTCAAAGTCTACTTAGTGGTCTGCAGCTCAAACCACAAACTGATTCGATCTGGGAGAAAATAGGCGAGGAACCTGCAAAGGAAATAGTGAGATCAGCACGAGAATCGCCTTTGCGAATGTGCTTGGCAAAGGAGAACTGAGCGATTTGCGGCGAGGCATCGAGACGGCATCAAGTCGATTGCCAGAGGGTGGTACGGGCGCTTCAGTTGTGGTCGTGCCTGTGCGTTCACGCCGAGTTTGGGGATATCGGCGTGGTGGCCCCACTTTCGTTCTGACTGGTCCAGCACCCGGTTCAAGGCGAAGCCCTCTTTAGGTAACGTAGGAAAGATCAAAGTATAATGCGTTTACTCGTACAACGAAGTTTCAAATTTCTTTTACAAACTCATGCAATAGGCCCTGTCCAGTCCGAACCCCGGCAACATCTACCCAAGACCATCGTCCTTTCCTCGTCTCGACCTACAACTCTCCAAGAGTCTTTTCGATAGCCGCCATCAATACATCGGCATGCTGAGGACCAAACGTCAGCGTCGGCCTCAGACGTACCTGAAAAAGTCAAATCAGGTCAATAATCGGTCTTCCTCGATATCAAACTCTTTACCCACAGAAACATCCCCACATCCTCCCATCTGCACGCCATTCGCTCTCATACGCGTGACAAAGGCATCCCTCTCTTTTGCAGTGGGAAAGTCCCATGCGATAAACGTGCCATTATTCTTTCCACGTAGGTTCCTAACCTTGGGATGTCCCTGGCAGAGTGTTTCAAGTCGACCGTAAAGCTGATCCCCCGTCTTCTTGGTGTGTTCGATGAGCCCATTGTCCTTGATAATCTCGAGCATCTTTTGTGCTTGAATCGCTCGCATCGGGTCGCCCTATCATAGCCCAGTCAGCGGGTGGACACTCGATAACAATCGAACGACCCACCATCCACGTATTGTAATTCCTATACGGTGCATTCGGCCTCGTCTCCAAATTATGAAACACCCCAGCCGCCTGCATCTTCTTACTAAACGTCACGAAATCCGGCTCCTCCCCCTCCCTCAACCCCCACTTCTCATACGCCCAAAACGTTCCCGTGGCACCCACCCCGGTCTGTACCTCATCCACGATGAAGAATGCGCCATGTTCCCTAGCGATAAGACGGAGAGTGCGGAAAAACGCCGGGGAGGCATGTTTGTCTCCGCCTTCAGAGAGGATGGGCTCGATGATAACAGCCGCAACCGGTTTGTGGGATTTACTATCGACAACAGGGCTCAGCGATCCTGCAGCGGAAATAGCGGGAAGGAACCGAGCCTTACCTGTCAATCAAGATCTTTTCATATTCCTTCAAACACCTGATCTCCTCTGCCTTGTTATGTGCCTCGTTCTCCTCCAACGGGTACTTGATCTCCGGGAACGGCGCAGCAGGCCAATCGAATGCCGGAACGTCGATCTGTGAGGGAAACAGCATCAATCCCATGAGTTCGGAGAAGGCTGGGCCATAAAGGTACCTTGTGGATAGCCTTGCTTCGTGTCGCGCTCAGACTACCAAACAATCGGCCGTGGAAGCCAGACTTGAAGCTCAATATCGCAAGGTTTGGGCTACCGGGAGCCTTGTTCTCCATGCAGGAGTCTGTGGGTGCGAAATCAGAATCGGTATAGGGGAAAGATGGGGGATGACGTACCCAGCTCCTCCTTCGTAAAGTCGACTCCCGGACCTCGTTCCCTTGCTCGGTAAGCCATACAAGCAGCCTTGAACGCCGTCTCTGCAGAAACATCCCCAATCAGCATCCACCAAACGCGCCCACTCCCAAGCAAGACTCACCATTCGCACTGCTCCCACACAACGTCGTCACTAAATGCTCCAACCCCTTGGGCCTGACCGTCATCAACCCTTCCTGCAACCACTCCCCCCACCTCACCGGCGGAAAACTTCCCAACGCAGGCCTATTAATGGCCGCCTTTACAAACGCATCCGTCTTTGCGAGTTCCAGCATCGGAGGGGCATTGTACCCCAACGCAATGGATGAGATTTGGGCAAAGACGTCGAGCAAGGTGTTGCCATCGGCGTCGACAAGGTAGTTTCCGTTCGACGCGTCGTAGTCTACGCAAATGACATGCGTTCGGGGGTCTTGTATTCTGTTAATTCGCTCCGACTGGAGATCGTGTAATCAGCAGAGCCACGCCTGCCAATAAACAGCTACTCACCAACTTCTTACTCTCAGGTCCTGGAACCGCATCGGTATGCACACAAGGCCGCTTCGGTTCATCGGGAAAGATCTCGATCGACGAGAATCGACGAAGCCGTTGCGTCCAGACGCGGTGGGTGCTAGCCGGGATACGCCGAGCGAAGACACGGGACGGTGCAAGAGGAGACGGGAGAAACATGCTGAGCCCGAGCGGAGACAGAGACTGGAGGAAAAGCGTCTTCTCCAGCTCGACCGTCCTCCTCAGCCACTTGTAATGGGATCTGGCTCAACACGTACGTCGGGTCTCGGACGACGGATTTGCTTCCGCCCCCCCCGCTCTGGACTTCGGCTGAGTATTGCACGAGTGACAACGTTTTCATCGTCATAAATGAAGAGCTACTGAATTCATGCAAGTCAATCCAGGGTTGTCCCAAACGTCAGTCAAGAGTCTGCCTTTGACCGGTTTCGTACGGAAGTGTGCTACGTTAGTAGCTCATACCACCCAAAGATACCGAGCTCGCGCGGAAGTAGCAAAACCTCTCCAGAGAACAGCTCTACCCCAACGTTGATCCGTACCAGACAATATCGATTATCGACTCTTCAAACGGCAAGATTGCCATTGCAGCCATCAATCTACGTGTTCCGCCTCGAGGCAACAAACGGCTCCCTGAAGACAGAAACCGACTTGCTCTCCTCATCTGATTTCAAGACCTCGGTGATATCCTTGGGAAACAGTTTATCCCCTCCCGAATTGCTCCGATCGATGAACAGTGTCCCCTGCCACCAGCGTTTCACATCGACCGTGTCTTCATCCGACGTGAGCCTGTGGAGGACGGTGAAGAATTGCTTATTGTCCTCGGGGACATCGGTGATCTGATCTTCGATACGTCACGAAGCCAATCCATAGGCCGCCGCAACGGAGAGAAGACAGTTCTCGAAGCGTTCCACGCTCACTTCCCCGTACAGCCTTAGCTTGATGTGAAGCCGTGGCTGACGTCCGAGGGTGGAAGGAAGCTGATTCGAAGCGAACGGATGAGTCTCTCGCCATCGACCGAGCACACCCAATTACCTACACTTTTAATCCAAGCTCCCACGCCTGGCCCATTTTCCAGGTGCAGCGACATGACAGGTCTTCTTAGCTTTGATCCCTTGGATCCCGGCTGTCTAACCGACATTCCTCGTGGACGTAGGTGCAAGCCAGCCAACTTCCCTAAATGTATTCCGGAATCCCGTGAGAGAGGTCGCAGACTTGCAGTCCACATCCAGAGACGCAGCAGAATTCCAGGTGCTTAATCCAGCATCCTGCGCACCACTTGAAACGAGTCCGCCATTCGCCTTCACAACAATCAAGTCGATCGCTTGAATCGGGGCTGGATCCTCTTGTGGAGTAGTGTGCGGCGGATGATAACTACCCCAGCTCTGGGGACGAGCGACGCAAAAAGCAACACCGACACCGGTTTGTAGAGGATGACTTTGGCGGTGAATGGCGGGACAGTCCAGACTGAGGAGATGACTTGATCTGAATTATCGATAAAACCCCAGGTAAGAGTGACGCGAACATTGGGGAAATAGTGTTTTACTGGGTTTCAGAAAGTGCCACCAAGATGGAAGGTAGACATATCTATCACGCCACATACACAAGCAGAATTAGTAAACTAGCGGTCGTTGAGCCTGTATAGAGAGTGGAATGAACATACTTGCATAGTTGCCATTCTGCTGGATACTTTCCGTCTCGTCCGTTTCTCAACAGTCTCATCCACTAGTCTGAATTAACCGTCACTATCGTCTCGTAACAAGTCGCAAGACATTCCTGTCGAGCTTGCTTGTTCAAGATGCTGAAATTGAGGAGGGAACGATCGCTGTTTGCTCCAGCGAGAAACCCAGTGATGTGTTGGACCAAGATCTCCATCGGGAACGAACGACGAACCTGCGGGAGTAGGGCCTCAGTCACAAGATGTACGACTGCAGGCAGCAAGGCTAACCGGTGACCACCCCTGCAGCCTAACGCCATCCCCCAATCCCGGTTCGCATGACTTTGACGCCGTTCGCAACCGCTCAAGTTCCTCCTCCAACACCGACACCCGATTCCGAAGCTGCGCTATCTCCACCCGGGAAAAGACGGTTTCAGCCTCGAGATGCTTCGTCTCGGCTAGCGAATCCGCCGGAATCGTCCGAAGCTGCGACAGGTCGAGTTGTAATCGCGAGTTGTCAGCGCGGAGGTGCTCGTTCTCCCCATCCACGTCGTCCTTCCATTTTCTTCGCCTGACGACATCCTCCCACATCCTCTTGTTGTCTTCCCGCAGATCTCGACATTCGACCTCGACGCGTGTCAGATCCAGTCCAGCCATGTTCTCTACCAACGAAGAGACTTCGTTCCTTCTCGACAAGACAGTGGGTAGAAGATATAGGGTAAAAAGTGCAGTAAGGTGTCAGCGTCTCAGCGCAGCTTTCCGCTGTGAGGGATTCCACATACGACTTTTCCGATCCAGGAAAGTCCAATCGAGGTACGGGAAGCAGTCGATCTCCCTTGAAGAGCGCCAATAGCGTCAACAAAAGCAGTTGCAAACGAGTGTGATAAAGACCATGCAGGATCGATTTTGGGATCTAGATGCGAATTCGTATCCGCTTTGTCTCAGATGCTTGCATGAGTATAGTCTATTGACCTCCATGCATCAAATAATGATTGACGATGATAATCTCGTCTTCTTGTCTGTGGTCGTTAGTCAATCCCACACTTCCTCACTCCTCACTTTCAAACAACACCAGCCACAATGGACCGCTTAGGAATGAGCGTTTAAACGGAAGGAAGAGGATAATCTGATCAGAATGATGCAGAGTATATCGCTAAGCTCGCTCATCTATCTATCTGAAACCCTGCGGAGCGGACCCAAAAGACGCGTCTTGGAGGCCATAAAGCTTGATTCAATTATGCGCATGGAGGCGGGTCTCTGCTTGCGTAGTGGTGGTTGTGAAAAGGCATATCGTACGGCTTAGACGCAAGGATGGACACCTGTCAGATCTCGCTCCTCACTGACTGCTCGTCAGGCCGTTCATTTTCATGTCATCATCCACCGAAATCAAGACGCCAATCATAGATGCACTACGACATGACAACTTCCTCCGTCTCATCAATGACCTCCTCCACCCATTCTTCCACAGTCTCCCGCTCCTCGTCCTTCTTGGCAGCAGGAGTATCCGAGATGCCAGCCTTCTTTCTCTCAGCCTCCAACTCCTTCGTCCTCTTGGCGCGCCATGCGTTCCATTCATCGATGAGTCGACGCCTGTGAGCGATAAGTTCGGCCGAAACGTTGCTCTCCTCGGCGGCGTCCTCCTCGTCGAATCGTTTGCTGTATTCACGCAAGTTCTTTCGAATCTTCTTTTGTTCGTCTTTGCCGAGCAAGGTAGGGGGTCGAGGACGCCACAAGAATTGCTTAAACTTGTCAAGCTGATTTCGGGAAAGATCTTGTCCCTTGAAATCCCAGATGGTGTATCCTGATTCGGGCTACGGCGGAGATGAATGTAAGTCGTCGATTCATAGCCAACGTGATAAGCGCGGAACTTACCGAGTTTCGGAAAGTACTGGCCTCCGAAGTGAGGTATCGTCCAGAAGGATCCCAAGCAATCTCGCTCATACCGTAATGCTCGCCAGATCCCAAGAGCTGCATGTGCGCTCCAGGTTCGGCCTCGTTCTTCTGCACCTTGTCGTCTGTAGTAAAGTCGAGATCCCAGAACTCGAGGTCGTGCTTGACGGAGAGACCGATGGTGGCCAGGACGATGAATCGGCCTTTCGGTGACCATCGGATGGTGTTGACAGCCCTGTTATCCAGACGTCCTGTAGTGAAAACAATCAGTTTCCTAATTGCAAACCGCTATGAGTTGACACTCACGCATCAGACGGAAATCGCCCTTCTTGACATCAATATCGTAAAAGTCCACGTTGTTCTTGGGCAGTTGTCCCGGTGGCAGAATGGCGTTGGGCTCGCCGGTGGTCACCATGGCGAATCGGTGACCCTTCGGTTCCCATGCAAACTGGGTGCATACGTCTAGTGAAGTCTAGCGTCAGCAACCTGACCTTTCGTAACATTCGATTCACTCACCCTTCAACTCAACCGCCTCGATCGGGTAGTTCTTCTCCTTGACACGGAAAAGCTCCAAATTCGACTGGTTGACCTTCTTCGATCGGTTGAGTCGGTCGACCTTGCAACAAAGGTACGCTCCCTGATCCTGCCAATGCAGCTTGACCTGAAAGACATAGCGGAACCGTGATCAGTACTACCGAGACAGCGCAAATCTACTTCCACTCACGTCAGCGACATTGTACAAGTTCTTTTGACGCAGAGTAGCTCGGCTGGGAATAGCCATCAAGCTGACTCGTGCCGGCTGGTTCTCAACTTCCGGTGTCCAGAAAGCAATCATGTTCTCCTTTCCACTGGCCACCAATTCTCTATCAGGGCACCACTCAAAGTCCAACACGCCATCAATCTTGATCGACTTCTTGTCCAACAAGCCCATGCTGGGAGCCTCGTAGACCGAGATCTGCGAACCCATCAAGCATCGAGCGACGAATTTGTCATCCGGGGACCATCGCAACAAAGGCCAAGCGAGCTTTCGAGGAGGAGGGAGATCCTTGGGGTCGACACCCGCCGGAGGGGCCGGGGCAGGTGCTTCACCAGGGAAAGTTCGGAGCAAGAGACCCGTCTTGACTTCCCAAACGGCGATATGGTTTCCCTCGTCTTCTGGTGCGAATCGTCGGGGATCCGGGCCTGCGTTGGGATCGGCGGAAACGTGAGCGACGATGGGTTCCGGAGCGAACGTCACAAGGTAGTTTTCGCATGGTGAAAAGTCGACGAGACGAACTCCCGGGTGAGTGAATCGGTAGGGTTCCGAGAAGGACTTGCCCTGCCAAAGCGCGACACCCATTCGGTGCAGAGTGGTAAAATATGTGCCGAGAGGCGACCAAGCGACAAAGAGTTCTGCCCACTTGGGGTTGGGTTCGACGGCTCGCTCAGCCACGCCGTTTCGTCCACACCAGTTGATCTCGACAGCGGTGTCTCGGAAAGTAGCAAACTGGTCTCGACCTGCAGGATCGGCAAGCCATGATCGGAGGTGCTCCTGAGATGACGAGAATAGGTGTCAGCCTCCTCGCATTTCGACTACGTGCCCTTTGACTCACCTTGTCGCTGGGCTCAGAGTCGGCGGGCCAGTTCTTAGGCGTTTCTCCCTCCTCGATCGCCATGGAAGCGAATCGCTCGATCTCTCCGAATCGGTTGACGTACAATCGGTTCTTACCGAACATGAGCTGGTCCAGGCTTCGAAGGGCGTGGGTAGCAGTCTCAGCAGAGGGGTAGGTCAAGAACATGTAGCTGATCACGTCGAAGACAGCATTCCATTAACATTCCTGATTCATGCGCGGAAAGGTCAGATATCTCTTACCCCTTGCTTTCACCCTTCTCGTTGTCCCATGGCATCTCCATGTCCGGATAGGTACCATCCTCGTTCGCTTCACCAGACAAAGGCGCGCCGGCCTTGGCAAAGGTGGACCTCAGACGCTCGAACAGCTTCTTCTTCTTGCCTTCGTCAATCACGGGCACGTTGTCGACTACAAGGACATTGTCGAATCCGTCGAGGGGAGAAACGGCATACCTGGAGATTGAGGAGTGATTAGCATGGCGCTCGGGATATCGAGCTCGAAATAGGTTGAAGGCTGGTATGCTTGCGTTCGGCTATCACCAATCGTGCTACTTTACTGTTCCGCAACTCCCACCTCCTTCACAGCACCTCCAGTGCCACGTAATTGCGTTCTCGACGACTGACTGCCGGGATACTATGCCCACCGCTGAGCCATTTCCAAAGATTTCATCACCTTCCATTCTTCCAACCCATGTCTCAACTCGATCTTGACGCCTTGTTGTACCACCTTTTTCCCGCAGTAGTCCTCCTCCTTCTCGCGAACGCTAGCCCAAACACTACTCACTTCTCTTCGATCTCCGAATAGTCAATTTCCATGTCCCCTTCCTCCTGAGGTCGTCCGTTGACCTTGCTGCTTCCAGCTTCGTTGTCCTGTACGGCGACGGGCATTTTTCGAGGGAGCGTGATACTATCGATGTTCCCGTAGATATGGTAACGTCGATGTTGCGATTAGACTGCTGCTCGAGTAGAAACACCTTCAGCAAGACAATGGCTTTCACCTCTGCGCTGAGACTTTTTCGTTTGCACGACTCGATGAGCTAAGCGCGCCGGCGATCAAGCGAGAATGGGAAACGCAAGGAAGAAGCGCGTTCTCGTTGCCAAGCGCGGACATTGGATTCGTGTCCGCACCTCCTTCAGCTTGCCATTCAGTACTGCAGTATGGGTTGTTGACGAAAGGGCTACCCCATCTGCCACTACGATCCCTCTTCTCTCACTTACTATGGCAAGTGATCTCTCCGACTTCGGTCAATTATACTTGACGGACCGGGTGACTCGCGAGGATGCAGATGTCATATGACGAAAGGCACAAGAAGTGACTGTACAATGGTCGTGGGTCCCGCCACGAACGATTCTTTTCTCCAGCATTGATACGCGTACGCATGTCGAAACCCCTTTCTAGAAAGAATGCAAACATTCGTGAATCAATTCTGAGCGTGAGTGCGATCTTCTCGTTGAAGCAAAACGTATCTCTCTCCGGGCTCGCGGCGGCGCCACCGCATCATACCCGGAGCTACAGACTGGCCCCTCGAATCCCGCACCAGAGTCTAATGCAATAGCCCAGCAAGATGCCAATGAAAATATCGAACACGGTCCAAAAGATGATGTATGGCAGCAAGGATGGGCCCATCGGTTTCCCACATGCGTACCTGTCCAACCTGAACACACCCTTTTCGCAAGCTCCCGATCTGTAGCAAATCATCCAGAAAGCATCTGCAGAATCACCTTGTTCGCTTGGTTTGATCGTCTTTGCTTGAAGCCCACAGCTCCAGAATCGTTGTTGAATCTTGCTATGAATCAACGACAAACGAAAGAACGTCACTGCTCCTAGGTTCTGCTCCAAGCTTGCTGGTTGGCTGGTTTTCAAGATCCTACTGTAATGGCGGGCAGCTGTCTTGGCGAGGACGAGGATTTGATTTCGGGAGAGGTTCTGAGGCGGGTATCGTAGGCCACTTCAACGCATATTTCAAGCGAGTACTTCGAATGCAAGACGTCTGCCAATTGAACATATCGAGAATTGGTTCATCAGTCAGTGGCGTTGACCTTGAACCGAGACAGCGCGAACTAACGGCATTCAAGCAACTTTCGAAGACGTCGCTTCCTCCACTTTCTAGCCTGATCATCAAGCAAGGCCTTCGGCTGGCCTTCGCATCCTGCAGATCGTCTTTCGCTAGGTTCCTTGAAAGTCCCATCAGCGTCACTAGCTCAGCCAAAGTGTGTCGCTACTTAAATCCTCCAACCTTCCGCTGCAGGAGAAAAGTACAGTCGAATGTGATTGGTGCTTGGGGTGAACCTGCTTGAGAGGGCAAAGTTCCAGTTACATTTGCTCCGTCGAATAGCTCGGCCTGTTCGACGACTTTGATGGGTTGATAAATGAAAAGAGATCTGGAGGCGTCTGCCGTGAGCTGTCCTTGCCAACGAAGAGGGATTGCGAGAAGTTGCGCCAAGGTAGATGATGACACGGTTCCCGAGATCGAAAGTTTGCAGGAATTGAGGTGTGGCTTCTCCCCGGCTGAAGGACAATCATTCTTCAAGATCACCACGACGCTCTTTGGGAACAGATCTTTCAGCGCGTCCCAGGCTTCGGCTTCCGTGATGATGTGTCTGTATCAACGAGTTCGAGTGTGAGATGTTCATTACCCCCACCTAAGGCGACAATGAAAGGGCGAGGCTTACTTGGTGATGAATCCGAACTTCAGTTTCTGAGCAGCCGAAATCCGTGTGGGCATGAGGTCGAAGCTCGGTCCTCCTTCTTACCAATTCCTATCTCCGTCAAGGACCACCGTCCGATAGAGCACTTGATCGGTTTCCTCGCGAAGACGCTGGCATGTGGAGTGAAGACTGGCCAGAGTAGCGCAGCTGTTCTGTCCTGCAAGAAACTCTGAAATTCTGACCAGAACTTTGATGGGGAGACGAGCGGATCTCTGCTGCGACGCAACGATGATTCAGTTGACTCCCTACAGAGGGAGGATCATGCAGAAACCTGACTCACTGAATGAAACTTGTTACCCGACTTGTTGCGCGATCCATTTCCAAGTTGCTGGAGCTTGTTTGCATTTCTGTCAACGAAAGTTACCCCATTCGGTCTTTCTCCCCTTTTTGAACACGTTCAATCAAGGCAAGGCCACCGAAATTCATCGTTCCCCCCTTCTGATCTCGCCTCGTCCCGGCAGTATATCTGCGGGGAGTCGATCGATCTGTGGTAGAGACTGAAGTTTGCTGGGCGGTACTACTGAGCTCGATCAGGCTGTTTTGGTGTAAAATCATTTGGGGAGATCGGTCAGAGGATAGGTATAGCGACCGAAAATGAGCCAAGAGCCCAAGACAGGACGAGTTTAGTTGTTTCACCAGGAATCGAACGCGCAGATGATTGCTGAATGTAGGGAATGGTGAGGGCTATCTGACGGTAGGCACAGGTGTCAGATTACGGTCAAAATCTCCTATGGAGAGACACGTATGAAACTGACCGACGATACTCACACAGTCCTGATCAAGATGAAGGGCGATACTGGAGGTCGCAGATCGATACTACGGTGGGACGGGTACTGGAAGCCGACAAAAGTCTTGATCGAGTGATTACTGCTCTCGAGAGCACCGCGATGAAGAGGACGAATGGTAATCCGACGAGTATTGACGACGGTGGCGTTGCGCGACGTCGAGTCTTCGTACGATTTCCCCCTGTCGCGCAAGGAAGGATATACGCGACGTAACGGGAGGTAAGCGGGATAGGCCGGGATACAGATGGAAGGCAAGACTGTCTGACAGCGGATCTTGTGGATGTTCGTTATCACAGAAGATGATGTTGATGATGCAATTTTCGAGTGTGATCAGAGAACCTGAAACGTCGGATGCAATTTTTGGATGGTCTGGCAATCGGGGTCTTCCGCGCCTTGTATAGGCATCTAGATGGAAGAGCTCTTTCTTGATTTAGCTTCCGAAACGTGAAACGTGACTTATCAAGGCTGTTAGAGTGCGAGATACGTTGAAGGAGGGGTCAGTCACGGCTGTTCTGGATATAGGTTTTCCTGCTTGATCGGATCACCGAGACGATGGCGAGTCCACAAAGAGCTGTGTTGCCATCGGATACATGATATTTTTTCTCGCATCTATACAACCAAGGTACCCACTCCGCAAGCACACGATATTTAGCTACCGCCCACCGTTCTCCCTCCAAACCCCCTCCCTCTTCCTCTCCAACCCATCCAACTCCTCCTCAACCCTCTTCACAAACCCCTTCCGTGCCACCCTCACCTCGTCATCACCACCACTCTCCACCGCATCCGCTTCCACAAGTAGTGCGACGAGTGATTGTGCGTGCGTGTGGTAGGGGACGTTGATGGAGGTGTAGGTTAGTGGCGGGACCGAAGACGAAGACGGGGAAGTCGATTGAAACTCGAGACGAGCGGGGAAGGAGAACCCCTCCACGAGATTGTAAAGTTTCTCATTGAGCGCTTCCAACACCTCGAGACGTTCCACGCGGAGTCGATGAACCATGACCTGTTCTTGGATGGCATGGACATCGACGGTTGACCGGTCGTTTTGGAAAGCAGCGAGGACGGGTGGGATGGCCGTTGAAGGTGAGGGAGCAGTGGCGACTTCGGCATGGGTAGTGGGCTCGGCTTGCGCCACCGGTAGGTTGGAGGTTTCCAGCGTCGTCTGAGGCTCTTGCGAATCCTCTTGTTGTACACCGAACGCATGGAACAGACTGTGACAACTCTATTGATTAGTACCCCGAGGAAATACACGTGAACAACAGCGACTCACGTATTCAACAAGTCTTGCATCTCAAGTCCTTCGTCCTCTCCACCCGATTCAGACTCTGAAAACTGTTTCAATTCCTCGCGTTCCGCTTCTTCGGTCCGAGGGGGATCCGTCTCATCCAGAGAGGATGATCGATCGACACCGCTGACCGGCCTATACCATCAAACACAACAGTCAGTACGACGAACACACAACGACACAACGCTTCGAAAACCAAAACTTACGAATCGATAAACTTCACAAACTTGGTTTCCTCCAACTCCTCCCTCCTCACCTCTTCCGCTCGACGCAACTCACGAACCCGACAAGCTTCCCGCTCAGCATGATAGGCCCTCAACGCCGCATGTTCTTGCCGCTTCCTCTCGAGTTGCCCTTCGTATTCCCTTCGTCGAGCGAGGTATTCCCGACGTTGGTGTTCCCGTTCAAGAGCGTGACGTTCCAGGCCGAGGAGATGCTGTTCCTCGCGTTGACGTTGTCGATGTGCGTCCCGGTTTTGGTAGTACCGAGCGAGAGCATCTTGGTAGCTGAGGTAGGTGTTATTCCCGCATGGTCGGTCAAGGAAGAAGAGTTGAGTAGATTGGGCACGGCGTCGGTTGGAGCCGCATGGGGATTGGGGGTAGAACGATTGGTAAAAAGTTGATGGGTACATGATGGTGTAGTCGAAACCAGTTGGCCGAGTAGAGATGTCAGTCAATGTAACTGCGAAAGGAGTCGGAGAAAACTAACAGATCAAGTCGAACCGCATCTTATATATCGCCTCTTGTCACCTTATCTTATCGCCCATGATCGACAAGACGCTTGATAATCCCTGGATGCTTGCGAGTCGATGGTATGACAAGATGTATCTTGAAGAAAAAGCTGCGACCCACCCTTTGCTCTGGAAAGTTCGAGGACGGATAGTTGCTAATCAAAGGAAACGCGGGGCACCTGCTCGAATGGTCGGGAAAGATGCGGATGCAAACCCTTGGGCGGCCGAGTGAGACAGAAGCGTCGAGAATGAGCGAGGTTGTGTCAGCATGAAACGTCAGCCTGCCGAGTTTGCTGACGGATAGAAGAGGGTATATAGCCTGGGTGAATAGGAGGCGACTAGTCCACTCCTTTACCATGACTTTCCATCTCTTCTTTCCATCATCGCAGAAATCAAAACAATCAACATTTCCACCACCACCATGTTCTTCCAACCACCGCGTCAGTACCGCTCTCCATCGCCCGACCACCGTCGTACAGCAGTTGCCTACACCATGACCACCAGTCCAACGCACGATCTCTTCCACTCCCTATCACCCCAAGCATACGCACACGCCGAAGCCTCCGCCCTCGACCACCTCCACCGCCAAGCAACCCTCGAAGCCATCCGTGCCCGAGATCGAGAAATCTCCCGCCAGCGCCAACTCGCGCGGATTGCAGCGTGGGAGGAATCCCTTGTAAGGCAGCGGGACCAACAAGCCGTCGGCGATTATTTACGAGCAGAGGTTCGGGCCCGCGCTCAAGCCGAGGCGGAGAGCAAGCAGAGGGAACGGCAGAGGTTGTATGCGGAACGCGTCAGGGCTATCGTCAGGGCTCAGCAGGTGGAGCGGGAGCGAGCAGAGAGGGCGAGGCTGGCCGAGATTGAGAGGAGGAGGGAGGAGGCGAGGCAGAGGATCTTTGTGAGGGATTTCATGGATTCGTGAGTGGCCGTCTTTTCGAGAGCCTCTCTTCCGACTTGAATGCTGACCGTTCCTTTGTACTTTAGGCTGTTTCCGGATGTGACACGACCTCTCATTCAACCGCAGTCTATTCATCCTCAACAACAGACACAGCGTCAGATCCCCCAACGGCCACCTCAAGCACAACCGCGACTCTTCCAAGCTCCTCCTGCTCCTCGACGATTCATGCAGCCTCAACTTGCTCAGCCGCAAGTCGTACAACAACCGGCTCCCCGGCCGCCTCAACCTCAAGCTCAAGTCGAACAGCCGCGAGTAAGCCAGACTCACGCGGCGCGACCCAATTCCCCGGCGATTTCAGAGGAAGAAGCCTTTGAGCGTTTCTTGAACTCGTGAGTCGCAAGACCATGCATCTATCCCCCTAATCCGGCTTACTGAGCGTACTACGTATACAGGTTCTTTGGCGTCGCTTCTCCGCAAATCCTAAAGGCTCCGCTCCCTGACGTCGGAAAACCCGCCGCAACCGCTTCGGAATCCGCGGTAAAGCCTCAACCCGCGACGCAGCCCCAAAAGTCTGTTCAGTTCGCGGCACCTCGGTCGTCCCAGCCTCCTCCCCTCACGCAAAAAGCCCCTCCGACGCCCGCCCAACCCGCCAAAAAAGAAACGGCGCCTGAGCCGGCACCAGCCGCCGAGAAGCAAGAAGCCGACGAGTTGACCCACTTGCTCAGTACGGTCTTTGGGTTTCCCCCGACGGGCCGGAATGTGGATCCCTTGAATGTCTTGTCATTCAAGAAAGACAACGCCGCCTCGCCACTCGTCATTAAACCGTACCCTCAAAAAGCTACTGAACAGTTGAAAACAATTCCCGAGCCAATCCCTAGGCCCGCTAGTCCTCCTCCGCAAGAGCCCTCCGACGCGCCCGCTCAATCCCCAGCTGAAACTGATGACGGGAATGTGAGCGATGATTTTAGGGAGATGGTGGACAAGGTGTTCAAGGATCTGGAAAAGGCGTTTGGAGTAGCGGATGGGGAGAAGGAGGGTGGGGAGGAGAAGGCTGAGGTGCGGAAGGGCGCTGGTGCGAGGGTTCCTGTTGAGGGGTCCAAGCCTGCACCGGCAACCAGTAAGAAAGAGGTCAGGTCTCAGTCTGCACCAGCATCGCCAGCACCAGCCCCGGACTCGGCCAAGGTACCGGAGAAAGCGGCCGAGCCACCTACTGACTCCGTTAAAGACACGCCTGCGCAAGCCGACACTGTCGATGAATTCGCCGACCAGTCAACCGAAGTTTCCGATGTCTACTTGGACGATGATGTACCCACGAGCGCCGCAGACCTGGAGAACGACAAGGTGAAAAGCGCCGCTACCCTGATTCAGCAAAAGTATCGGCAACATCATGCCCGGATCCAGCGGTTGGAGAAGCTGAACAGCTTGAAGGCGAAATTGGACAAGCTTGTTAGCGGGTTCACATTCCCTGAACAACTCGACTTCCAGGACCCGGACTCTGGCCACCCCTCGCCGTTTGTTGATCCGGTCGACGGCGCGTCTCATGATGGCGACGAGCGAGTCGAACCTGTTCCACCCTTGGCCTACACCCATAACAACGCTACCTACCACGCACACGCTCAGGCCTTGCTCGCGCTCCTTGTCGCCGCGGACGCGATCTCTAGCGATGGCGACAAGGAAGTGCGTAGGGTTCGGAAGGGGTTTGTCAAAGAGATTGAAGGAAAGTTGGCCGAGATGGAGCGACAACGAAGTGCTGTTTGGAAAAAGCAAGAAGCCGAAAGAGCGACTGCAGGTGCAGATGGATCGTCGTCGTCTGCCAACAAGAATCAGTCGGCAGCAACGGGTGGTTCACAAACGAAGAATGAAGGTATATCAGTTCAGCGCACTGCAGTCGGAGACGTGGACGTTGCCGCCGTTGCCTCGGAAGCCGTAGAAGCTACTGACCCGGACGTCTTCACCGCTCCGATTGTGAGGGAGACCGGCAGCAAGATCGAAGATGTAGACGTGAAAATCGTCGCGTCAGAAGCAGTAGAGGCTACCGACCCAGACGTCTTCACGGCTCCGATCATCAGAGAAACCGGTAGCAAGATCGAGGACGTGGACATCAAACCTGTTGCCTCGGAAGCCGTGGTAGTCACGAGCGAGGAGGTCTTTACTGCTCCTGTAGTCTAATGAAACACGAGTTGCACGAATCAAATTGATACGAAAGTTCGAAGCATTGATTCAAGATAGTGAACTGGAACCTAGTTGTAACTCATACAAGCTTCAAACGGACGATATATTAGAGTGTAGCATTCTTTCCCTTCATGAATATCGTTGCTAAAAATGCCTCAACGATGCTCTATGCCTCATTGCTTGTTATTGTTATCCTACGTGATTGCGGACACAAGCATACTAATTTCCAACATGGCATCTCATCTCTAATCATCGTCATCGCTAACCAGTCCAGAAGGTCGCTCTGATCTCGCAACGTTGAGTCGCGGAGCCTTGCGCTCAGCGACGTCGTTTGCTCCATCGCTCTTCCGTTTGAGACTGACGCCTTTACGCTTCATCTGCTTCGCGACGGTGGCATCCCGATAGTATTCGTTTGCCGGGCGGTGTCTTGCCGATGGATTTTTCTCGTAGTCCTAGAGAGAATTGCAACAGCGTCAGCCACACATAGTCAGATTCGGCCGAGGTGCTTTTACCTCGATGGCCTGTTCCGTGATAAAATGTTCGATAGTAGAGGGCTTAGAGGCCGCCTTGGCAACTCGTTCCTCTGCCATGACGGGCAACCGCGTTAGCGCATATGAGCTAAGTTCTTGTCACATTGGTTACACGAACTTACGACGCAAGCCCGGAATGACTATCGTTACCCTGTATGATCAGCAAAGTCTGTCGAACTGTTATGTAATCGTCACTATACTGACAGTCGCTTATCGCTCCCAGCAAAGTCCCATCTTCGTTCGCACCCGAGAGCTACAAATGCAGCGAATCAGAAGCTATCGCACAAACTGAAACGCACTTGACGCACTTCGGTACCTCTTTCCGTGCCTTGCGGTACGAGGTCGCTTGTTTCGTCATAAGAGGTCTCGATCTTCAGAGTCCTGATTGCTGCTTCAGAGTCGATGATGCCCCTCAAATTTTCTGCCAATTCCTCCTCTTCCGATACGAGTCGAGCAGCCTGATGGTTGTGAAATTAGCATTCGCGGCAACGATTGCGATCCAGATAGAGTGCTTACACGCTGCAAGCTGGTTCCTTCAGGACTATATCTGAAGAGGTTGATCGCACCCCACAGGTCGCCGGTGACACCTTTACCTTCGTGACCGACGAATACTCGCGAATCCATCGCATCATCATAGCTGTGGGAGCCGGCGAGAGCATTAGTGGGCTACGCTGACTCCGCCGATGTCTTCTGGCACGAACATGATACGCATAGCCGCAGATTTTCGCACTGAAAAAGAGCAATTGCAAGGTAAGGTCACTGGAAGAACGTCGCTTCGCGAACGACGTACTTTGTCTTTCATAAATAATCTCTTCGATAGTTCCAAGAGATATGAGTCGATAAACATCCCTGAGGGGTATTGGCGGTGAGATGCCCATGCCTTACACCGGTGCTTGCAGTTCCGACTCACACGTCACGCTTCTGTCCCATACGAAATGCGCTACGGAGAAGAGAATCAACGGGGTGCAGACAAGTGGATCATATAAGAATTGAATACCGATCCATCGCCTGGAGGTCGTTCGCAGGGTCTATAGCCAGTAATAGATGTAGTATGAGTTCAACCCTGACCTAGAAGTCGAAAATCTACATACTCCAGTTGGGATCAAAAATAATTACTTTGTTCGCCTGAAAGGGAGACGATCAAGTAAAGCACTGGAAACATGGACAGCGGAGGAACGTACCGCTGTCAGATTAAGGCCAATGCCACCAGCCAAAGTACCTGGGCATAAAGTGTTTCTAAACATAGAACTTGCAGGCAAGAAGAAGAACAAGCTTACTGATAAGAAATACGAAGACATTTGGATCCATCTGAAATCTGTCAACCGCAGCCATACGGTCCTCGTCTTTGACGCCGCCGTGAAGTATCTCGCAGTTATCTATGAGCGAAAGTCAGCTGAACCTCGTGTAGGTTGGTTTTAAAATCGACTAACAGTCTCGCGTAACAAAATCTTGAAGCATCGTGAGCAGTTTGACAGAGGAGGAAAATACGAGAACTGGTAACAAAGAAAGAGAAGTGGTCAGGTTTGTGACAATGTACCTCTCCCCATAAGACGGCGACTAGCCTTTGTTATGGGCCTTGACGTCGGCTTTCCAGGAATTCAACAACGCGTGCAGGATCTGAAAGCATATGTCAGTATCTGTTGGCAGCGTACTTACAAGTACTTACAACCCATTTGCCTGAAAATTCTGACAACCTACATTGGTCTTTTGTCTCAGCTCTGGGGCATCGGATCATATAGTAGACTCACGTGCTTGCTTCATACAGTCTCAGCTGTCGATATCTAATATCGCTGCGAACGGGAGCCAGATCCTCGGCGACTGCACTAGAATCTTGCGGAATATAATCCGCCCCTTGCTCGTCATCGATGAGGCCAATCTGCTGCAATTGGTCCTCGCGGGTCTGCGGAAACTGTTTTAAACCGCAATGTCAATGAAGACACGGCGTTACGAGAGGCAAAGACTTACGCAAATGTCCATTATTCGATGGCAGATTTCCTTCTGCAGAGAAGGGGAGCACCAATGAGCCCTATCGATCGTTTTTCATTATGTCAAGACTCCGTTACCTGCTCCCGCGTGTCATCGGGTCCTAGAGAGAATTAAATCGGTTTAGCAAGCTTGCAACCTTTGATCAGGGCAGTACTTACGACTGTATATAAGGCCGATATGCTGAGCGGTACCAAATCAATGCATACTCGCCGTGTCACATTCCCCTTGATGGTTAGCACTTACGCTCGACACTTTCTTGAAGATATCAATGCTGTTCCAAAACACAAAGCATGAGAGGACGCTATAACGCCTCCGGAAACTACAGAACGTACTACCGCAGGATAATACCTTTGTCGACGCCCTCTGCCCTCTCAACGTCATCTGGCACGTAACAGCATTCTTTGGCTCTGGTGCAAGCAGCATAGCGGATCAAGGGAAATCTCCGGAAGATTGCGCGAGATGAAGGCCTACCGCTTATCGGGATGGTTGGTGCACGGTCCATTCCTCTTGAGGAATTCCCGAAGATCTAGGCATTTCGAACAAATCAGTTCGCGGTACGGTGAAAGCAACATCGCACTGGTACCATACCTCGTTGGCCTGCGATCCTTTTATAGATACGTTCTTGGACTTCAGTCAAAGGGCAGAACACGACGTGATCGTTCTTCTTCGGCAGCTAAAATCACAAGATGGTCATTGGAGGCGTACTGAAACGAAGCATATGCAAGCAGACTGACCTCTAGAGCAACTTCGGCTTTCGTCCTTCTGAGGAAGAGCAAACGAAGCACGATCTTTTGCAGAGCGTCTGTAAGGCGCTGTAGATGGAATGCAGTCAGAGCACATACCCCAAGGATTGCAGCGCATGCAAACCTTTTTCATGACAATGCTGCTGATTGTCGCTTTTTGGTCCATGCCTTCGTCCACTTTCTTGGCCATTAGATTTTTCCAGTCGGAGTAGCTCCCGACAAGACCGGGAACCACCTGTCCATCATCCCAGTTAGAAGAAGATTGTACCAGGGTGGTAATTGAGACTTACAAAATCCAGTACAGACCACATCTCTTGAAATCTATTTTGAATGAGTGTTCCTGTATCGGATCGCCATGGTCAGACGTCGAAAGGAAGAAAAACGAGCTGCACCAACCTGTCATCGCGAAGCGACATTCCGCTGATATCTGTTTCATCGCCAAAGTGCGGAGAGCAGTTGGGTTTTTGATGTGATGGGCCTCATCTATGATCATGACCCTGTGCAAGTAATAAATGATGTCCAAGTCGTTGAATACATGTTCCTCTGTTCCCCTACACATATAACTGATAAAGACTCACGAGAATGACAAAGATCGCAAGGCGTCGATGTCGTTCAGTAGCCGGTCGAAGGGAATGAGCACTGTCGAATTCCATCGACGTTTAGCTTGAGAGGCGTTTCCGGATAGATATTTGCGCGGCTCTCACCCAGATCCAGGAATCCCCTATTGTATTGCTTGATCACTTTATCGCAGTCTTCCTTGCTTTCGATGACGCCATACTCGAAATTCGTCCACTTGAAAAGGACTCAGGTATTTGGGAAAGAGTGGCAAAACGCTAGAACCTACCGTTTCGATCTCCCGCTTCCACTGGGGCTGGTATCAGCCTTTGAAGAAAGCAAGCATGACTTGTTGACTCACATTCGGCACAAGGGTTTTAGGACAGGTAATCAAGCAAGTAGGTCCAAAAGTAAAGGGGTCGCACGGACCGTCGCGGGCACGTACTCTGCCTTTGCGCGAGCGGTTCAGTTCGAGATCTTCCTTAGTTCCCTTCTTCTCCATGATCGCGGAAAGCTTCAAATTTTTGGCTTAATGAGGCATATACGACGTATTGACAAAAGATACGCACGAAACCTAACACCTGAATCGTCTTTCCCAGACCCATATCGTCTCCCAGAATGCCACCCTTGACGATCCCAATGCCTTCGATTTTGATTCCTCGATATCGATCGTAGAAGAATTGAATACCTGTCCTCTGGTATCGTCGAAGGAAGCGGCTGATGGGACGAGGAACGACAATTTGTGATTTGTATGGGTCAAGCCTGTACGGCCTCTTGCGCTGTTTCATTGCTGAGCATTTGAAATTGGGCTTCATGACAGCATCTTGAGCTTGACGCTGAGCAAAGTAGATAGATTACCACAGGTTTCACTAGAAACATCTGAGGACGTTACCTTACCTCAGCGTCTTCGTTTTCCTCCCTCTCGATTTTGGAATGAGTGACCAGATACTTCACATATTCGATAGTACTTTTCTCTATTTCCAGTTGTCAATGAGTACAATACCCTTTAAACGAAGTCGCTTTCACAAGTCCAGACTTACTGGGAGCCTTTTCCTCCACGGTGGAAGCCTCATATCCGTCTTCCTCTTCGCTTTGACCGTCTTCTAGTTGCAGCTTCTTCGCAGCATCCCCTACATCCGGCGGGGGAGGACGAATGAGTTTACCATTTTTCGTATCGAATGACAAGAAGTCGTCTTCATCCTCCGAGATAACTTCTCCATCGTCTGAAGTCCCGGGTTCCCCCCTTGCTTTTGGTGCATCAAATTGACTTGTTGCCTGGTTTGGTGGTGAGGAAGCAGCACCTCCTTTGCCTTGATGGAAGTCGACATCGGAACCGGAATCGGGCTCTTCCGCATCACTTCCATCTCTACACGATCGGGTCTGCTTGGATCCCGTGCGCTTCGGATGATCGTTGACTACAGGTCATGCATCAGCGCGTTTCACGATCGTTGCAGACAAAAATCGCACATACGCAACAGGCCCAGTAGAGTGTTTTGCCTCGTAGCTGCAATGCAGTGTGTTAATACAATATCCTGACTCTCCCAACAGATCAACACTTACGAGACTCGCCTCGTTCAGGCCTCTTGAACT
This sequence comes from Naganishia vishniacii ANT03-052, assembly GCA_015708705.1. NCBI lineage: Eukaryota > Fungi > Basidiomycota > Tremellomycetes > Filobasidiales > Filobasidiaceae > Naganishia > Naganishia vishniacii. The sequence continues at coordinate 1,109,809 of MU158396.1, read as the reverse complement.
TCGGGTTATTGCCTGAATCCGGCTTATCCCCAGTTTTGCGTCCCACCCTTTCAAGCACCTCGTCATTCTCTTCGCCCTCGCCATCTTCTTCTTCTTCCACATCCACAAAATGAGAACGGTTAGACCGTCTCATAAGATGATAGGGCTGGGATTCGTCTGTTCCCAGATTAGGGTCTCGAAGTGGTGTACGTTGTAATAGCTTGACTGATTGCGACATCATCGACGTTGATGGAGGTAAGCCAACATGTTTGACGAAACCATCATCCCCACCGCCGATTTCGATGGTGCTTCGCTTCCGGATACTTGACTTGACACCCTTCTCTGACTTCTGCGATCCTGTAGACCCTTGTTCTCGCTCGTGATCAATTCGAGCTCGTTCTTGCTTTGCGTTCCGCATCTTGAATTGGGCAAAGGTCTGCGAATCGTCGTCTGCGACATCAAGTTCATCCGACAAGGATGCGGTATGCTGATTGTTGGATCCTGTGCCATTACTACGAGACCGTTCTCCGCCGTTTGCAGATGTTCCGTTTTTGGACTTTCGGTCGCCGTTCTTTAACTGCTTTTTCCCCTTTTGCTGTTTCGGGTCTTCCTCCTCGACTCTATCAAAATCGGAGTCGTCACTGAAAGCTGAGATGTGAAAGGCAAGGTCACAGCCCTGTTTCTCGATGATACCAAGCAACGTACGGGCAGGTTTCGAAGCGAGTCTCGACTTTGCTTTTCCGCTCGTTGCCAGAGGTGTCAGGGACGGCCTTGGCGGTGATTCTTCGCGTGAAAGAGATCCAGATGCTTCAACTCCTACTTCAGTCGCCATCCAGAATCAGACCACTAACCATTATCAGAGTCTACAAGTCTTCTTCTTTCCCGGTTTCCCGATTTGACAACCTCCTTTTGCCGCTGTTCAAATAGACGAAGGGGAATCATTGCGGTGGGAGATAAATTCGACTGCAGTCATCAGAGATCAAGTACCGATGGCTCTTAGGGTTTTGGATATTCTGAATGTCGGAGACTGCTACACCTCCTCTGCAATCATGCTTGATGAAGATCATGCATGATTCATGCCCTGATCCATTTCACGTGTTCTCCCTAATGTGACGTAATTGAGAAGGCGCGTGGACGCGTAGACGAACGATTTCTCCGTGGGAAGAGCCCTCTTATCCTATCCTGTCTTCAAGATGTATCGTTGCGGGTTTCGTTAATTTGTCCTACAAAGCCAGCTCCTCCTCTACCACTCGGCCAGTCTCGGTTGTCGCTTCTCTTCTCGACTTACAACATGGGTATCAAAGGTGAGCCACCGGCCTCAAATCGGCGTATGTTCTTTTCCTCATTCCTCCTCTCACAGGTCTTACCGCTCTGCTTTCGGAGAATGCTCCTAAGGCTATGAGGGAGCATGACATCAAAACTGTATGTGCCACTCACATCGAGTGCTGTGGTGATCGACTCAGCTGGCAAGTGGGCTGAGCGTTGCTTTTGCTGAGACAGCTTTTCGGTCGAAAAGTTGCTATCGATGCGTCAATGTAAGTTTCTGCATAATATGAGATCGCACCTCCTCCTGTACCTAACTGAGCACGTTGATCTCTCCAGGTCAATCTACCAGTTCCTCATCGCTGTCAGACAGAAGGATGGCACCATGCTGATGAACGAAAATGGGGATGTCACGAGGTGAATAAAGACTTTTCTCCTGGAGAAAGATAGATCTCTGACAACTTCTTATGTATCAGTCACTTGATGGGCTTTTTCTGGAGAACATTGCGGATGGTCGATCATGGAATCAAACCAGCGTATGTTTTTGACGGTAAACCTCCCGACTTAAAAGGCGGTGTGGTAAGTAAGGTCAATATCGACGATCGGCAAACTCATCTGACATGCAGACGACCTTGCACCATAGCTTGCCAAGCGATTCGCGGCTCGTAGTGCTGCTGCTGAAGCAGAGGAGGAAGCGAAGGAAACGGGTAAGACTCTGTCACATAGGCTGATGTTTACGAGTCGTTAACTTCTTCCCGAATGCATCCTCCGAATAGGTACCGCTGAAGATATCGACAAGCTAGCAAGGCGACAGGTCAAGCCGACTAGGGCGCACAATGAAGAGTGTAGAAGGCTATTGAGGCTTATGGGAATTCCGGTCATTGTGGTGAGTACTGGTTCCGCTGTGTGTCGTGTACCGCATTGCTCATCCCAGATCCCCACTTTTATCCACGATAGGCTCCGGGGGAGGCAGAAGCGCAATGTGCCGAGCTCGCGAGGGGTGGCAAGGTAAGTCGATACCACACCGGACGGCATAATCGACGCTAATATGGATGGTCATCATTTTTCAGGTCTACGGAGCAGGCTCAGAAGATATGGATACATTGACTTTCAATGCTCCGATCTTGCTTCGACACCTCACTTTCTCGGAAGCGAAGAAGGCACCTATCTCCGAGATCAACTTGAAGAACGTATTGGAGGAACTGGATATGGATATGGAAAGGGTATGTTTCTGTTTGCCCGTTGCCGGGAGCAGCACTAATGCCGACTTTCGCTATAGTTCATCGAGCTGTGTTTGCTGCTGGGATGTGATTACCTCGAACCCGCAAAAGGTGTCGGACCGAAAACTGCATTGAAGCTCATGCGGGAACACGGAACCCTAAAGAATGTAGTCGCTCATATTCGCGGTAAAATGGCCGAAAAGCAAGAAGCTGCTGAAGAATTCGAAATCGAGGACAAGCCCGGAAGTGATGTCAATGTCGAAATCGAGGACAAGCCCGGAAGTGATGTCGAATCCGAGGACGAGGATGCTGGAATGGGGCTAGAATCGGCGGACCGTGAGGATCTGGACAGCGAGGATGGTTACGAGAAACCGGTTGCAGCTACCATGAGTGGAAGTGAAGATGAAGGAGGCCCGAGTCAACCACGAAAAACGGCAACGCAAGCGAAGAAGGGCAAGGGAAAGAAGACGGCAGAACCGACAAAAGCTCCGATCAAGAAGAAGAAGGCTATTGGCGGTATGCAACTTCCAGAGTACTGGCCGTGGGAGGAGGCAAAGAAGCTGTTCCTGAAGCCTGAAGTTACGCCTGCTGATGAGTTGGAGGTGAGTCTGCTGTTCATAACTGCCTTGGCTCTTCCGCTGAAAGTCAACGTGTCAGCTGGATTGGACTAAATGCGATGAAGAAGGATTGGTAGAATTCCTCGTCAAAGAAAAAGGTTTCAAGTAAGTCGTTCGGGTAGACTACCGATTGAGTAACGCTAAGGCTGAAAGTACTCCTGTGTTTAGCGAGGATCGTGTGCGAGCCGGTGCCGCGAGACTGGACAAAATGTTGAACCAAAAACAACAAGGTCGTCTGGATGGTTTCTTCAAGGTGACACCGAAAGACAAGCCCGCTACAAGTTCGGCCAAGAATACGAAAGACACCAAGAAGACTGCAGGAAAGCGCAAAGTAGGTGTTGAATGATGAATTCCGTCGCCACTCTACTGACTCGTTTGCGCCCTTAGGCTGACGACAAGGAGAAGCCAGGCGCAAAGAAAGCGAAAGGCAAAAAGTAAACGAGGGAACAAAGCTGTGCGCGAAAGCTGTTGTGCATGACTGGAGATCCTCATCCATGGACACCCAGAGATGTAATGTGATTGTGCAAGCCCGCTGGGCTCTTGTTGTATGAGCGGTAGAGCATTGCCTGATGGCTACACACTTTCGGCGGCGAGATATGTCAATCGTTCTTCACATAAGGCATGATTGTTCGAGTTCCAGAGGGGGGTTCTCGATATTTCAAGGGGCCTGCGATATTCGACACGCCCTTCGAGAGATGCCTCCGATCCACCTTCGGGCATCATCAATGCTAGATGGAAGTAAGACATGCGTCCCAAGTCTGTCTGGAAGTCGCGTTGGATGCAGACACAATCAGAACTGTCACCATCGACCGCTTCGATGTGTCGGTTCAGCTTCGATGCTGCCAGGTACATGCTTATCAACGGATTTCACACACCTCAGCGATCGTCACCGCCGCTGCTTGAAACCCGAGGCGACGTCATTCACCGTTTATCGCCTTCGAAACCGATTTGCTGCTGAGTCGATTACATGAACATCATGCGCCTTCCAGGTGAGTTCCGTCGACCCTCTTTTTTAAAGATCGTAATCTGACTCGCCGTTCCATAGTGGAACGTAAATCAAAAAAGCTGATCGTCTATCACCAGACCTATCATCATGACGGGAAACTGCAATCGATTTTGCCACTTGTTGAGGAGAACAAACCGATCGTTACACATGTCGTCTTCGCCGCGTTGCACATCAACGTCAAGTGGGAAGAGGATGATATAGATGGAGTAGACGCCTGCGAGGCCGATAAACCGACTTCTCCGGAATCAAAGCAGAGACGTTGCCTGCATCTCACCCTCAACGACAACGATCCTGATGACCCGTATTACGATGAGGTCTGGAAAGAAAAGGCGGCACTTCAGGCAAAGGGCGTCACAACATTGCTGTTGATAGGAGGGGCGGCACTAGGAACCATCTCGGAGTTGGACTATGCTCCAGGATCTTTCGAAAGCAATCAAGAACGATTCGAGGTTGCATACGGCCTCGTTCGAGATATTCTGATACGCAAGGACTTCGACGGACTCGACCTCGACGTGGAAGAGCCAATGACACAGAGCGGTGTGGAACGATTCATCCGGAGGATACGGCAGGACTTTGGCAAAAGCTTTCTTATCACGATGTCTCCTATGGCACCTGGATTGCAGGGCGGTCGGGAACTTTCTTTGCTTGACTATTCGGGCCTGGAGCAGACATGCGGGCATCTTATCGACTGGTATCATGTGCAATTCTACAATGGTTGGGGGAGTGCCGGCGATGCGAAGGGGTACGAAAAACTCGTCGAGACCGGATTCGACCCGTGTCGGTTGGTGCTCGCTATCCTCTCTTCTCCCGTCCATGGGCACGGATTCGTGGACATTGAACATATCGCCACCACGTTGAACACGATAGACAAGGGTCATCCAGCTTTTGCCGGCGTGGCCTGCTGGGAATACTTTGCAAGTGGAAGAGAGGGGAAAGAGGGGGAGGCATCGGAAAAGGAATGGTATTCTAGGCTAGCCCGAATACTCGATGGCTCCACCAAGTGAACAAGAGCTTCCTTCGGCATGATGGTGTATTGCGAACGCGGTGTAAGTGCTAGTGGGCGACAAAATGCGCTGAATCCATGGTCCATTCAATGTGATACCGAGGGAAGAGGGTGATAGATGTCAGGGCCTGTGGCGTAGTGAACCGTGTTCTGCATCGTTACAAGGCGTCGAACATTCTAGCGTCTTCCTCAAGGGTCGAATTTCTTTAGCACGTCATCGGTCTTCAGATGAATCCTGCACCGAAGCGTTTCGCACCTTTGTCTGCCTCCTGTCATCCAAAGAAATCCTTGGACAGCTTGATTAGACCCTTTGCAGATACCTTTCACTGCTTTTGTCACCTGCAATAGACACATGCCAAGTACAATCTGCCCAAGCGAGCGGTTGTCCCCTTGCCCATCATCCCTCCTTTAGCCCGACCAACAGCTCTACAGAAAGCATGTCACCCTCAACACCAAGCCCTGAAGCTGCTGAATATGGCTGGATTCGCTACTGGAAGAGTCCAATCTTTAATGCATCGCCCGACTATTTTGATGCGGAATGACGACCTCGGCTGAAGGGGTTACCTCTAGGGTCCTGACTGGCGCTATCTCGAAGGGGCACAAGAGATCGTCAAGCGGTTTAACAAATTGGACGACCAAGCCAAACTTGAAGGTCATACTTATGGCGCCTTCATGAAGGACATGGTATCGCCAACGTATATGGAGTTCGTGAACCACCTCAAACTCGCCACAGCTCATGTCAGGGAAGAGCAGCCCTCTAATCCCGAAGCCAACAGTGATCACGTCTTCCTGTATCGTCCGTTCTGCCTCCGGCAGTCAATGATAGCCTTCGGGAGGAAGCTTGAGTCAGTCTTGAAGCTGAAAGCAGAGAAGCCGCTGGAAGGAAATCCAGACTCCATACCCTCCTGGTATTGTGAGCATGTCGATGACATGATGAAGTTCACGGCAGGTGAGGAACGTAAGCTGGGGAGCAGACTACCACCTCCCGATCACTACATCGCCCAGCTTTCATTCGAGCCGCCTCCCAGCCCCTCTCAGTCGAAAGCATCGGATGAACAGCTGTCCAACGGACACACTCGATTGACAGCCCGTCTCGAGACTATCGAGGAATGCCAAGTAGAGAAATGCTCATTGATTATCAGCGTGGCGTCCTCCTACGCCCTATCAGCATGCTATCATCGAAATGCCGTCATCTGGGCAGATATCAGCACCTACGACAGCACATCTATACAACAGCAGGTTGTCGATACGCTCAGGAGGCATCTGATATCGGAGTCTTTTCAGAGGACCACTTTGGAACTTCCGGAAGACAGCTTATTAGCGGTCCGGATGAGCATAGTGCAGTCTCTAGCGAGTCATCAGCAGCCCTTTAATGCGATTGAGAAGGGACTCGCAACGATACCTACCATCTCCGATGACTATTAGATTGCAGGTTCGTTGCGTTCGATAGGTCTTTGAGGCATGAAGGGGGAGCCTGAATAGCTCAGCGCAGAGGAGCTCAGGGAAGGCAACTTGGCGTTTGGGTCTTCAGGGACGAAGGATATAGCAACTTTATTTCGTATTTTCCGTAATCTGCTATCTGTACTGTTGATTTCGTGTGTTTCTGCTTCGTATTGATTGTTATTTTTCTTCGTATTAGGTTTAAATCTTTGGGATAGTCTTATGAATTCATGCGCACTGCGCCAGAGTGTCATTCATGCGATCATGGCAAGCCTGGCATCATGCGACTCAGTCGCTTTCACCCTAGTACCGACATCAAGGCGTGTCAGTCTGCTGTGTAGAAACGTGACCGCCAACCTCCTTTGGCTTTACTGTAGGATCGGCAATTCAATCGTCTCACCAGGGAGCCAGGGCATAGCGGTATGAAGAAGAGGATGCTGAGTGCAGGTCACAAACAGCAGAACCAGAACGAGCCAAGGGTAATACTGTAGTCCCTGTGGCGAATTCAGTCGCGGCGGCCGAAATCGAATTGCATGGCCTCGATCTGCTCGATCTCCTGAGACTTGACGTCATTCAGCAGCCAGCCAAAACCCAAACACCCAAAATGCAATGGTCCAGTCTGCCCGGGATTGACCGATCAAGGTATCTGCTTTCATGCTTCCACCCGGTCAACATCGCTGGCTCTCCCCCATAGCCTCATGCAAGCGGCCATCCTCCGCTGTTCTTTCAAGCCACTCTCGAAATCAGCCCGTCTCGTCAAGTACGGCCTACCACCGATTTTGCTCTGTTTCGATCAAAGCAAGCGCTGGGATACGTATTCAGCTGACATGCCGCCGAAGAGGAAGAGAGGTGTGGCTGCGGCGGATGTTGCGCCCGTCGACACGAATCCCGATAACAACCCGGCGATCTTGGATGGCAAGACGGCGTTGCGTGCGAGTCCTGATGCCGAAGGGAAGGGAGAGATGATGAATGTCGGAAAGGTTGTGGGCAAGGAGAATGTCGGGATGTTGGATATGGATGAAGAGCTGGAGGTCAAGCCTGAAACCGAGACCCTGAAGAAACAAGGAGGAGGGCGAAGGAAGAAGGCAGTAGAGGTGAAAAAGGAGGATGGAGAATCCGAATTGAGCGAGTTGGAGAATGGGCATGCGGCTGATGGGTTGGTCGTCAAGGACTTTACCGATCCGCAAGATGGTCCCGCTTCGAAAAAGGCGAAAAAGACACCGACAAAGGCCTCGCGTGCTGCAAAGAAGGGCGCAGACGAAATCAAGGCATTCATTGCGGAACAGGCAGCACTCAAAGCCGTCAACGGAACACCAGAGTTGACACCTGCCAAGAAACCAAAAGGCAAGGCCGGTGTGGGCAAGGCTACAACCGAGGAGGATCCAGATGAGGCTGTGTTGACGCGCGATCCTGAGGCGGACGGCGATGATGAGGGAAAGGAGGATATTGACGCGGAGAAGAGGGAGGCTGCAAGGCCACCACCTGTGAATAGCGATTACTTGCCGTTGCCGTGGAAGGGGCGGCTGGGATACGTAGGTCGGTTCTGACGCGTGATGAGAGATGCCATGCTGACGACCAATCTCTAGGCCTGTCTCAATACCTATTTGCGATTCAGTAATCCCCCCGTATTCAGCTCGCGGACATGCCGTATCCAATCAATCCTGGACCACCGACATCCGCTCAAAGATCCGTCTCAGCCCGAACATGCGACCAAGAACCGACCGGACAAGACCCAAGGGGCCGATATCGCGCGTGGGCAACGATACGTCGAAGAGATTGGACTCGCGAATGCTCGGGATATCGTCAAGATGATTCGATGGAATGACAAGTACGGGATCAAGTTTATGCGATTGAGTAGTGAGATGTTTCCGTTTGCGAGTCATGACGAGTATGGGTACAAGTTGGCGCCGTTTGCCAAAGAGGCGTTGGCAGACGCTGGAAAAGTTGCGGCCGAGTTGGGGCATCGGTTGACGACGCATCCTGGACAGGTAAGTCGGATTTCTGGGGAGAGTGGCACGCGCTGACCCTCTTGCAGTTCACACAACTTGGTAGTCCTCGCAAGGCAGTGATCGACAATGCCATCCGTGATCTCGAATACCACGACGAATTACTGTCCCTTCTCGCCATGCCGCCACAGCAGGATCGTGATGCCGTGATGGTTCTTCATCTCGGCGGGGTATTCGGCGACAAGCAGGCGACAGTCGAACGGTTCAAGGAGAATTATGCCGGCCTGTCCCAGAGCATCAAGAATCGGATCGTTTTGGAAAACGACGATGTGTCGTGGAGCGTGCATGATCTGCTACCTATATGCGAGGAGTTGAACATCCCCCTCGTTCTTGATTTCCATCATCACAACATCATCTTCGACGCCGACAAGCTACGCGAGGGTAGCACAGACATCATGGATCTCTTTCCCCGTATCAAAGCCACCTGGGACCGCAAGAATATCACGCAAAAGATGCACTATTCCGAACCGACACCGCAAGCCATCACAGGTCGTCAACGGCGAAAACACAATCCCCGACCGGCAACGTTCCCGCCGTGTGCTCCCGACATGGATTTGATGATCGAGGCCAAGGACAAGGAGCAGGCCGTGTTTGAGATGATGCGGAGTTTCCGGACACCCGGCTGGGATACGTTCAACAACATCATTCCGTATGAACGTAGTGACGATAACAAGCCGGAACCGCGGAAGCCTGCCAAGAAGAAGAAGACCAAGAAGCAGCTAAAGGCCGAGGAGGATGATCCGTCTTTAGTTCAGGAAGAAGAGGAGGAGACGCCCAAGACATTGGTTCCGGAAGAAGAGGTTGGAATGGGTGGACCGGAGAACCGGGTGTATTGGCCACCGGGGTAAGCTTTTACTCCCGTCTTGAGCTCCCAGTCCTGACTCTCTCCGCAGAATGGAGGAATGGCTCCGGCCGAAGAAGCGTGAGATTGCCAAGAAGAAACCGCAAGAAGAGATCGACGCCGAAGCTCTCGCTCACCCCACTCCGATGAACCTCGACCTTCGAAAAGCAGCGAAACAGCGTCTGAGGGAAAAGGCCGAGGCAACGCTGGCCATGGTCGGGCAGGGTGGGGAGGACACGGATGCCACGGTAGCGACCGATGGTACTGGGACGGATGGGACGACGGGAACGGCAGCAAGCTCTGTCACGGGAAAGGGGAAGAAACCAGCGGCCAACGGAGCTAAGCCGAAACCTGCTCGGGGCGGTAGAGGAAAGAAGGCCGCAGTGAAAGAAGAACCCGAGACTGAAGAGGAGCCAGCGCTGAGCAGCGACTCGGAGGCTGCGTCTCCGCCTCTTTCGGATAGTGAAGATGCGCCTGTGGATGTGAAACCGACTTCCGCTCGAGGTGGGACCCGACGACGAGCCGCTGCGGGGAAGAAAGTTTCGTACGCCGAGGCGGAAGGGTCTCCAGGCCTGCCGAGTGATGTGGATATGCAGTGAGAGGGTTGGATCCTTGTGCAAGCATGTTATAGAGACAAGTATTATCATCTATCCTGGAATGTCTCCGTACTCTCTTGTTGCGGATCATCCTCCGCTCTCAGCGCCTATTTACGGTCTTCCTTTCCTTGATCGGTATGGCCTTCTAACCTAGGGTTTGTGAAGGGGAGACGGTATACTGCATGGACTGTATGCCCGTTGCAGCTTTGTGAATATTATACCGCCCCACCTCCTACGGCGACATGTCGTCGTCGCGGCCGAGCTCATACCGCAGGTGATATGGGACAGAGAAGGCTATCTAACACTCTTCCGCGTCGCGTGCTCGGAATACTTGGGGATGGAGGGGGGACTGGCAAATGGCATAGGAGCAGAGATGGTATTGCAGCCGCCGGGAATACTGAGCGCCCGCACTGACCACGAGGAACGAGATGAACGCGAACATGGTATCGACATTGTCGTGCATTATAAACGGGTGGCTAGTATGGATACAGTAGGCTTGAGTTGACGGCCGATTGACTGGGATGTTGGAGGGGACGAAGGTGATTATGCGTCAGGCATTCTGGCCTGGTGGAAACTGTTTCGTACTGTCGCAAGAAGTCAGGACGACGTTCTGAAGGTTTGAGATGAAGTGGTACTCACGAACAAGTGTCTTCCGCCAGGCCTTTACTATACAGTCCCTCCTCTTCTCCTACCGCCGCTTCTGCACATGCCGCACGTCTGGAGGAGAACAGGATGAAGGTCAGCAAGGAGAAATGAACGGTGCCACCGCTATCACAAGGACGTACGATGAAATTCCATATCGCTACGAGGACACTTGTGATGCCTCCAACGATTGCTGTGAGCACACTAGCGATGGCGCTGATGACACTATTGATGCCACGACCGATTGCAGAGAAGACCTGTGAAGAAGAGAGGCGGTGTGAGTTGCAGGCAAGCGACAGCAAACGCAAGGGGATCACTTACGTTACCCATGATTGATTGTTGAGTTTGCGAGTTTGTGATTGTGAAATTGTATTTGGCAGAACTGGGTGGCGACTACTGATGTACGCTTCATATATACTGACGTCGGTCGACAGGTCGCAAAGGACGCAAATTTATCGGGTCGTAACCATGACATCATTTGGAAGGCAAGAGATAGACGAAACCCCTCTCTCGGGGGAGTGGGCGAGTGGAAGGTAAGCCCTATCACAACCGCGCCAAGGCATTCCGTCTGCGGCACCGGTTTGTTGTTGTTTGTTTTGTGTGCGCTGGCAGGCCTTAGCCGAAGCTCGCGCGTTTAGCCTCTATACCGGATATTCTGCTCATCCTCGGGAGGCTCGTACAGCCTTGCGCGAGGGATTAGCCAGCAGCTGATTTAGCCTCGCTACGGTGCTGCTACGTTGCTGCGGCTGTTGCTACGGCAGGATGCTTGAGCACGCCCCGAGGGCCTGCAGGACTAGGAGCTGACAGCGGGGGCTGACACTGGGCTGACCAGCTGGCTGACATGCTAGTGGCGATTAATCGGCAAAGGAAGCAGCTCGCAAAGAGAACAACTTTTCATGTTTTGCATTGCATCCGCTTTCGCTGACGTCATTGTCAGTCACATGTTCGCCGAAAAGGGCTTGTTCAACTCGGCTAGGCGCCAGCTAGCTGGGCGCTAGGATATTGCCTAATTAAGGTCCGGGACACTACAGAGCTCCTAGTTATCGCCTTCGTGCCTAACACTGAGCTGACAATCACAAGCGTCATGAAGCAATTTGCACTCACGAACTCCTCGCAGTCCATTCATGACACGACCAGAGCCACCGCCCGCGGAAGTTGACAGCTCTTACTCCTCTAGTGGGTCAAGGAGTTGGTCGCGCAGTGTTAAGCGAAGCACGAACGAGTTCGTCAGGGGAGTGAGCAGTGCATCATCCAACCTCCGACTTGTTCAGGTTCACTGCAATCCGATTCAATACAACACCGTTACTCGAAAGATACAACCTCAAGAACGTATATCACGCGTTGAATCTATAATCGAGGCTGGCTAAGAAACGCGCCTAGAACCTCGGTTTCTTCTCCCCATAAGGTGCCGGTCTACCCATGCCTAACCGTCGAACAGGTGCACCGGATTGCGGACTGACGCCGTTTGTGGCCGGATTTGGGATCGCAGGTTTGACGTCTGGCATGCCCAGCGACTTTAGAGACGCCAGCGAACTGGAAAAGGAGCTTTGAAGGGTGTTGAGTCCTGCGGGAGCAGGTCCCCCGTTTACCTTGGGAGGAGTGTTGGTAAACGCCGTGATGGGGGGTGGCAAGCCAATGTTTTTCAAGATGGCCGTGTTGGCTGTCTGAGACTGTGCAGATCGGAACGAAGCGCTGGGACTGGCAGCGGAAGTCGAGATCGACATGTCGGCTGGTGTTCCAAAGGAGAATGGCTGCGGGGCACTTTCGTTCCATGCTCGTTCACTGCCGGCAAAGATAGGCTGGGTGTACTGGACAGCTCGCATCCGCTCACTGGCTTTCAGGACCGGTGCTTGAGTTGCAGGAACAGCGACTTGTGACCGGAACTGCGAGGCGCTGACGAAACCCGGGACAGCTGGCTGACTCATCGACGCCCCAGCTCCCTGCGACATGCTTGCCATCCCACCGCCAGGCATATCCGGGAGAGCATATTCGTCCCTTTCCGAGCTCCAGTATTGCTGAGCGCGATGCTCTTTATTATGTGAGTTGTGGTAGAATGCTGCAGAGCCCGGTTGTGAGCCCCAAGTTCCGTTTTGTGATGAGGAAGTTTCCCAAGATCGTTTGGCTCCACCGGTTGACACGATGCTATTGCAGGATATGGTCTAAGCGTCATCTAATTTCGTTCGTTGACTGTCGACTTACTAAGCATGAATTACTTTCGCCACCTCCTCCTCCGGGATAGCCTTTCTGCCCAGTACATCGCACATCAGCTCACGAACAGCTCGAGATACCGTCGGATAGTTGAATTCAAAGATAGGCTACGATTAGAGGAATATCACACGCGAGTCAACTCGTGATCGGTGTTGGATAGAACTGCCTAACTGGACTAACCTTCTCTCCTTCCTTATGGCAGTCCAGAATAAATGGACTGAGTTCTTTCGGTATTTCCTCTTTACCAGCCATTCGTTTCTGTGCATGAGTGATTTCCTGGCAAAGAGATCGAGTCAAGATCCATTATTGATGTCCTTCGTCGCCGCCACGACAAACAGCTAACACCTACGAGTACGACCTGAGCCCGTGTCATCGCCACATAAAGTAATCGCCTGATCAATCCAAAAAGAAAACCATGAGCTTGACTCAGCCAACAAGATCGAGGTGGCAACTCACCTCTCCTCGTTGATCTGAGCTTCTTCGGAAGATCTTACGAAAGGGTAGACTCCCCTTTCAGCTAGAGAAATCAAATATCAGCATGGAAGGGGAACACACGTAAACCGCGCCCTTACCACAAGGAACAAAGACGACCGGCCACTCCAGTCCTTTAGCAGCGTGAACTGTGCATATTGTAACCCTCTGGATACCCAGAATTAGACCGGTATACGACCAATGATTGTGCGAACTTACTGGTGTAACAGTATTCTCATCTTGAGTCTCAGCGTCTGTTGCCAGCATCGACGCTTCCAAGAACGCTCGAAGAGGCGTGGCTCTGAATGGTTGGAAGTCGGTTAAAGATTACGTTGCTGTGAAAGTCGTCAACACATACGAGAGATCGACATCATCATCAACAGTTTCTGTCGGTGCAGCTGTTTCTTCTGCATTTTCCGTCTCCTCATACTCCAGGTCAATGGCCTCACTCGAAGCTTCGCCGGTAGCTTTTCGCTTTGTGCCTCGAGCTTCATTCACCCGAGACTCTGCCGGGGTGGCCCCGCCAGTCCCCGATGGCTTTTGCGACGCAGAGCTTGGTAGTCCTTGTCCGCTCGCAGCTTGCTCTTTTCCCACAAGTACCGCGTAAGAGATCTGTTCTTCCAAAACAAGGATCAGAATCTGCATGACCTGATAATGAGCATACGACATACCAGTTCCTTTACGTTTTCCCACCGGGAATCGAAATCTGACTGCGTCCGTCTAAGATGCGCCTCGTATCCCGTCTCTTCTAGCAGGTTTTCTATAAGTTGGGTGACAGGGGCACCCTAAGAGCGAAAACCTTTCTGAGACTTCCCAGAACTCCGAAGCTCTCGCAGGGCTTACATTTTTAGCTTGAACTCGAACCAGTCGAATCACTCTAACAAATTCTTTCAAATTCCTCTTCTGCGGTACCGATAGATCAAACGACTCCTCTCCATCTACTATTCGCTCAGCCATCTCCATCGAATTCAGGCCTTTTGCCCTAGCTCGGTCAAGAATTGCTTGTAACGACTGTCCGAACAATTAGCGTCATAACCAAGGAGATACTATCGAGGCGACGCTTACCTTCTCCCCAATGCCCCTTTTTGGTACATTGACCACTCTCACAAATGCCGGCTGGATAGCAAGTAAGCATGATATTTAGTCAGCGTGACAATCTGACTTACGTGATATTGCGGATTGTCGATGAGCTGAAGATATGCCAGGATATCTTTGACCTCTAGTCGCTCGAAGAACTTGTGTCCGCCGACGAGTCTACTGGGGATTTGCGCTTTTTGCAGAATGGTTTCAAGGACCCGTGAGAGGGCGTTATACCGTACTGCAAGACTCGGCGGTGTTAGCTGCGATTCGTTCCTTGTAGACAGTACGACGTACGTAATATAGCAAAGTCGTCGAAACTGAGCATATTGCCGGACTGGGCTCTCAGACGATGGATCTCGTCTGCAATGTACTCGGCTTCCGCAAATCCATTTGGCGTTTGCTTCAGTGTAACGGGGACACCAGGGCCAAAGGCAGTGTAGAGACTCTTCTTTATTCGATTTTTGTCTGTATGACAAGCGTTGAGTAAATCGCTTGGCCGCTTGGTGTAAAGCTTGCTCACCTTGAGTGACGATAGCTAATGATGCATCGAGAATCGCGCCGGTCGATCTGTAATTCTGTTCAAGATGTACCTCTTCCGTGTTCGGATAGTCTATCGAGAGCGCGAAATCAATACAGGGCACACCGCTGTGGCAAGCATGAACATACCTCGCTTCATATGATGCAGATTCTCGATATCTGCCACGTGTATTGCCATTAGCGCCAGGAATAGCCCCATATCCAACCCTCCTACCTGCCGCTCTCCAACTATAAATCGACTGATCCGGATCGCCTACAATGGTCACGTTGCCTTGCTTGGCAAACAACTTCATCAGGTTATACTGAGTGGTGTTGGTGTCCTGTAGGAAGAAGTCAGCCTTGCTATGCTCACGCACGGTAAACTTGAAACTGCTCACCTGGAACTCGTCTACTAAGACATGCCTGACGGACGATAGAACATGCCTCTCCTGATCCAGCAACTTGAGACCATACACCAAAAGATCGTCGAAGTCCAGACTTCCGAGTTCCTTCAGTGCCTTCTGGTACTGTTCATAAAGCTAGAATCGCGAAATATTAGACGCTCTTCAAACAGAAGATATGTAGAAGTCCACCTACATCAGCCATCACCATCAAGATCTGACCACCGGCTCCAAGATTATGTGCACGCATCCGCATGCCTTCGGGATCTTCTGACTTTGCTTTTGCATTCGAGATTTCGCTCAAAACCTGGTCCGCTTTGAGTGGCGTGTGCGCTTCCTTCATCGCTTGTGCAATCGGCTTGATGAAACTAGCCATCAACTTTTTGCTGTATCCCAAATTTCAGACTGAGTATGAGCAACTGGACTGAGCGAGATGTATTACACTCACGCGTCGTCTTGGTCGATGATGGAAAAGTTGTTATTGAGCCCAATGAATTTACCATACTTCCTCAAGTACTTTACGCAGGTTGAGTGAAATGTGCCTAGATACAAGATGATCAGCTTTGGTATATATTTCCTCTCCCGTCCATTTATTAGGCACTCACCTAGTACGAGCTTGCTTGTTCCAACTTCCCCTAGTAACACGGTCAATCTCTTCTTCATTTCCAACGCTGCCTTGTTGGTAAAGGTTACCTGTGAGAGACAAAACGGAATCAACGATGATCTCTGCTGCGTGAGCAAGAGACCTAGGCTACTTACTGCAACCACCTCATGAGGTTGCAATCCAAAATGGTGAATGAGATATGCCACCCTAGCCGTTAGCACCTTGGTCTTCCCTGAATGGATAGAGCACTGTCAGCTACGACCCGCACATCAAGGTCAGGGCAGACTATAAATACCTGAACCAGGTCCAGCGAGTACCTGAAGAGGTGCATCTGGCGGATAAGTGACAGCTGTCACAAGCATGAAGAGCACACAGGTTAGCGAGATGCAACCGATTGCATTGCAACTGGGGGAAGAGCTTACCCGTTCGTTGCGCATTGTTAAGAGTTTCAAGATAAGGATAAGGGTTCATCTCTACATTTGAGCCATGTTCCTCCACATTATTCGGTGATGCCATTATGCTGAACAAGGGTGAAGAGAGTCGATCGGCGGTTTTGAGGAAGGTAGGTATATCTTTAGCGCATTGACGTGGTTTGAAAAGGCGTATCGGGCATCGAGCGGAGGGCGGCGTTTCCCAAGTTCGATTACACTCTAGCACAAGCTGCTTCTGGGTCGATGCCGATTTCCTCTGCGGGGAGGTCGTGAAGGTGACTATCAGCTTGACCATTCAAACCGATCGCATCTGCTCATCATCAAACAACCTGTTGCAGTCTCAGAACGGTGTAGACCGATTGAATATAGTATTAGGTAAGCTGGATTGTAAGATTTGATTCCGTGGAGAGCCTCAACGATCGCTTGGGTGCTGAGGACATCCCTAACATCTGGTCCAGCTCGGAGACCACTGTTGAAAGCAAGGTGTTATTGCACCGCTCAAACAAACGCCCTTGCATCGCGCTCCGAATAGCTGGCGATTTCCCCCGGCTTGACAATCCAGCAGCAGCGAACTTGGATCTTGAAATCATGTCAGAACGAGTAAGCGAGAGCCCGCTGCACTTCCTCTTCTCTGTATTGATCTACTCCTCTCTTGTGACAGGGAAGAGGCGGTAACCGTGGAGGTAACAGAGGTGGAAGGGGAGGAGGTCGAGGGGGATCCAATGCAGCCGGCGGAGGTGGATCAACGGAAAAGAAACCGCGCGAAGCCATTCTCGACCTCGGACGATTCGTGGACAAGGAGATTAGAGTCAAGTTCCAGGGTGGTCGAGAGGTTGTCGGAGTGTTGAAGGGGTACGATCAGTTGCAGAATTTGGTGCTGGATGAAGTTCGGGAGGAGCCATCAGGTACGTATTTGTGTTGGTTGAGCGGTGCCTATGATCCGGTAACTGATCATCCCGATCTCCTTTTTGCGTTGCAGAAGGACGGCCAGGTCGGAAATTGGGTTTGGTGGTACTGAGAGGGCCTACTATCGTGGTTATTAGTCCGGTAGAGGGTTACGAAGGTTCGTTCGAGTTTAACTTTCCCGCCTCTCTCCAGAATACTAGACTCACTAACACCAACCCTTGGGGTTCAATAGAGGTCGCAAACCCATTCGTTCAGGCAGAATGATACAATCACCCAGCATGAACAACGAGTTTGTAGTGAAAATTCGCCATTGCATTAACATTCGGCTTTCACCTCGCGCAAAGGACTGTATCATTATAGAGCATGCCAAACCCATGCTCCAGGTCAGTCACGTAGCGGTTGACCGAGATCGCGGTCGCGTTACGACCCCGGAAACATGCCACCTGACAGGTACCTCAGGTCCGGAGAGCGATTTTCAAAAGGTTGAGTTGCTGACATACCGAGGGAACCAGGTTCGTTCCGGACGAGTACAACTTGATCCGCCGTCGGGAAATGGGTGAACATAAACTCGATGGTCTCATCGAACGAGTCTATTGTCCGCCGCCTTACCCCGACGTGTCAAGATGTGCGTCGTCCATGGATCAAGTTGAGCCGCAAGTCGGAATGCAAGAATACTTACTGCCACAATCGAGATGCAACAGATAAGCATACTTGAGCAAGGCGCACACTATAAATATTTGCTTTCTCACGTTGCCCTTGTCCGCGATGGTGCATCATCCCAAATTAGCGAACCGTTGGGTCATCGTATTCCCAAGCCGTACCCGCCATCTATTGTCAAGCATAGGCAGCTCGGAAATCCTCATAAGCTCATGGTCCACCCCCAAGACGGCAGTGGGGAAGCCTTTACCTTCTGCCAGTAAGCGGTACGTCGGGAATGCGTCAGACGAGTACCACTGCAATTACGAGTCTGATTCGCGTGCGTTCTGACTGGACACTTCAGAGGTTATTGGAGATGACAGATATTCGGTCCGACCTACTGCATTCGGAAACTGGGAGCATTTGATAGATATACGCGAAAAGCGGGATTGAATCCGACGTTTCAGCTTCTTTTTGTTTACATGATGTCATTGTTCAATGCAGCACTTGATCAACTTCCTGTGTTTACCCTTCTGTCAATCCAATCCAGCAAATCAGACCTTTCTGACACCAGATCCAGGGAAGACACCGCTCGGAATATCGCCTAAGCTTCAACTCCGCCTATAAGGTGTCGCACCTCTCCCTCTTCGTCGAAGGTTTTCCGCCCACACCACACGGAAACGTTACATCGCCCTTTGATAGAATCCGCGACTCCCAACGCTCATAGACCTGGGAGGGACCTCTGCGACACTTTCAGCGACAATCCCTATACCAGATCGTAATTCAGATTCAACTCGTGAGCAGACGTCGCGAAGCGATCAGTATAGGGGATGGCTAATGGACACACCACGATGGGCTTCCTGCAAATCTGTGATCTCCCACAGTACTTTTTGTTCGTAACAAAGTAGAAGGCATCTATCTCAAAATCGAATGCGCATTTCCCTGGTTTCAAACCCAGAAGTCGCTGCACGGATGAGCTCTTGGCAGGCGACACCACCTCGAACGCTATCGCTTGCTGCCGGCACTGACGCTCGTTCTCCAACAATGCGGTCGAAGCGAAGACGCTCGAGTGAATCGGCGAGCGGGAAAGATGAGATTGAAAGTGAGAAGAGACGCAAGAGGATCAAGTTGAAACACATCGACGTGGATACAGCGCAACTGGCGATCCTCCTTGGCGGTCTTACCATTCGAGAAACCAGAATATATGTGAGTTCGCATTCGGTCTGCTTAATGGTAACGAAGAGACCCACTTGCTTTTTCCGTCAACATCAGGGTGTCGCCACGCTTCCCGTTGAGCTGCTGGTTGTCGTTGGCGGATTTCTTGCTGGGCAAAACAGTTATGGGACACTTGCAAGCCTTGCAAGCACATGCAAGTTCGTTCTCGAAGAAATCGATTCGACTCTCCACGAGACTATCGTCATAGACAAGAAGATAAGTTGGTGGAGGGATGGCATCACTATCGACGAAGTGTATAGGGAGACAACCCTACGACAGAAGAGAAGCTTCAGCAAGACAAGGTACGAGCGATGTGTCTACATTTCATATCACCCTAGGCGGGTTTCACTGACGTTCTCAATCTGCGAGAACAGATTTCTTATTACAAACTCAGGTTTTTCTCCGGCAATGTGTCTCCTGTTCTTCATGACCGCTGTGACGATTTATCAACGCGAAGCCGCCTCGCCGTTTTACTCCTCGATCTATGGCTGTTATCGAAACTGGCCCTGTACCCTTCACATCAGCAATCCGGTGACCACTACGATTCTCGCCCAGTTATTCTCTATCCCCCTGCATTGGAAGGGTGACTCCCTCCGCCAGTTAATCACGGGAGTTGACAATGTATTCCTGTCCGATACGGGGATCGTGGTAGGCTTGAGAGGCGGCGAGTCCATCTTACCCTTGAGCAACGGTGTTTCACACCTGATCGTGCACCTCGGTTGGTGCAAGCTTTTATCAGAGCTGGGTGACACGATGCGCCATTTCCTGGATCTCGTTCGACCTTCAGACGAACTCTGCTACGGATCTTGGAGGAGACCCCGTGCGTTTATACCTTCGAATACGGGAGACATGCTCAGCCGTAGGTTGCACATCTGCATTGACCACAGAACAGCCGACGTTCTCCCTACCTGTCTCGAAAGTGTGAGTAATTCACTCTCGCAAAGCGCTTCGCCTGAATGATTCAGACTTCTTTATCGGCGCATATTGAACAGCTCAAGATGATCCTTTCCTCCAGTGCACAAATCCAAGTTGACATTTGCTACCGCTTGTCTGGGACATCTCTCGAACCCGCCTTGACAACGGAGCCAGGATCGAACGAGGGGATATTGACCGAGTTTATGCTTGAAGCAGTTGAGCTATTCGCGAACCTATGGCGACCAGCTTCAGAAAACGGAGACCGTCCCACAGTCTTCAGGAGCGCACTCTTTTCCACACGTCTCCTTTCAAGCGGAAATCCGACCCTGCTTGGTAAACTGGAAGAGGACGAGCAGGACAGGCGATCCTTCTGGCTAGGCCTTGAAAGGGTTCTGCCCAATGGAGACAAACAGCGGATCCTACCTTCTCGAAAGTATACCGTGCGGAAGACGTAGTTGTAGCTATGCTACCAAAGATGATAATAACTCCGCTCTACCGAATGCGAGACTTTGATGGTCCCCCTTCCCCGATAACCGGCGGCTTTCAAAGGAGATCAGAAAGATACCTCAAGCGGACAGTTTTCCATATGCCACTGTGGCTACAGGTCGCAATTGATGGTCATCGACTGGTCATCGTCCCAAGCTGCCTATGCATGCAATCGTGACACAATTAGCCTAGCCTACCCAGTTAGCTACTCAGTCGTTGAAAGTAAGTATTAGGATGTCACCGCTAGTGCCACCCTCACCGAAGCCTTTTGCCCCGCTCTCCTTCATGTGCGCTTCATGTCAAAAGGCTAAATTGGGCGTGACTCACCGCCGGATGCGGCAGTCACTGGATGAAGCCCCGATCGTTGGCAGGCACTCTCTTTTCCGAGTAACTTATGTAGCTAGCTGAGTATGAGTAGATGGATATCATATATAGGAGTGTGTGAGTATGCGGAAACGGGGGAATGCCTCCTCCTCTTCTCCTCCTCCTTCACATCCTCCGTCAACTCTTTCTCTTTCAATATACCTTGACCCTCGCGATGCTCTGGAAGCTCGCCTGTACTGTCCTTGCGTCGGGAACTGCCTTGATGGTAGCCGCGGCACCTCAACCTTATTGTAAGCCGTCTTGGTATAACCCTTTGGAACAGGAACTCTGACGGATGGTATCATTCCTTCACAGCTTCCAAGGCCTCCGCCAACATTCTCATTAATTCCGCAAACGTTTCTCCGTCACCGGTCGTTTTGTCCCAAGCTTCTCTCCCTGCTAATGTTAAGAGAGCCGCAAGCACGAGGAGGAAGATCACTTCCACGTCGATCACGCCTAGCTCGGTTGCTCCATCTGCGACTTCGCCGACCTCTTCTACTCCGACTTTGACCACCTCTTCTTCTACTCCGACTTTGACCACCTCTTCTTCTACTCCGACTTTGACCACCTCTTCTACTCCGACTCCTAGCCCAACGCCCGGCAGTACACCCAACGGTGACTGTTCGTGTGGATACATCATGGGCGATCATAACGATGCATATTACCCCTTGGCTATCATCGCCGACTTTTCAAAAATCTCCTCGATTGACCAATTCCCCGGTCTAGGGCTCTCCATTGCGACCGGTCGTATTGGTGGTGTCAATCAGGACGATCAAGTCACTACGTGTCACAGCGACCCAGCGAATTTCAGGATCACGAGTGATGGTGTTTTGGAGATGACAGTACCAGGTAGGTCACCCGTTCTTCTGCTGCTTTGGATGGAGAACTAATGTGCTTTGAACAGGGGGGCAACCAATGGGAGGTATCGTCCGCGGCGCGGAGGTCTCCAGTATCGACAAGATGGTCAGCGGTCACCTTTCCATGTCTGCTCAATTCAGCGCCGTACACGGCACGTGTCAAGCGCTCTTCACCTACATCGACGAAGCAGGCTTCCCGATGGCCGGTGATGAGCAGGATATTGAGGTGTTGGGACATACAATCGATCAGGGAGTCGTGTTGACAGTCTGGAATCCAGAGTGCGTTGGAAGAATCTTCTTACGATGTTGCGCTGTACGATGGGTTATTGATCTCCGCTTATTCGCTTAGATCTTATCACTCTCAGAACGAAGGAGCTGTCGTCCCCTTCCCAAGCCCTCCAACCACCGCATTCCACAACTATACCGTCTTCTGGCCACCAGCCGACGCATCTCCTCGTCAAACCTCATTTTACGTTGACGGACAATTGCTCAAGACTTTCCAAAATTATGTCTCGGTGAATCCTTCCCGAGCGTATATCAACCATTGGTCAAACGGTCAAGCGAGCTTTACTCAAGGTCCGCCTGATGCCGATGCGGTGCTTCGAGTGTCTGGGTTGGCTTGGTACTACAGTACTGAGCAGGTTCCAGGTCTACCGGCAGGATGTACCTTGCAGCAGGCCTGCAGGGTTTGATCGCTCGGTAGCTAGAGCTACACAGAGTTGCCGTCCGGTCCTTGGTTTGACGGTTCTTCTATTTTGGCTCTTACGTAGCTAGGTATAACTTTTCGCCTCATAATTATGTCATACACATATGTTCTTTACATATCGGTACGGTGAATCCCGTGCCGTCGCTGGCTGCAGATCGCGAGATGAGACTCTCCAACACGTCGCACTGCGCTATTCTCTAACTCTCACTGCCCCGCGATGTCGCGACGCACAGCGACGGGCACTATCAAAGCCACCTCCCCTTCTCTGTCTCTGCATGCGCCCGCTTCGCTTGTCCCATATATGATCCCTTTGCCGTCCTCGTATCGTACCCTCGAGACGCTTGCATAGCGCTAACCCCAACCAAACGATCCCAGCTGGACCGCATGCGGGATATGGAGCCAATCATTTGAAGCACAGCTGTGCTTTTGCCGTCGTCTTCCCTTGCTCGGTAACGACACATGGCCTGCCATCCTTTTACACGCTGACACCCCTATTTCAGGGTTTCCTGACACTCTGACTCTGCATTCGCCAGTCCTGCTCGATGACTCGCACACGATGTCAAAGGCACAGCTTGGATACATCGAATACGCGGCGGGCTCCTGAAAGCTTGATGCATTTCACCTCCCTCCCTCTTAGACTATCATCCGGGTTTGACCAGTCCAGACCAGGTGGCCTAAGGAGTGACGTGCGCTCCTATTTGAATTGTCTCCTCGCATCAGAAGGCTCGATCGGGGCGTCTGTACAGAGACACCGTCTGCTAGCGGGGTCAGGATCGCCCTCAAGGTCCTCGCCGACGTATTGCCCTGATCCAACACGGCAACGAAACCCGAGCCAGCGGTCATCGGAATAGTCTCTGAGATCTCTGCGTCTTTGCACGTAGAATGTTGCCATCGTAATCGGGACCGGCTCCTTGCGAGGCGAAGTCGGTGGTCTGGCGCCGCGTGCTTCAATCGCGATGAATTTCGCTGTGCTGTAACTGTTCCTGTTTGCGTCGGTGTGAATCCAGGGACGCTCATGGTTGACCGCGAGCGAGTCTGCAAAGTCTTGAAAAACCTGCGGCGGTATATCCCACCCAAGAGGTTCACCTTGAGTGGGATCAGTAGCGGTGCCTTTGAATCAAGCCTTTATAATATCGACGCATCAATGCTTGTACAGGAAAAACTGGATACGAACAACAGGCTTACGACTTGGATGAAAGCTTCGAAAACGGATGGATAGCAGGTAAGAAACATGTGCTCATTGCGAATCAGCTTTTGCCGGTCGGAATCGGTCGTAGCTGCGCTTGCCAGCATATCGAGCACTAGATTAAAGGTTGCGACAATCCCTGGATCTGATGCTCGGCTTCAACAGAAAGTTGGAGGTTCGTTTGATCTTGTAGCGATCTTGAGGTTCTTGCCAATCCAAAACGTTGCAGTCACTGTCCTGTGGCGAAAGAAGCGCAGCGCCCTCCTTCAGAGTCAAACCGCTTAAGATGCCCGATAGCTGCGTCTTGAGTGAAGATGGATCTCGTTATTCGTCCTCGAACCATTCGTCAGGTACGCAATACTCCACCAAGTAGTGCAGGTCGATAGGCTTATAGAGCTCGACGTGGAGCTCGAACACGGTGTCGTCCCACCCCGGGGGTCGAAGCATGGCGAACTCGAGTATCGCCAACCTGTGACTGCTATCAGCTATATCGTCGTTAGCTCCGCAGCGTACTTGATCGGCTCGATGACGTTCAACGGTAATCTTTTGCACTCAAACCCATCTTGGTAAATCGCATTCCACTACCGACACATCAAGGTCACAGAGGAACTCCGCCACGCAGTGACGGAGCTCTTCAAAATGATACGACCCTCAACAACTGTTTGCGTTGCAACGTGGCTACAGCCGTATCAGACACGAATAGACCTTTCAACGGAATTGTACCACTCCCGGAGCGTGGCGGTGGACTTGGATTCCAGCCCTAAGGTGATGTTTGAGCTTCACCTGGCCATTGTAAGTGCTTTGATTTCGACCGGGGCGGCCGCTCACTCGAATAATGAGTTACTCGTCCTGCATCCATCAGCTGTAAAAAGTACTCTCGGTTGGTGTACCTATTGCCGTGGTTATGCGAATACCCCTGGTTAAGAATGACGGGGACACAGAAGCGATGGAAACTCGTCAAGTTCAGTTGATCACGATCGCAGCAGATTTCTATTCAAACACTGGACAACCTTTCGGACCGGCAGGACAGCTGCTCCTCCTATGCACGTGTTCTTCAGGTTGTCTTTCGTGTGCAGGAACGTCATTGGAGCTGTAATGTAGACGGAAGGCGGAGAATCATACCTTCAGGGGACCCGACACTCTCCCAACTCGTTTCATATGATCTGCTCGAGAATAATCGACGAGATAACAAGAGAGATCCGGCAGATCCGGACTTACACGATGACTCGTGCGTCTCCCGCTCCTACACCTGCTCCGGCACCCGGCCCCAACACCAGCTCCAGCTCCTCGACGTCCTGCTATTGCGCCGCCTCCGCCACCCCGCTCTTGGAATGGAATGACAGCTCTCTGCGTCTTGGGATGAGGGGTGCTGATCGGAGCGTATATAGCGCTTGCAGATGTTTTGCGTTTGACCTTCTCAGCTAGAGTTGGACTGCCATCATTTTTGGCTAGTTTTGGGCATCTGGGCAAACATAGTCGCAGCTTCCATCTGAAGGACAAATGTCGAGACATCACACTACAGTTTTGAGATCGAGTGTCGTTCGAATGTTGACTCTCAGATGCTCTCCACCATCTTCAGCGTTGGTGCAGCTGTACTCAGTCTTCCGTCGTTCCATTCTGCACAAGCCTCTGATGAATTCGCTCAGCGAGACATGCAAAAGCACTTTTCATATTCGCTAGACTAGCGGGGCATGTCTAGTTACAGTTGCCCAGGACCATGATCCACTGGTGGATGAAGGGCATCGGATACGAGGCAAACACACAGGGAACTGAAAGAATAGTCACGGAGCCGCGGCTCGATTCTTGACGGTCGATTGCGCTAAGTTAGAGGCTTAGAGCAGGCGTAATCCGGGGATACCTAGCTCCAATCCCTCACCGAGGCAGGAGGAAGTTTCATAAAACCTTCGTATATGAGGCGATCCTTCTGGGCCGTGGGGTACGTACTTCGCCTTGCCTTATCTTTAGTGTTGTACGTGGACATGTGCATTCGAAATTCCCCGCCGGCACCGTAAGGGCGTGATAAGGAGACTGACGTGCCATACCTCCAGATCGTGCGAGCACCGCAACATTCTATCCTAATCGACTCATCAGGTAACATATGCCAACACGACCGGAGAGCCACGATAGGGGTGTATGTAACCCTGTCGCTCGGGCATGCGGATGTGGATAGTCGCAGGGAATTAATAATGACGAGCCTGAAAAGAGGGGTCGCAGTAATGCTATGCTATACGCGAGCAGAGAACCCGACGACCTGAAACCAAAGACGGAAATGGCACATGGAAGAGAATCTTTACGGATTTACGCGGAACAACGGGGCGAGGAGCAAAAAAGCGCACATGGAAGATGAAGGTCGATACACCATACATTGCCAGGATACAACCCGTTCCAAGGCGGAAGCCGGCCAGGAGGTTATCATCGACCACCTCATCGCTTGCCGTTGCTTTTCCCCTTGCTCTTTCCTTTCCCGTTTTTTGCCGACGGTCTGGCGTTCTTGGCTCTTCGCTACAGAGAGACAACGCAAACGAATCAGCGCCGGCGTCGCAATGACAGAATCAACGGCAACTTACCTGTTCCAACAGCTGTCGTTCCTTTCGGATCTCGTGCAAAGACTTGAGTTCGGACTTTGTCTGTGCGGTTCCAGCTCGAGCGGCCTTGACCACTTTACCCTTTTTGGTCTTGACCACTCCCTCGCCAGCACCACCCGCAGCTTCGGCCTCCTTCTCTGCCCGTTTCTTGAGTAGGTAAGTCTTCTTTTCAAACGTCGTGGATTTTGCGTCCAGAGGTTTGGCATCGGTAACCTTGTTGTGACG
Organism: Naganishia vishniacii ANT03-052; assembly: GCA_015708705.1. Taxonomy (NCBI): domain Eukaryota; kingdom Fungi; phylum Basidiomycota; class Tremellomycetes; order Filobasidiales; family Filobasidiaceae; genus Naganishia; species Naganishia vishniacii. The sequence continues at coordinate 1,083,405 of MU158396.1, read as the reverse complement.
GTAACGCTTATCCCCGAGCCCACCGACACGCCCAGCGAGATCACCCTCCGCTTCGCCAATCTTGGGCAAGCTGATTCGTTTCTTTTGCTTCCACTCTTCGAATCGTCCACTCTTGTACGACATGGGCAGACGCGCGCCGCTTTCGGTTCGAATGATCTTCTGATTGTCGGCACCGACGCCATCACCTTGAATAAACTTCTTCTTCTTGCGATCCCAGGTAAGTTGACTGGCTTTCTGAGTTCGGGCCAAGACGCCTTCGTCGCCGATAAGATCCATTGTCACGTTTCGAGCTTGTTCAATAAAGGATTGGCCATCCTTGAGCGAGTATCTAGGAGCCGGTCGATCAGTCTCCATCGACATTGATCACGCATCACTCACCCTCGGTCGGCAGCAGCACCTTGTTGGTAATGAGACATGTAGAATTGCTCATCCTTAAAGTCCGAGGACTGTTTTGTAGGCTTCTTGTAGGTCTCGAATGCGCTCTGTCGAACAAGGATCAGCATGGTTCTGCGCGACCTGCGTACGCCCAAACATACCTCAATCTCATCCTCATCGGCCATCTCCAACTCTTGCCTTTTGCCCACCACATCCTCGTCATCTACGTCCATCTTGCCGCGATCGATATCAGGTTCGCCTGCCTCTTTACTCTCAGAGGCCTGCGTCGCCTGCCTCTTCTTGATCTTTTCATGCAAAGACCGACGTTGTTTCATGATTTCCGCACCAGGCGTCTTTCCCCGGGATCCAATTTCAAAGATGGTCTCGTGGGGCTTGAAGCTGTTGATCTGCGCTAGCAAAGAAGCCTTGGCTTCAATGCTATCACCCTTTGCCTGGGGATCCGTGTTTCCGATCAAGGCTCCAACTTCCGCGTACACTGGATGGTTGGCCGCATCTTCCAAGACGTTACCGGCGAGCTGCCAGGACTCGTCCTTGGTCATGCCCTTGGCACGTCGGTAACTTTCTTGACTGGCCTTGCCTTGACTCCTCTCGTACATGGCTTGACTCTTCCTCACGACTTCTTTGAGGATCGACAATTGCGGCTGAGCTTCCGTTAGTGACGTGCTGACGTATTCCACATTGGCATCCAAGGTTTCCCGCGGCATGGTTCCGAGGACAAGCGAAGACGAGAAAGCATCGGGCGCCCCCGTATACTCTTTACTCGACACTAGCGGTCGTCCCAGAAAGAGTTGAAGGTCGAGGAGGTACGGTAATTCCGTATTCGTAATGAATGACCAGGCCCAACCTTTTTTACCTGCTCGAGCGGTACGACCAACACGATGGACAAAGACACGGGCACCCGAGGGAAAGTCGTAATTGACGACGTTTTCCAGGACAGGGATATCGATACCTCGCGCGGCGACATCGGTCACAACGAGTAGGTTGGTTTGGCCCCGTTTAAATCGATCCATCTGCTGGCGACGCGCCATTTGATCGAGTGAACCATAGATATGCGAGGTCGAGTATCCTGCCGTCTTGAGCAAGTTGGTAATGTATTCTACGTGATGTTTGGTGGCGGTAAAGATAATGGCTTGATGGGATGCCACTTCATTGATATGTTTGGCCTTTCCTTTCCCCTTGTAACCCCTTTGCCTGTCCATTTCGTAATCAGTGTCATCGTCGGCAGGTGCTCCATCATCGTCAAAGTGTACGATCCCATCCTTGGCCAGAGGTGTCTTGATCACATCCCGAAGCAACGATAACAGCGCGGCTTCCTTTTCACTCGGCTTGATCGAGAAAAACGCCATTTGGAGGTCATTGCTGATCTTGCTTTCGGCGTCGAGACGGATCAGTTTCGGATTCACCAAGCCGGCTTTGGCAAACTCGACCAAGGATTTCGGCAAAGTGGCCGAGAAGAGCAGGGTCTGACGCGTGGTCGGGAGTCGCGACAAGATTTCTTGCATTTGAACCTCGAAGCCCATCTCAAACAGTCTATCCGATGCGACAGTCGTCAGCATAGTCGAGACCAACACGAAACGAGGAGGGACTTACCGATCGGCTTCATCAAAGACGACGAAATCCATGGACCGCAAATCCAGGTTCATCTCGATGATCAGATGCAACAATCGACCGGGCGTCGCGATAATCACATCCGGGTTCCTTGCAATCGCCGCAAACTGTTCATCCAGACTCTCCCCACCCATAATGACCTCCCACCTCAAATCCTCGGCCGTACTCCCACCATCGCCATCCTCCTGATCCCCCTTCTCATCACCCGCATGTGAACCCCCCTTGCCCTTCTTAAACCCCTTTGCCATCTCTTTCCCCACGCTCCGAATCTGCCATGCCAATTCTCGACTGGGACACAAAATAAGCGCCCGTGCGCCGAAAGTCGACGAGTGTTTCCCGCCGAGTCGTTGGAGCAGGGGGATGATGTAGGCTAGGGTTTTACCGGAACCGGTTCGGGCCATGCCGACGAGGTCACGGGGTGGTTGGGCGATGGCGTGAGGGATGGAGGCGCGTTGGATGGGTGTTGGAATTTTGTAGCCTCGTAGAAGAAGGGATCGTAGTAGTTGAGGGGCGAGGCCTGTAGTGAGGAGAAAGGACGTTGGTTAGATGAACGAAAGACGACGTTTGATGATAATAAGCTTACCCATGCTCTGCCAGCTTCCACCTCCCACCATTGTCTTTGCTTCCTTTGCCTTTCCCTTGCCCAGCGTTGCTTTAACGGTACTCGCCCCATCCTTGACCGTCTTCTTCCCCATCATCGCCATAATCTCCGCATCCTCGTCTTCATCCTCCTCTTCCTCTTCCTCTGCATCATCGACCTCCATCACGGAAGCCCTGTTGCTATTGCCAGCGGCTTTACCCCTCGGTGCAGCCACCACGGCCGAGCGAACGGGATTGAACCTGCTCATCGTGGAAGTCCCCGCCAACGAAGACGTCAGATCGAACCCAAACCCCTCCTCCTGCTCATCATCACTCGCGCCATGAGGAGCCTCATCGTACCCGGAATCATCACTCTCCTCCTTTTGCTGCGGCTTGGGTTTCTTGCTCCATTTCCCACGATGTTTCTCTTTCTCTCCGTTTTCAGAGGGTTTCTTGTCGGCGGGCTTGAGTTTCGGCTCTGCATCTCTCCTCAGGTGTCCGTGGGGTTTTTTCTGTCCCGAGGGTTTGCCGTTTAGCTTGGGCAGGGTCGGTCTGTTCTTCCTGACGATCGCCATTGTTTAGGTTGTGTTGCGGAGAGTGATAGTGGATGGGGACGGGGAAAAACAACTAGATCCCATCAAGATTTACCACCTACTCGCCGCAGAGAAATCTAAAGTGGAGGCCGTAACAATTCTGAAACATTAGTCACGTGCTTGATGCGCCTTCTCCCTCTGAACCTCTTAACCCAGGATATTCTATAGCCATCCCTTCCTGCGTCTTGAGACATGGGCAACGTCTACTCGCACGAACGGGTCATCTGCAATATCAGGACTGTGTAGGAAAAATGTTCGATACTACCGGAAACCAAAAAGTCAACGGACCGAAATGAACGGGGATACACCATTCGTTCCACCACACAGTGAACAGTCCACTCGCAACCGTCGAGCTGTTTAGACAATTGTGGTGCTGTTGATATGCATCACTCGGATCAGCTCATCAACGATAACTGTCAGGAAGAGCGTAGAACGTACGCTGGCCAGATTGCATCGAGAATATGTCAGTATCCAATCTACTTGAATGACACTGTGAAAAGGAGCTTTGTCCTAAGGAAACCGCTGAAGGGAAAGCTGTGCTGTTGAATAGTTTGGGTGTCGACCGTTCGGGGTATATAAGGTGGGTAGTCAGAGGGAATCTTTCCAGCGCAGGGATATCAGTCCTTATCAGGGATGCATACAGCCACATCGGAGTGATCGCATTTTAGGCACGTCGACTAGACATACATCTCTACGATGGTCACCAACACCGACACCACACCATTAACTTCCCCCGAGGGATATTCAACCCATTCACCACCCCGCTCAAATATCACATCCAGTGTCAGAAAGCCGCAGTCCTCGCCCGAGAAAGACTGAGTTTCTTAGGCAAAGTCCCAACGTTCTCTGATCTGGAGTTTCTTCACCTCTTGGATGACTTGGTCGCTTTCGTCAAGGCACAGATATTCGAGGTAGAAGTATGGCAGGGTAATGATCCCTCCGAAGAGGTACGAAGCGAAACCGAATCTGTCATCGTCCACCTCGATCGACAGATGATGATGATCACTCGGTCAACGGGCGCCGCTACACGCCTCGAAAGAATCAACGTCCGTGACCTGGATCCGACGAGTCGGCGATTCTTGGAAGGAACGAAACGGGACGTACGGAGGGCCGGGGGTTCTTTGAAAAAGGATGACCGGAAGAGATATCGTTGTATCAAGTCCCTGAGGGAGAGTCTTGAAGCGGACTTTCAGAAGGATATCGTCGCGGGTGGGGAAACCCTCGTATAGATCGATACGGAGGTTTCGACACTATGCCACAGGATTTCAAGGACTCTGAGAGGATTGAAATCCGAACTGATTGAGTCAGGATTTCCGTGCATTCCGAGGCTGCCATCCTCTTTCTCCGGAAATGCGAAAACGACGAGAGCGTGGAAGGGTCGTATAAAGCCATGTACAGCATTGCGCCCGGAAACGAGAAAGTCATCCAGTGTACGATGGAGCTTCGATTCTAACAAGCCAAGTTTCTTGGGTACGTCACCTACATCGACTATGCGGTAGAACTGGACGGAACCGGGAATGCGGGGATGCTTCGTGATCGTCTCGTTCGAGCTAGCACGCGAGCAGAAGGTCTAGCGGAAGGGGAGATGTTCGTGTTGTCAGCGGCGATGAAGATTCAAGGACGAGACTTGCGAGCCTGGAATTTTCTTTATGCGAAAGACGAGCTGTTGCGTCAACAATTTCCCAGGGTACGACTCAGATGCCGCTCAAGAGTATCTTCGGTACAAATATGTCCTGCCGCGCCTCTTGACACTGCTAGAAGACCTCCTCGATGTCGAGTTCCGGAAAGTCGATGGAGTCGTGGTCTGCATTCGGAGGTGCAGGTGTATAATGTGTTCGATAAGCGAGGCGTTCGGAGAGGTCTTACGGATCCGCTCGGTCTTGATACTGGGCCGCGAGTGATGGCGGATGATGTGTTCTCTGTGTTTGTGGGAGGTTGTACCTGGATCTCGTCGATCGACCGGGAAAGGGCATCACCGCATCTACTTTTCTCGTTCGTTCAGGTGTAGCCGGAAGCGGTTGCCTTCCGGAGGTATGCGTTGGCGGTTCGCATACGCTCAGTGAAGAGGGACTGGTCGACTTTGATTATCTTGCGTCACTGCTAAATGAACTGGGACGCTGAATGCACTTTCTTCTGGCGGCAAGGAGCGTATCACCGGTTCAACGGATTCGACGAGGGAACAAATCTAACGGAGGGTGCAGGGAGTGTGATGCTGGGAGACATGTTGCGGCAAGAGGATGTAGTCGCCAAGCTTGCGGTTGATGCGTCTGGACAGTCTATACCTCCGAACGATTTGAAGGCTTTACTTGCGGAACAAAGTATCGATAGCGGAATGTTCTTGCGGGAACAGCTCCTTTACTCTCTATTATGCGTACGCATATATCGCGCTATCATACATGGCTGAGTTTTGCATTGTAATTGGACCTTCATGCCAACATGAAATGCCAGCATGGGCAGTGACGGAAGCTTCATGGGCGAACCCACGGACCTCGAGAGATCCCTACACCGAGATGAGGAACCCTACCTATGGGTGGAGCCCGAGCTACTTTACAACATGCCGCAGAGTTTCCGCGAAATTCCTCGACCACTTGACTCACAAAGGGGAAAGATCAATGTCTCGATATCTCCCTGGGACTATGCTACCTTCATCAAGCTTTGCGAAGACGATGAAACCACCGAGAAGCTGTATAAGTTACGGGAAGGCGGTGCAGCCAAGAATGAGGAGGTCCTGAAAGCGATACTAGAACTTCGAGCGCAGCAAGCCAAGTTACTAGGGTATCCGAGCTATCCGCACTATGCGATGGAGACGGGGATCATGACGTGCCCCAAGGCGGTTCGGCGGTCCTCATCCACGCAAATGACAAAGCACGACCTCGATCCAAAGTAGAAAAGCGAGAACTATCTGCCGCACTGCAAAGTCAGAACAGACAACTCAAAGAGTGGAACCTACCCTATGCGACCCGGCATCTGCTCCGAAACCGCTTTCCGGATTTTGATCCAACCAAAGCACGCAGCTATTTCCCCCTGAACAATGTCGTCTCGGGCGCAATGAGATTACTAGGTGACCTGTTCTGTCTCGAGTTCCAAGAAATCCCGGTGTTGCGTCATGGCATCCTTCCGTCAGGACCCTTGATGTCTACGACACCGACCCCGTTGCAGTGTCCAAGCGTGAAGCCAATGATGATGCCCCGCAGACCAGTCATGTGACCCAGACGGCGTGCCCTTGCGGTTGACTATATCTCGATTTAATCTCTCGAGACAATAAATTCACTGCTCCCTGTACTCTTGATTAACGCTCCAACGCCCTGACTAGCCCTATCCTCCCCCAAGTTTGTCTCGGCGGAAGCTTTGGGTCCACCATAGAGACCTGTATCGGATTCGATGAACTGCACGAGCTCGGACACTGCATACACTTTATCCTAGCGCAAAAGAGTCGGTACCATCGTTTCAACGGGTTCAGTAATGAGCTGGACTTTATAGAGGTCTCCAGTCTGCTGCTAGAGGAATTACTACAACTGCCCGGGTGGTCGGATCAATGGCGGTGAATACTGCGGGAGAGGCGATCCCGCGCGAGTATCGAGAAGCGTTGATTGCCGGGCGGAATATGAACAAGGCGATGTCGCTGAAGACTCTGACGCTAAACTCGCTCATAAGCGTGTGTTGATCCCGCAACCTCATATCGTTATAGCGAGGTATACTCATCCTCCCAAATGTAGCTGGACCTGCATTCCAACTTAAGCCAGGGCAAGTTCAAAGGCGATACGACGGAGCTCTTTTTTCCGAACGATACGGCAACTTTGGCTACACCCCTCAAACACACATGCAGCATTCCTTTAGCCATCTTGTCGACTATGACTGTCGGTACTAGACCTATGTACACAGCCAGATGATCGTCAAAGACTAGGCGGGACGGTTTCTGCGTAGTGTCGGAGGTGAGAGACGTGGAGCTGGAATGGAATACAGGAGAGCGGTTCTTGAACCTGGATCGGGAAGGGAAGCGGTTAAGCTCGTGAGATGTTATTTAGGCAGGCAATGCGTTCCTGGGGCGCTTTATCGGTGGTTGGACGAGGAAGAGGGTTAGGTTGGCTTCCGGACAGTCTGTCCAGGCTGCTTCGCCAGTAGGACAAGGACGATTGGGGAAACGGACTGGGTGTGATAACGTGGCGGAATGCACGGATTCTCTCGCGAATCTGAATGGCTGCGCCTGCCGATGCCACCTGATTCTTCCCGACCACTATGCGATATGCAATTATGCGTTTGCGTAGAGTACAGACCACAAGGGGAGAGAGCGCCCATATTATACTGGGGATATATTTATTGCTGGTTGCTGGGTGTCGGTGAACTTTCGGGAAGTTCCTCGGGGACGAGACCTTCCTGCATCAAGAGCTTTTCCAATTCGCCGGATTGATGCACTGCGGGACGCGCGACGAGGTGCCAATGGATGAGTCCACGATACATGCCAAAGATTTTTTAGCCAAAGGAAAAAAGAGGCTCACTGGACAAGACAATATCACATCCCCCCACGAATTCACCCTTTACGTAAACCTGAGGAATCGTCGGCCACTCGCTGTACTCCTTGATTCCCTCCCGCAACTCCTGATCCGCAAGACAGTTGTACGTGACCAGTTTTTCCCGCGGGACACCTTGGACATCGAGGATCTGGCAGACGGCTCGAGAGAAGCCGCATTGGGGGGCGTCAGGAGTGCCTTTCATGAAGACGACGAGAGGGTTCTGCTTGACAGCCTACGGGGAGACGTCGAGAGTGTCAGTTATGGGAGTGTTGCGAGAACTCGCCACCCGCGCGCAAGTGACGGCTTTATCCAGGTAAAAGACATACATCGTCAATCTTCTTCCTACTGCTATCCGAGAGATATCGAGCTTGCGCCAGTGCACGAGTGGTGGATTGCAACTGCCTTGAAGGCAAAGAGCTCTGCAGAAGGAGGCGAAAATGTCAGCCTTCTTGTGCGAAGGGATCGATACGGCGTCATTCGACGTACCAGGGATCGGAAACCGGCGCGGGCGAACATGGTGATTGAAAGGAGGTGTGTGCGGTGAAGGTGATGGGCGATGGAAGAAGTCGTATGAACCGGTGGCTGCCCACGGGAACGGCGGTTGATAATAATCGACCGGCAACGCATGCATGATCGAGATCCGCCTCGCTCCCATTCCGGGTTCTGAGGATCCGGCCGCCGTTGTTTCACCCAGCATTAGCTAATCACGGGGCAGCTATTGATGATGGAACGATCGCAAGGCCAAAGAGAAGCGCGTCGCGTCGTTTGGCTGGGGAAGGGACACCGTTGATTCACTTTCTATGCGTAGAGTGGGTTATTTCGATTGTCAGTACCCTATCATCAACCCCGCCTCATACAATGACCGTCTATCAAGCTACGGCATCTGCTCCGGTGAACATTGCCTGTATCAAGTAAGCACCTACACCGCACGAGGCCCATCCCGCAACGCTAAACGACCTCTTGTTCACCCAGATACTGGGGCAAACGAGACACCGCGCTCATCCTTCCGACAAACTCGTCGCTCTCCGTTACCCTATCGCAGGACCATCTCCGATCGACCACGACTGCTCGCGCCGATGCGTCCTTTGAGCAAGGAGATAGGCTGTGGTTGAATGGCAAGGAGGAGGAGATCAACGCGGGCGGACGGACGGCGACTTGTCTTGCGGCGTTAAGAAAGTGGAGAAGGGAAGTCGAGGAGAAGGATGAATCCGAGCCCAAGGTGAGCATGGTCCAACCTGTTTCATCGCCAGCAGCATCAAGTTGACACAACGTCCCCATTTTTAGCTCTCCGACTGGCCACTCAGAATAGCTTCCTACAACAACTTCCCCACCGCCGCAGGCCTCGCCTCCTCCGCCTCGGGCCTAGCCGCACTCGTCGCCTCCGTCTCACAACTCTACACGCTCCCCCAATCCGCCTCCGAGCTATCCCTCATCGCGCGTCAAGGCTCCGGATCCGCCTGTCGTTCCCTCTTCGGCGGGTTCGTCGCGTGGCAGATGGGTGAACGCGCGGATGGCGGGGATAGTCTTGCCGTCCAAGTGGCCCCGAGGGAACATTGGCCCGAGATGCATGCGTTGATTTGTGTGGTGTCTGATGCGAAAAAGGGAACGTCGTCGACTTCGGGGATGCAAAAGACGGTGGCTACGTCAACCTTGTTGCAGCATCGGATCAAGCACGTCGTTCCCCAGCGAATGGAGGAGATTCAAGTAGCGATCACGCAAAAGGACTTTGATTCGTTTGCAAAGGTTACCATGCGGGATTCAAACTCGTTCCACGCCGTCTGTCTGGATACCGAACCTCCCATCTTCTACTTGAACGATGTCTCGCGAGCCATCATTGCCGTCGTAGAGGAACTCAACCGTGCTTCCGTCGCACAGGGGAACGGCCTCGTCGCAGCGTATACATTCGACGCGGGGCCCAATGCCGTGATTTACGCCCTCGAACAGAATATGCCCGTCATCGTCAACACGATCCACGAATTCTTCCCTGAGACACAGGAGTTTACCGATCCGTTCAACATGCTCAGCCAGGATGCCGCCAGGCCCAAGGAATTCAACGAGGCGGTTGTGCGTCAGGGCGGGTGGGAAAGGGGTGCGGTTAGTCGATTGATTCATACCCGGGTTGGAGATGGGCCTCGAAAGTTGAGCGACGACGAGAGCTTGTTGAACGAAGCGGGTGTGCCCAAGACAATGGCATAGGGTCGTAGCCAGCGAAAAGCAGCATGATGGTTGTAATCGTACGCATGTATGCAATTCGCCATACAAGTGGACGTTGATCCTCGGAATACCCGACACGTCTACTTTGCCTCCCACGAAATCCCACATCCACATGATCCACTCTCCTTGGCCTGTTTTGCCAAGTGATATGAGCGCTAATTCAACCTGCGGAAGCGGGCATGGACCTAACTCACCTGAGGATTATCCTTGATCCCAAACGCAGAGCCGATAAGTTCAGTTGCAAAATGCAGAGTGGAACCTGACAGACGTCAACGGCAGTCAGTTGACGAGCCATTCAGACAAAGTCTTAAAACAACGTACCTTTGAGCAAGCCCAGTGAAACCAAATCAATCACGACTGGCACCGCAGATTCACCCTTTTCCCCCGTCATCTTGAAAACACTTTTAAAACACGTCAAAGAAGTCGACCATAATCAGGTGCTGTGTCCCACACGATGAAGGGAGACCAGACTCACTAATCATCGACGTTCGGCTCTTCCTCGACTAGCTTCATGTCATATTGATACCCATGACAGCCGCCACTCTCGACCGAGAGCCGGAGTGCCAAATGCGGTTTCTCGGGATTCCATGATGGCTCTCGGGATGCAATCTTGACCAGTTGCTGTATGTCCCGATCCGTTATCAATCGTCATCAGTTATGAATGCAACAGCGATACTTGCAAGGGCAAAACGTACAGTCAACGCCGGATCCGTTACAAACATCTTTGCCTCCTCCGTATCTACGAGTTCCGTATCCTCTCCGAAATCCTCATCGGCCTTCAAGGCGTCAAAGGAAGGCGGCGTACCCTGCACCTCATGTTTCGCAGGTGCTGAAGGAGGGACGGATCGGCTATGTGTTGGAAAAGCCGGGAAGTCGATTGCGGGACCGGGTTTCATCCCGGTGGTCGTCGTTGTCGTCGTGGAAGCGGATCGCGACCATCGGATGGAGCGATGCGCGGTATATTCAGCGTTACCTTGAGCCGTGGATGATCGGAAAAGGTGAAACGATCGTGGTGATTGCCATTGACGTCTCACCGAGGAGTCTAGAGATCGACAAATCCGACATGGCAGAGACGAAGGGGTTGTCAAGCGGTGTGCGAGGGGACGAGAGGCGGATGAGAGGAACATGGTTGCTGATGAGGGGTCCAACTGCAGTCGAATCGTCAAGGATATGACGACGGAGAGGATATACGAGCCAAGTGATTCGCCGTGACAAGTCGGCAAGTCGATCATCAGTCATCCGGAGTACCCCTATTTCCTATTTTCGCTGACTCAGCAGAGTTTCGGATCCGCGAGCACGGGGGATTGGTCTGGAAATATCGTTCCCCGAGTGATCGACGTGCATGCAGAGTTCTGGTAGTGACTTTATCCCTGGACGAGTATCCCATTATCGCTATCATCACGTCTTAGCCGCCCCTCACATAGCAATGTTCGGCGCCTTCCGATCTAGCAGCGTATGCTCCGGTGGTCTACTATGGTCCGTTTCTCTCCCGCCTCTACCCTTGAAACCGCTAAAACATCCCCACTTTGCAGGAAATCACCATGGCGCATGTCACCCACGCGCAAGGCAAATCAGAGGAAGAGGATGAAGGCCGTCGATTCCGTGATTGACGCGATCAGGCAAAGTGGAGTTCAGTGTAAAGCGCTCGTAAGTAGTTTCCCCCAGCTACAAACGTTCTACCTGTGATCGGAACAGAGCTCACCGCAACCTCGCACCCCGAACCTATAGGACCGCGCGCTCCTCCTCCCGTCGGAATCCGAGATGCTCCCAAAAGACAAGTACACGACGTTCAACCCCACATCAACGGGCTACCGAAAATCAGTGCACAAGGTGCCCAAGTTTACAAAGGTCCGTTCTCCCGACCTGGGATCACTTTGCTTTATCCGATGATTGGGTATCTGACTGCCTACATATGACTTGTTTGTACAGCTTACACTGCGCGAGAACCCTACCGGATTCTAGAACCCAAGCAGAGGATCTGGCTCGGTTGTCTCGGCGGGTTCCACACCTCGGCTGAACGTCCAGCGCTCCAACCGACACCTATACCGACGCACATCATTACGAATTCACAGACGCCAACTCGCCGTTTTTGGCATTTTTCGGCGTCCTTCATTTTTTGTTGTATCTCTTCTCCTCTGACGAAAGGTTATCGCATATGCCCCTGTGATTCATGTCGTTCAGGCGGACAGTGTTTCGCTATATCCCTCATTTCGGGTCCATCGAGATGCCAGTCGACTCAGTTGGCAAAGGTCATGGTACAGTGGGAAAGCATGGCGCTTCTTCCATTGGCGAGTTTGTGGCGGCAGATTGATGATTCTGTGATCGTACAGCGGAGCGTCGTTGCCGCCGGCAGCTATTCGTAGGCACAACTAGGTAGTGGAGAACAGGTCGAATAAAGGATCCAAGCGCTGCAAGCGTTTTTCCTGCTCGAAAGTGTCGCTTGAGCGCTTAAGCGGCTGATGTACATGGTTGAAACTCTTAGAGTCCGAAATTCGAGTTATATCTCAGAGGAAGCGCATGGGAAGGGAAGACAAGCCAGTCCGCAGCCGAATCATACACTGGCTCAGAAGTGAGATGCATGATTATACTGTTACATGTTTCTTCTCCTTGGTATTACGTTGTGCTTGGCTGCCATCCGTATGCTTGATGTCTTCTAGGGCTACATAAAGGTTACTGTACTCGCTACAGTGATAATGCTTCGATACTGTATGATGCTGGAAATGAACACGTCGTCTATGGCGTGTATAGGTTTTGGAATTCTACATAGGACAGTCGGTGCCCTTGCGTTTGGATCAGTGAGAGTTTGGTGAGACTGGGCGAAAGCATCTGTTGGCAAGGTAACTAGCGAAAATCGAATGATGGGTGGCAAGGCGCATTCTGCGTGACTGGCTAAAGGTCCGTGCGCGATCATCCAAAGTGTTCGTATCTGGACAGCCGTCTGCGGACTGTTAACCGGAAAGAGTAGGACAGGTCAGCATGTGGTCCAACGGCAAATCGAGAGTTTGCAGAGACACGAGACGGCCACTCACGTTCGTCGTTCTCGTCTCGTAGACGCCCAATCTCATCCTGTGAAGCCTTGACGAGCGCGTTCCTATCCGCGAGATCCGACTCGAGCACGTTCAAGTGTTCTGCCAAAAAATTGAATCTCGGTAAGCGAAAAGAGCATCGATACGAGGCTAGTAGGTTGATATGACTCACCTTTACGTCGCGCACGGAACGTTCTCGCGGAAATACGATTTCGAACCCGTTTCCTCTCTCGAGCGCTCAACGCTTTATACTCGTCCGTCTTCATCCCCCACATTTTTCCGTTTCGCTCAACGCCTTCTGGTTCGGCATCACCTTCCGCGTCGTCGTCCTCGCCCGATGCGCCCTCGGAACCAGCTTCGTTATCGAGCCCAGTCCTTCGCGAGCCTTCGGGACCAGATGCGGACCGTTTCCTAGCGTTCTTTATGATTTCAGGTGACGGACTTCGACTGCTTAAGCCTTGACCGCCGTACTCTGAAGGAGCAGCGCTAGACCCAACGGTGACAATAACATCATCGTCCTCTGGCGAATGAGAAAAGGCGGATGGCTGAGCTGGCATACGAGAAGGCATGTTTGACAGCATCGCGGGGGAGATGGCGCTGTGGTGGGTCGATGTCGAAGACGATCGGCTGACAAGCGGAGCCTCTATCGATGTGGATCCGACTTGCTGATTCTGCTCCATTTGATGAGGATTGTAAAACTGATTACTGAAACCGTGGAATTGATTCCAGGAAGGCGCCATCGTCGTTGGTTGATTTGCAATATGTGATGACGGCGGAAAGGCATTCATACGCATTGGCATGGTCCCAGCTCCGGAGCCAAAGGGGTTGTGCTGATTGTCCAGTTGCGCTTGGAATTGGAAAAACCCTTGCTGAAGCGGCATCTGCGATGGTAGTCCGGTATTCTGCTGCACCATCGGCGTCGAGCCGGATTCTGGGGTAGAAGTTTCCAAGGCAACCGATACGGCCGATGTAGACACGCCGGAAGAGTTTGAGTCGAAACGTGCGGGAGGCTGCCGCTCGTTGCCCAAGAACTGAAGGCTGTCTTTACGATTCGCCGCATTGTTTTTATGAGAGGGGAATGGGAACCCGCTGGACCCAGGCGTCATGCCAGACAAGATTCCTCCAGGTCCTGGTGTAACCCCATTGAATACCCCGAGGTCCGGCCAGGGCACAAACGTATCACCGATCGTGAATCCAAGAGATGGCGAAGGGAACGGAAACGTTACAGGATTGGCTTGACTTCCGGCTTGCGGTGCAAAGAACGGGTTGGCGTTGCTGTATAATGCCTGCCAAGGCGAGAACGATGGCGTTGAGCTATTACTGTTCATAATTAGGCCCTGATATGTCGAAATCAAAACATGTTGAGGACATGTGACATTCCATCCAGAAACTGTCAACTTACAATGTCTTGGTCCTGTTTGCCTGCCAGTGATTCTGGACCAAAGCTCGAGGGAAAGTGAGCCAAAGCCATGTTCAGGGAGGGGTTGCCGTCCTCTGGTGTGTTCGTGATCTCTTCTGGAGGCATGCTTGTGGCCTCTAATCGGTACTGTTGCCGGTGGATGAAACTTTCGTGAAAGTGGGCGGATGTCGTAAGAACTGGATTGCTTTGTCGTCGTCTGCGTTGGTGTGCAGGTGTCTTATGCGTATAAGGTGGCAAGGTCGAAGGCAGATTGGCCGTGCCAGAAGCTACTCGTCTATGCGAGCTCTGACCGATATATTTCGGACGAGGCGAGTTCTGCTGTTCGAGCCACGGCACTCGTCAAAGGCCAAGATGCGCTCCAAAGATGTTAACACTTGTTGCTTGAGGTGGAGAGCCAGAAAGGTGGAGAGAGGTGGAGCTTGGCGGGAATTCAACCTGCAAGTTGTAAGCGGCCTTCGGGGATAGTCACTTGTCCATCGTGACACTAGTGCAACCAGCAATGAAAAAAGGATTAGATACCGTTTCTGCTTCATCTCTGCATTTAGCAGATACAAGCGTCAAGATCGATTGTAGAACAGATTGCCGGACTAGCTGCCTGACTCATTAATTAACATGCAAGGGACGACACGGAAGAGCAAGAGTTGCCGGCGGATAGGCTGCTCAATGGGAGTATCTCGACTTTCGGCCGGGGTGGCAGGTTAATGCTGGCTGACAAGAAACCCACCGACACACTCGCGAACGGCTCGGGCAGAGTGACAGGCAGGGGAAACTGGGAGGGACATGACGAAGAAAAGACCACTCGCTAGCGTCCCTCCAGCTGTCCCTCCGCAACTCTCCACATGCACACATGGCAGTCTCGAACAACCAAGTCAAGGAATTGTGAAAATTTGCCCTGCCCCTGACAGATTTCGAAAAGTTTGCGCTGCTGAGCTGTCCTCTGACCGTAACTATTTTCGATTCACCGCTATCGGTTTCAGATCGCGAAGCGGGTTTCTAATCATTACCGATCAAGCCTTACACGCTGTCGCTATGCTGTCCGGCGACCGGAAAAACACAGGGACGGCGAGGCTTGAGCGAAGGGCCGGCATCTGAGCCAAGCCTTATACTTCTATTCGGCTCAACCGGGCTGTGTCGGCTTGTCGGCCCAAGCCTTTTGCTAGCTCTTTTGCTTTGAGGCTGTGCTGAAGTACAGCTCTAGACTTCTTCCGTCTTGGTTAGTAACCATTCCGTATCGCTCCCGATAGACCCCACCCCAAGCGTGGCTGGCCACCGGGCACCGGAGCTGTCACCGGCACTGCACCTGGGCAGTAACTGAAAAGCACGCAGCTGACCAAGCCTCTTCGAGAGGCTCCAGTATGTGGATCTGGAAAGGCAATACACGTGATACTTCGTCCTCGGTGCCCGGCAGAATGGCAGTGAGCGTACTCAGCTGCCAGTTGCACCTGGACCTGCAAATCTCCAGTCTATCGCAGAATTCAGAACCTTGCTGTAGCTGCAAGTAGCTGAGTACCAGGTGAGATTGATAGACAGCCAATGTGTGATATATAACGGTATGCATGGTGGTCAGCACGAACAAGGAGGGCGCTAGATGACGAACAGTCCCGATCTATGTCTATGATACATCAGCAACGGGCTCATGTTTTGCAAAGGACTCAACCCGCATCGGCAAGCATCGCATTTCCCGCCCGTCCATGGCCGTATTGCAGGGTATTGGAAGCAGTGGACCGGGAGGTAGGTGACCACCTTGGGACGCCAGTGTCCGTTATCGGGGAGGGGAAACGTGACACCGAACCGATTATTTTTCACACGGAGGTGCATGGGCGACGGGAATCCTGGGCAGGTGAAGAGGAGGGCCAAGGTGTCCCTGTTGATGATGTCGTCCGCGTCTAATGGAGGACGAGGCTTCCTGGTGGGATGGCGGGGGATTGATGTTTGGTCGTGTCGGAGCTGGGTGATTCAGTCTCGCATTAAGGCTTCATTCTGGAATGAGCCTGGCGCAAGATTCGGCTTCAGGTCGTCCATGGCGAGATACACGAATTTCGCGAGGGATAAAGTTGAACTGGCTGTCCTTGGCAGGGCTATGGAGCCACTGTTCGACAAAGTATTTCCGTTTCGGGGTACCGGCAAACGTTATGTTTGATTCCACGACGAGGAAAAGATCGACAAACGGTGCGTATTCCCTCATTCGGATTTCCAACATGTCAATCTCTGTTGAGACCAAGACGGCGTCGACGATGACTGGCTTGCCCCGAGCCCGGTGATCCTTGTTTCCCGTCTGCGCTGTGTCAAAGACCTCGCCTCCCAACCAAACAACACACAATACTCCTCCCTCCGTCTCCGCTCCTTACCCTTCATACTCAGGTCGCAACCCCGCCCAAAATGCGGCATCACCTGAAGCTCGGCCATCCGGGCGATCCCATGCAGGACTAAACAGGTATCCTAAATCCCCTCCTCGCCGTTCCCAAAAAATCGCAAACCAAAACCCGAGAGGAACCAGCCCGACAAGGGAAAAAAGCAAACGTCCGGATCTCGCCGTGCAGGAGTCTACGTGGTCGCCATCGAAGGGCCGCTGCTCCACCTGATCTTGTGAGTTCCTGATGCGTCAAGATTGTTGCGGATGCGGGATATGAAAGGGCGGCCAGCGACCCATCCAGAGCACGAGGAGCGGAAACGCGGAGGGAGGAAGCTCCAAATCTGCGCTGAGAGCGTTTTTGAAAGCCGTAGTACTATTGGCCTCTTGAACCAAGGTCTTATATCTTATGAAGCGCACATATGATCCAATCAGCATCGCTTCGCGCGCATACCCAACGTGCCAACCCACAAGTCTTCAACTCGCACCCAAAACAACACACACACACATACACACACACACATGAACCCCACGATATCGCTCTTCTCCCATCTGCTGGTTGTTTCCCAAGACGTCCAGACGTGTCTTCGTATCCTCCCCGGTTAAAGGTGATTCGATGTTGAAAGGTGTACGCTCGCTTCCCGTCTTCCTGAAACCGATTGCCAACTAACTACAGTAAAGTAAGTAACAAACGTTTCCACTTTAGACTACTACTCATCATATCGGTTAATACGCTCATCGCGGAAGCAACCCTCCGGCCCGACCTGCGTTCCCCTCCGCATTATCAAGCTTCCCTGGTCTCCTCCCTCAATCCAGTCGGCTCTCCCTACGTGCGATATCGAAACCGACTCGTGAGTCAGGACAAGGTCCTTGCCTTCCTGCCAATCTTGCATTACAGAGTGGATGATGCTGCACTGTGACTCCCACGACGTGGAAAGACACGAAATTGCAGGTTTACGGCAGTGAAATCAACGTAATCCAATGCTACTATGTCCATAAGGTAAGGGCATTCAAGGGCAGTCAATAGCATCTAATGGCTACATAATAGTGAAACTTTCATAAAATAAAACCGAGTCTTCTTTCTTCTGCACCTTCTCTTCTCTTTTGCCATCATTTCCGTGTATCATTCACAAGCGTTTTGCACCAATTGTCGTGGTGTGGCGTGTCATTTCCTCTCGAAATAGCGAGGGATTTACTGAACGTAACCAGCGTTGGTACCAGCCTGAGTGGCGTACACAACACCAACGGGGACAGCGGTCGCACCGATCGGCTGCTGCTGTTGACCAGCGTACTGCTGCTGCTGCTGCTGACCACCGACGAAGGGGTTAGTGGCGGTCGAGTATCCTGTGGAATCGGTCGTGCCAGCCGACGAGAACCCAGTGTTGGGCGAGGTCAAGGTGTTGGTCTGGCCGTACCTAGACGAGTTGGAGGCGGCGGCGTTGACCTGTGCCCGACCGGTCTGGAACATGGGTCGGACGAGCGAGTGGTAGACTTTTTGAGCATTGTTCATGCCGGGGTAGAGGAGCCAGACAAGGAAGGCGAGCTTGAATGCAAAGTACTGGGGGATGTAGTAGAGGACGACTCGGAGGCCGGCGGATTCAACGAGGTTGAGAAGACCGACTGAGAGAGTGAAAGGTTAGTGCGTGATAGGAAAGGCCAGAAGGGATGCAGGCTTACAGATAATCCAGTACGTCAACCATTGCTGGTCATCACCGTGTCCAGGCGACTCCAAAGCTCGGCACGAGAGGTAGGTAGGCAAAGCCCATCCGACCAAGTTTGTAATCGGCTGAGCCAATCCAAACAAGTTGAGCAGGATCAACATACCCGCGGTCGATCCGAGACCGAGGACACCGTACGTCTTGGGGACATTGGTTCGTGCTTCAAACTCGTTGAGGAAACCATACTTGCTCAACTCTCGGTCAAGGGCGTTCAACTGTCGTTGAGAAGCCTGAGAAGTCTGCTGAACGAGCGGGTTCTGGGCAGCGGCATCGGCGAGTTGCGAAACCTGTTGACGAGCAGTGGTGGAGAGTCGTCGAGTCTGTTCCTGAGCCTGGGAAAGCGCTTCGTTCGTCTTGGCTTGAACGGTGTTGGCGGCGTCTCGAGTCTTTTCCGCAGCCGTGTTGGCTGCATCCCGAGTGGTGTTGGCAGCATTAGCGGCGGCATCACGAGTCTGATTGGCGGCATTGGCGGCGACATCACGAGTCTGGTTAGCAGCGTTGTTGGCAGCATCACGGGTTCGATAGGCGGCATCTTGAGTCTTGTTGGCAGCCGAGTCGGCGACGTTGGAAGCCCTCTGAGAGGCATCACCGACGGCTTGAGATGCTCGGTAGCCAGCGTTATCAGCTACATTCGCAGCTCGTTGACCGGCATCCTGAGCCCGGTAACCAGCCTCCTGAGCGACACCGGAAGCTCGGTAACCGGCATCCTGAGCGGCGTATTGCGTTCGCGCGGAAGCGTCGTATGCGGTCTCCCTGGTCTGCTGGACAGGATGAGTGTTGGCGAGATTGTGTGCGGTATTGGCCGCCGAGTCGATGGTGTTGTGTGTTCGCTGCGCCGAAGCGTCAATGTTGGAGTGGGTTTGAGCAGACATTGTGGATAGGCTAGGGGAAGGAAGGGATGTCAGTGAAGTAAAGCGTGGAGAAAGACGGGTACTCACAATCTGTATTCGGTGGATAACTGAGAGAGAAACAAGATCAACCCAACAAAGGACGAGCGAAAATCGCTTCTATATATCCCCTCCTACCGGAAAAGGCTGGAGTCATCTCCTTTCTTCCTTTGACGTCATCGAGTGGAAAAGTCGTCATCCGCTCACTTAAGCGAGCACACGACCTGGACGGTGTATTACACGTCATTTACTCGAATCAATAGGCAATAGAGTTTTCGCTCGCGCTCCCCTCTTCATGTGCCTCATATACATGCAATCAGAGGCGTCTTTGCTCGACCCGTCTACATGATGGCAGCTACAGCTCTTCTATATGGGCTCCTCCCGGTCCGCCCGTTCTCGAGACCATCAAATCATCGCACACCCGCAGTCTATCCTCCTGCCCGACCTCTCCCACCACCTCCTCCGTCTCCGCACGCAACTGCTCCACCTCCTTCCCCACCTCCTTCGCCACCTCGGCATCAAGGTCAATCCACACCCGACGTCCGTACTCCCGCCGAACGGCTTGAACGGCAGCGAGGTAGAACGCGAGTTTCTTACAGACGGCCGTCAGCGTTCTTTGTCGCCGGCGGCGACGAGGTAATACGTCTGGGGTCGATTGTCTTGTCGAGTGGAGGTTATCACCCACTTGAGCCAGTAACTCGGAAAAGAATGTATGCATGTCGGACAGAACGAGTTCCGCTCCGTGCTCGTGCTCGTTGGAGAGGTCGAGTGAAGGCACCAGGAGAGATCGAGTATGGCCTAGGATCGTCGGAAGCCGTCCACCGGGTGGAAGATGCTGGAACCGAAACGTATTAGAATGACGTTGCCGCCGAAACGGCAGACTAGGAAACCAGACTCACATCATCGCCGAGTGCCGGATCCATCCTTTTCACGTCATCACCGTCACCCACGAGTTCCGGGATGCTCTCCCATACTTGCCTTACTGAGGCATGACGGACAGTCGATTTGGCGTCCTCGAGAAAAGGTAGCAGGCGTAAGATATCGTCTGCAAGAAGCTCGGCGTTGAGCGTTCCTGGTGTCGTCCATACATGTGCCAGCGACGGTAGGGAATAAGCCATGAGGGATCGCACATAGACTAGACTACGTGTGCAATGTACGTCAGTCCTGTAGCTGAGGGTAGATGGTACATCGGACGTACCAGATAGCCAACGTGTTGTAGATGAGCTTGACGCCGACTTGAGGATCCGCATTGATTCCATCGGTAACGTCGTCGGCAACTGGACGTGGCTTCAAACGTAAATCATCATCCACGCTGTCATCTTCCCCCGCCTGTTCCTGGTCTCTCCTGGCATCCTTGCGCATGAACCAAGGCACGGATCCTTCCTCCAACTCCCTACGTTCGGCATCTTCCAACGAGCCAAGTAGACGCTGGACCTGATCCGAATCGGGATCCGCTACGAGCGCGAGGAACTGTTCTCGATGGTGCGGCGGTAAGAGATTGAGTAATTCTTGCAAGTCCATGTTGTCTACATCGGGATGATAGGTGTGACCCGTCAGACGATTGGAAGCGGAACTGTAAACTAGACGACTAACCCAAGTCGGAGGATTCGCCCAGACGCTGCTTCAACCCTTCCAACACGTCATGCCCCTCCTCCTCCTCCTCCTCCTGCTGCTGCTGCTCATCCGCACCATCCAGCCCTCCCATCCCTTTCAACAGCTCTTCCAACCCATTCACCCCTTCCTCACCCCCGCCGCCCTCGCTCTCCCCTCGCTCGAAACGCGCAAGCATCTCCATCATCTTGTGTTTCTCTTCAGACGAGGACGCGCTGTCTGATGCGATTGCTTCGCGTATAGCGGTGGCGTAGAATGGTTCCGAGCATTGAAGGTGTTTCTAAGAGATAAAGAGGGTGATGATGACGACGTCAGCGGGTAGGAAGGGAGTAAGGGGTGTTCGGAGACGACGTACTGGGTCTCGGAAACATTCCAAAGAGCAGTAAAAGACATTACATCTCGGACAGACATACTTGCTTTGCTTGTTCCCGCATCTACAACCGCAAGGGCCACGATCAGCAACCCTGCCAAGGCGCAAGGCTCCAGAGGAACGTAGAATCGCTTACGGACATGCCACATGTCGTTTGCTCTATCTGACTTGTTGTGTATGTCCGCTGGGTGTTGAGGAAGCCTGCCGCGTTGAAGGGGAGTTTTACGGTCTTGGAGGGTAAGCGGAGGGACATGGTCGCAGCCGTGGTGGGCGAGTAAGTGAAGGCTGATAAGAAGGGAGGAAAGGAGGACGATACGAAGAGCGAGAATTACCCGTCAGACAACCTCTACCCGATTACCTAAGGCTTATTACCCGACCGGGTGGAAATACGCAGAACACGGGAATGGAGGGCTATAATCACCCTCTCCTCTCCTCTCGCGTTTCACCTCGCAAGCCACGTTTCATCTTCAGCCCACACCTGACACCATGTTGCCTCCTCGCCCGCTACGCCTCCTCTTCCGTCGGACCTACACCACCATGACCGCCGACCGTCCACTCACCGTCTCGCCGCATTCCCTCATCCCCGTATTCCAGGACTTGGCGCAGCTGAGGAGGTGGAGGCGACGTGCGAGGGAGCAGCAGAAGAGTGTCGGCGTGGTTCCGACGATGGGAGCTTTGCATGATGGGCATTTAAACCTTGGTGCGTCCGGTCTTCCTTTTCCTTGAACCATCGCTAACACCTCTGCCCGCCAGTCCGTCAGTCGCTCGCCAAGAACCCATTCACCGTCCTCACGCTCTTTGTCAACCCGACCCAATTCGCACCACACGAAGACCTCGCTTCATACCCCCGCACCCTCCCACACGACCTCGAACTCCTACGCACGTTACTCCCCTCGACGTACGTCTCGGCATATGAAGAGCGTCATAGACGTGCCACACAGGGGTTGGGCGTCAGTGAGAGTGATCCCGTTCGATGGGTGTTTCACAACTCGGAATCGTCGGCGTCGGGCGAGGGGAAACGCGGTCGAAGGCGTTCCTCCTCCTCTGCGTCGCCGTCGGGAGTTCAAGCACAACCAGCGCCTGTCTTGGGGTACTCGGCAGCCTCGTACCCTGCGGAAACACTTGAATCCCCGATCGTGGTATTCGCTCCGCAGAGGGAAACCATGTACCCGCTCTCCACTATTCCCGCCTCGGATTTCCAAGACGAGGAGACGAGTTCATCGTCAACGATTGACGTGGATGATTGTGCGGCAGGTGAGGCGATGCTTCAGGATACCAAGAAGCAGAGGGGGGCGTTTGTCGAGGTGAAAGGGTGGGGTGATGTTCTTGAAGGTGAAGCGAGACGTAAGTCGCGGGTGCGGCGGCAGGTGGTTCCCTGGGTTTCAGCGATTTTTGATTAACGTACGACGTTGAACGCATACCTTTCAGCGCAATTCTTCAAGGGCGTAGCGACGGTTTGCACTAAACTATTCAATGCCGTCGAGCCCGACCACGCCTACTTTGGACAAAAAGATATCCAACAAGCGCTCCTCTTGAAACTCAGTACGTCCTCGAGCTCTCCTTCCTCCACGCCCAAACGCTGGCGCTCACATTGTCTATCCCACCCCCCTCAGTGCTCAAAGATCTCCTCAGCCACAGCCCATCCTCGGAAAACCTACACATCATCCCGACCACACGAGACCCGCACACCTCACTCGCCCTCTCGTCCCGTAACGCCTACCTAACACCGCAAGAACTCTCGTACGCACCCGCATTATTCCAAGCGCTCTCTCTCGCACGGGAAGAAATCTCTTCCTCTCACCCTGACATAACGGCCGCTCAAGCCCTGGAAACCGCTCGCGCCCATGTCCAGCGTGTGGCGGACGAGGCCAGGAAGGAGACAACGGGTGCAGTCGCGGTCCGGTTGGACCATGTGGATTGTTTCGAGAGGGCGACGTTTAGACGTGTGCGGGGACCCGTGCGTGGGAGGGAGGTCGTCTTGGTGGGCGCGATGTGGGTCGGGAGGACGAGGTTGATCGATAATTTGTTGGTGAATTGGAATGTATGAGGTGCTAGGATGGCTGAATGGACGCAGGTCTGGCCTGACTAGATGGGGTATAGATGTATAGGGTTTTAGAAATTTGCAGTGCGTGCCACGGGTTGAATGATGATAACGGACGGTCCGAACATTTGCAGTATAGATAGATGCGTCAAGCCCAAAGCGTAATATATAGACATAGGCTAGTCATGAACGTCGTTATTCTCTTGGCCGGGCTCTAGTCGTGCTCTCGAGTAATGTTCTTCCGTCCATCATTAGCATAGTTGCAGGGGGGAATGTAACATGGCGCATGACGTCGAGCCGCATAAACGCCCAGAGGCATGTCATACGCAACGCCTCGTTGCACATCTGCAACGCCGTGATAATGGCAACAAGCCAGCAATACAACGCGATATCCTCTACCTAGTAGCCCAACTTTGGGAACGGCCGGGACAGCGTCTCCTGCGGACGTTCCTCATTGATCTTGCTAACCTCTACATCCTCTGCTGCCGTTCCTTCACGCACCATCTCATCCTTGAACGTCTTCAATAACGCCAGCACATCGTCGATCGCGGCCTCCTCGATCTGGTGATGCACCACGAACCGAGCGCCACCGACCGTCAGCGGGTTCTGCGGGAACATTTCCCGTCCCCGCTTGATCAATTCCGGGGCGTGGATGTTGAGCGACGAGAGGTCGAGCCAGACCATGTTGGTCTCCGTGGGGACGAGGAGACGACCGTCGAGAGCGAGAATCCCGCTGCTGAGTTTGTGTGCAAGTTTGTGGGTATGTGCGAGTTTTGGAAAGGTATTGGTTAGTGCCCAATCCGCGGCTGCTGCGAGAGCTCCAGACTAGATAGAAGACGCATCAGTACCCCGTCACGAGCACCGGTTGCAGGGTACGTACCTGCCGAATTCCACCCCCAAACATCTTCTTGAACCACCGTGCTCGTTTAATTAAGTCTTTCGGGCCAACGAGTACGCTCCCAACCGGTGCGCCGAGACCTTTACTCATGCACAGCGACACTGACTTGAAGGGTTGACATAGGTGGGTCATCCTATACTAGCCACGTAATTAGCTGCCGTAGAGAAAAAGGCCGCAGATTTGCCACACGTACACTTCGCGCAGTCCCTCTTCACCTTGCTTCCCCTGTTCCTCACACGCCTTGGCAGCTGCTTCCCAGATCCGCGCACCATCGAGATGCATGGTAATGTCATGCTCCCCAGCGACCGCTGCAATCTTTGTTATTTCCCCCTGGGGGAAAACCATCCCACTGAGCGTGTTCTCGAGTGAAATCAGACGCGTGGGCGCAAGGTGAATGTCGTCCCCGAGTTCGAGGTTGGGCAGGATATCATGCTCGAGGGTCAAGTGTTTCCCGTTGGCCGGTGCGATGGCATGGGAAGTTGCTTGAGAAAAGACGGCCATACCGCCAGCTTCCCATTTATGGACGTGTGCGCGAATATCGAGCAGGACGCTGTGTGGCGGTTGAGTGAGGTTTGTGCGAATGGCGATTTCTGAGGGAGAAGTCGTGAGTGCGGTCCATCGCCCGCAGCAGCTCCGAGACTTACGGTTACTCGCGGTTCCGCTGATCACAAACATGGCATCCTCTTTACCGGTCAACTTTGCTATCCTCTGCTCGAGAGCGATCGTTGCCTCGTCTTCACGATAGACATCGTCTCCTCGACTCGCCTGCATACCGATCGATAACTGTGCATCGGTGGGTATCGTAATAGTATCACCTGGCGGACAGGAATCAACGCCTTGCTGCGTCACCACCTACCAGAGTACAGACTTACTTCGGAAATCTCGCGAGATCTTTGCCAACCGCTGAACATTCGCCTGTCCTCCTACCTCGACAGTGACGCCGGAGGGCCCACTGACCGCGCCAAGTGCCCCAGCCTGCATAGAGCCCACACTAATCGTCGTACCGACCAAGCTTGCCCCTTCTCCGTTTCTGGATTCTGTCGACATGCTGTGTAACTGCGCGGGCTTGCTAAAGAACAAGGACGGGTTGAACGCTTTCTGGCTTGTTGTCCTTTCAGGATTCAGGCGGTGAGCGGCGGAAGGCAGGTAGTCTGCCTGAGATGCAAGTCCACGCCGTCTAGCTGTTGCGAGGAATCGGGTACTGCTAGGTATACGCGGACCTGCGGAGATAGTGTTCATTGATCGCGATGCGGGCGAGATAAAAGATGGAATAAGGGCTGTGAGTGAGAGCTCGTGCAGGGTCGGAATGGAGAAACAGGGTATACCAGGAATGGGGATATATAACCTTGGAGTACGTCGACACAGGGCAAGGGTCAGGTGCATTCCCAGATCCGGACCCAACCTCGCCATTATTCATTCACGAGAGAGAGGATGGCCAATAATAAATTCTTCGACTGTCACCAAGGTTGACTCGACGTGAAGCCGTGCTTGCTGCTCACGCGGTGGAGGCAATGCCGTAGCAGCGTTCGCCGTCCACGCGCCAAAGGAGGTGTTTCACCCGCGTAAGCCGATCGTAAAGTTCGGGCGATGCGCTGCTGAGCGGGGCTGCAGAAACACGTGAATCTTCTCGAACGACTAGCTTTCGAGGAAGGGCCAAGATTGATGGAGTGCCACTCATACTCAAGGAATGGCCAAACAGAGCATGAAAATTGGACGTCGCCATCAATAGGATGCACAAGCAGCGTAGCTGATGACAGGTCCCTGAGACGCGGGCGGGGTGATTCAGCACTCATTCAGCTGGACAACCATGAGGATAGCGGGTCCTGCAGCTGGTCCAGGTGTTGAGTGTGGCATTAGATGGAAGAACGCAGAAGAACGTCACTCTGTTAAGCTGTTCACATTGCCTATGGCATCAGCTCTGAACGGAGATTGATTGGGCTAGCTGTTTGAGTCTTATGGACGGAGACCAGGGCAGAACGTGCCTTGCACGATGCAACCCCCATGAGATTTAAGGGGTGGAACACCAGAAAGCTCAAACTAAACAGTGTCTCTCGACTGTAATACTCGATTCAGGTCATGATTTGTGGCGTCTCGCTCGCACACAGCAGGTATCCGTCCACGATCACCTGTCATTGACATGCAGCGAGAGTATTGAGGACACAAAACCTGTCAGACCAAGCACGTACGACCCAACTACAACGTTTCAATCCCGAATTATGCGTGTAGATGCACCTAGATATTACAAAAGAACGAGTGTAGCAACCGGACACCGCGTGTGATGATGGACAAGCGAGGACAACTCAAAAGTCTATAAGGAGAAGGGATATCCCCCGAGGGTATACAAGGGGGGACATGTGCAGCGTGTCGAACAGAACCGGAAAACCCCGCGAGAAAGGGGGGCTTTAAAGTTCTTCGTCGGTGAAGACTTCCTCTCCTCGCTTTCGCCTGGCGATTCGGTCCTTCTTGGCCTTTCGCTGGTCGGCCGACGAGAGCTTCTTCTTCTTTTCGACCTTGACGACCTTGTTACCCATGGCGTCAAACGTGTCCTCGTCGTCCTCCTTCTTTTCAATCTTGGTGGTTCCCTGACCCTGTGAGCGGAAGAAAGGGGTTAATTTCAAGAGGGGTGGAATGTATACGGAGACGGCTACGTACCTCGAGCCAGTTGTGTCCAGAGGCTTCCAATCGACCGTCTCGCATCGCCCAGACCTCCGAGCAGATGGATTCGGAGAACTCTCGGTTGTGGGTAATGACCAAGACACCACCTTCAAACGACTTCAAAGCCTCGATCAAGGCGGCCAACGATTCTCGGTCCAAGTAGTTGGTCGGCTCGTCCAAACAAATAACGTGGGGTCGTCGCCATGTAGCGGCACCGAGGACGACCTTTACCTTTTGACCACCGGACAAACCTCGCATCGTGTTGTGCGATACGAATTCGGCTTCGAGACCGAAATCGGCAAAGTGGGTTTCGATCTCCTTTCGGACCAAAGGTCGCATCATACCCAAACGCTGGGCCTCTCGGGTGTCGAGTTCCATGACCTTCTTCTCAAAGCCTCGGCTGATCAATTCGTCTCGAGACATCCAGATGTTTTCGGTCGAAGACAAGCCCTTGAACGAGATTTCGTATTCGTACGACTGCTTGAGCTTCTTTCGGGACACGAGCTCGTCAATGACTCGCTTGACACCTTCAATGAGGACGTTGCCTCCTTCCTTCATCTTTTGCATTTCTGCTTCAGTCAACTGTCGATTGGCCTTTTGCAGTTCCTCCAAATCTTCACCGGTCTGGTATCGCCACAACATGTAGTCCAAGGGAGTCATGTCCAAGTGGTGATCAATGTGGTGGAAAGCGTGCTGGGCGACGTAACCAATGACCAGGTTGGGATGCTTCCAGACCTCTCCGGGTACCTGTCCGTTCGGGCCGTTGGGCTCGGTCTCACCGGTCAACAACTTGACCAAGGTGGATTTACCGGAACCGTTGGGACCCAGGATGGCGACTCGGGATGAGAGCGAGACTTGAAGCGAAATGTCGTACAGCTGCTGGACGGATGATCCGGGGTACTGGAAGTTTACCTTTCGCATCTTGAGCAACGACTTTTCCTTTGTCTTGACACCGTCCAACATGGGCGGGTTCGGGAGCTTGAACTGGTACTCCTCGGCGGCCTCCAAGGTGTAGTACGACTTGGCCTCGGGGACCATTCGAACAAAGTCTTCCAAGTTACCGGGGTATCGCTTGATCTTGAATCGGTTCAAGTGCAAGATATCGGTACAGGTTCGGTTCAAGAAGTCGGAATCGTGGGAGACGATGATCGAGGTACAGTTGGTCAACGAGGTCAAGTAGTCGATCAACCAGGTGACGTTGACAACATCCAAGTGGTTGGTAGGTTCATCGAGCAACAAGATGTCGGCTCGGAACAAGATGGCTCGAGCGAGCGCGAGCTTCATCTTCCAACCACCGGAGAGGGCACCAATCGGGACCTTTTGCTTGTCCTCGTCAAAGCCAACGTCCAACAAGGTCTGAACGATCTCGCTCGGGGTGGCCAACAATCGCTTATCAGCGAGCACCCAATCAACGACGGAAATCTCGGCTTCGGAACCGTCAATGTCGTGCTGGACGTAGAAAGTTCGAACGACGGTAGGGTCGGGGAAACCTTCGACTTGACCGTTGACAATGGCGTTCATCAAGGTGGATTTACCGGAACCGTTTCGACCGCACAAGCCGTATCGGTGACCTCGCTTGAGTCGCAAGGTGGCCGTGTTCAACAAGATCTTGGCACCGTACGCAAGCGAAAAGGTACAGTTGCACAAATCTTCACCTTCCTCTTCATCGTCGAACACACGGTCGTCCTGGCCCTCCTCGTCGGCCTTTTTCTGCAAAAGCTCTCGAACGACGGGCAAGGGGTCAACCTTGGGCAAAGCCAAGGTCAAGTAAGGGGCCAAAGTGGCCTCCCAGGTGGACTGGTCGTAGTTGTGTGCGTTGACCAAACCGGCGGCCAAGACACCGGCGTACTTCATGGCGGCATTGTCAACGTCGGGCAAGGCGAGGTTTGCCTTTTTGTACTCGGCGATAAAGTTGACGACCAAGGCTTGACCCTCGGCGATCTTGGGAGGCGGGACATTGGATCCATCACCTTCGGGGATGTTGGCGACCTCTCGCAAGGTCTTGATGGCACGGTTAACGACACCTCGTGCTTCCGGGTCGGCGATCGTCTCGGAGATCTTGATCAATCCGGGCAACATTTTGGGGATAAACGGTCGAACCGTGTACTCGTTGTCGACGAGCTTGGCCATGTTGTCGGTAATAACGGCGACCTTTCGCTTGGTCGAGGTAGGTCGTTCGTCCAAACCTCGAGAGAGCAAGGGAGCCATCAAGGACAACGTGGGTGCATCTACTTCGGAAACGAACGTGGTGGCGGACAAGAGCTGAATCGTCTTGGGGACTTCCTCGACGGGGTTGCAGAGCGCCTTGATCAATGCCGGGATAAACTTTTCGACATCCTTGTTGGAAACCAAGGCGGTCGACTTTGTCAACGTGGCCTTGGCGGCCTTTTTCACGTCCGACTTGGTATCCCAGACGGCGTCAGCCATGACGGGGACGATCATGGGCATTTGCTTGGCCATTTGATCGGCGGCGCACTTTACCATTTCATCAATGACGGCCAACGAGCCCGTCTTGACCTGCCACTTGCCGGCGGTCTTGACCTGTTCCAAGAGAGCAGGCAAGATGACGGGAGTAGCCCAGGGGTTCATGCTCTGCACAAACGTCTTGACCGCGGTCAAGGCGGCAGTGGCAACAGCCGGAGTCTTGTCGGCGAATGCTTCGAGCAAGGTGGGGAGGACGGAACCGGCTTGCGAGGAGACGATGTAGCATTCGAGTTGCTGGGCTGCACCGGATTCGCAGAGGGTCGAGATCAGGTCCGCGGCGGCTTCACGCGCTGCGGGGGATTTCTTGTCGTTCAAGGCCTGACGAGAGTGGGGCGAGCAGTCAGCGCCAGCCAAACACCTCCTTTTCTGCCAACATCACCGCCGTACTCACCTTGACAATCGCCTCGGGCAAGCCAATCTCGTGGAAAAAGTTGACACCCTCGTTCTTGGACTGACTAGCCAAGGCCTGAGCGGCACCGGTTCGTGCTTCCTTGTCGGCGACAAAGAGGGACGAGACGTCAAAGGAGGCGCCCTTGGAGGCGGAGGTGGTGGAAGGAGCCATGGCGGGCATGTCTGTCGGGAATGCGTATGTCAGCACATTTCTCGTCTTTGCCTGAGAGGAAAGAAACGACGTACGATTCTCGCTTTTTTTTTGAGGGTTTGTGACTGGTGATGTCGTGTGTGCGTATCCAAGCTGATACACTTATCAAGGGACAGACGTTATAGGTACAAGGGAGGAGGGTGGAACCGTGGGGTCTGAGCAATGCAGGAGATATTTCGCGGGACGCGCCAGAGGAAAGGGCGGCTTATAACCCGCGTCTTGCCACCACACCCGCTCGTTTGCTGAAAAATTGTGCTCGAGGCGGATGCATTTCCGCGGATGGAGCGGGGGGCGGAGATGCCGGATTGCATGTCCGTGGGCTAGGGAGTCGAGGACCAGTAAAGTCATCATTCCCGATGCTTCTACTCGGTCGACTTGGACTTGGACGATACAGCAACAATGCAAGCGATTCACGCACCGCTCATTCCACCTTCCGGGATCACACACGCACTATGGATGCCCCGGTTCTCCAGTGCCATGAGGGGGAGTCTGGTCGTGGCGGGCGGCGCGAGGGTTAGGGTTTACGAGGTGGGGAGGGAGACGACGAGGAGGGTGTATGATGAGGTGTGGGCGGGGGAGGTCGAGGGGTTGGAGGGGGTCGGGGAGAGGGTGGTCGTGGGGTTTGGGGGCAAGGTGAGTCGACGGCGACGAGCGACGAGCGACGAGTGAGCGAAGCGAGCGAGGAGGGAGGAGTGAAGGAGGCTCGGCGAGAACACCTCCGAGCGGAGCGAGATTACCTCTCCGAGCGAAGCGAGAATACCTCCCGAGCGGAGCGAGATCACCTTTCCGAGCGAAGCGAGAATACCCCTCCGAGCGCAGCGAGAATACCTCTCCGAGCACAGCGAGAATACCTCTCCGAGCGAAGCGAGAATACCTCCCGAGCGGAGCGAGATCACCTCTCCGAGCGGAGCGAGAGATCAATGCTCGAGGGAGGGACGACCGAGACGATTACCTCGAGCGGAGCGAGATAGTCTCCCCGAGCGCAGCGAGACTACCTCTCCGAGCGGAGCGAGAGATCAATGCTCGAGGGAGGGACGACCGAGACCAGCACGTCGAGCGCAGCGAGAATACCTCTCCGAGCGCAGCGAGAGATCAATGCTTGAGGGAGGGACGACCGAGACGATTACCTCGAGCGGAGCGAGATAGTCTCCCCGAGCGCAGCGAGATCATTTCTTGTCGAGTGAGCGACTGTCAACCAAGAATTCCGAGAATGGCCAACGTCGTTCCGCGGGTAGATTATGACAACTAGAGTCCACGAAGGAGAAGCCATTCACAGCGACGACGAATGTGGGTATCGTTGCGCGGACGAGTTATGCACCGAGGACCACGAGATGTCGGGAAGAGGAAGGGGATCTCGTACCTCGAGAACGATCGGAACAAGGCAGAGACATTTGTCTCAAAAAATCGTACCGTTCTTGCGGTCGCGCTGATGTTAT
Organism: Naganishia vishniacii ANT03-052; assembly: GCA_015708705.1. NCBI lineage: Eukaryota > Fungi > Basidiomycota > Tremellomycetes > Filobasidiales > Filobasidiaceae > Naganishia > Naganishia vishniacii. The sequence continues at coordinate 1,052,007 of MU158396.1, read as the reverse complement.
AGGCAGACCAGTCGGCGGGTTTTCGATCGAGAGCGAGGGCAAGGGGCCGTGGCGGAGTGGGAAATGGAACGTATGCTCAAGCCGTGACACGTCGATCGTGAAAGAACGGATCGCAGGAGTTGGGAGATGCCACGTAGAGGTCGTGAATACGAGTCCCGATAAGCGACGCCGTCTTGGATCACTGCCAGCCACGAGTTGGGACGGGAGGTGCTGCAGGCGTTTGAGTTGCACTTTCAAACCGAGAACGCTATCATCCGCTTTTTGCCCGAAAGAACGTAATGACGGCCGACGCTGATAGACTATCAGCTCCCATCTGCTTGTTCGACACTGCCTTTGCCGCTCGTTCTCAGACAGTCTCAACCCTCCACTAACGTGATCCTCCTCCCGATAGCTCGCACTTCTTGAATGGGCAAATGGCGAAATCGCGACCGTATCCCTGCATACGTTTGAAAGAGCGCCGCAAGTGGTACGTCGGTCGTCATGAGGCATCAATCGCAATCCTGACGTTGCAATTACCCAGCTCTATGCCAACCCGGAAGACTTTGTGCCCCTCTTACGGACCGACCCAAGTGGCAAGCTGATCATCAACTTATTGCCAAACGATGCGTTGGCCATGGTTCCGTTGGTGCAGGATATCGAGGAATTTGAAGGATTCGACGGTGCCAGCGTCCGGTGAGTTTTGCTAAATTCTTCCAGCAATCAAGCCTAACGACCGTCCCGCCAGCGACGTGCCCTACATGCCGAGTTTCATCCTTTCGCTTCCCGAACTCTCGCCGTCGCTTAGAAACGTAAAAGATCTGACCTTTCTTCCAGGCTTCAACAACCCCACGCTCGCCATCCTCTTTCAGCCCTTGCCGACTGCAACTGGACGATCCACCTCGCCGAGGGATACATTCCACATCGAAATTCGTACACTCGATCCCCTTGCGCAGACGTATCCGTTGATCAGTAGCACTGCCAACCTGCCATACGACTCGCAGTACCTCGTTCCGTGTCCGCAAAACGTTGGAGGCGTACTACTCGTCACTGCTACCGCCATCATCCACGTCGACCAGAGCGGGAAATTCGTGACCACGAGCACAAACCGCTGGTTCAAGTTTGTCAGTACAATCTCATCGACAAACCGCCGGGACGAATGTATGCTGGAATTGGATGGATCGCACATTGCTTGGGCAGATCAGGGCAACTTTTTGATCGTGCTTAGGGATGGGCGCATTGTGCAGGCTCGATTGCAAGTGGAAGGCCGATCGGTCGTAGGCATCGACCTGTTAGCTCCGTCCGGGCCAATCGGGTCTCCCGCGTTACAAGAGCCAAAGATCCAGCTTGATTTGGGCTTGAGTCAGCCCAGCACTGTCTGTGAGATCCCTCTAGTCAATAACGAAGATGGGACTTTGCAGACGACGTTCTTCGTCGCATCCGCTGTGGGTGATTCACACCTGGTAGGTATTGACATGATCCCAGAGGTCGCTGCCAAAGCCGACGCAGGAGCTGCCAACGGCGTAAAGGATGAAATGGATGTAGATCTAGACGATGGTATGTCAATGCTTTATATTCATGTGTGTCCATTCCAACCGATTCGTCTCCTCAACTTTCTCGTCAGACCTATACGGAGATTCTGTTATCAGATCCGAATTGACCAAGGCCGAGCGACAACTCATGCAGGCTCACCTGTCCATCACTGCTAAAGTGGCGGGTATTGGATTCATCTCGGATATGACATTCGGCGTGACGCCAGAGGATCTGGAGGCACGAGATAATCTACCTGGTGTGAGCGCTCTTGCTCTTGTTTGACGTGCATGTCTGAGTGATTTCTGCAGAAGTTGCCGACTGTTCGCGAACCCGAGCTGGCCATCTTGCAAGGCGGTGGAAGGGGAGCGTCTACGATCGACCTATTGAGAGTGAGTGCGAGCGATGAGCGAGTCTGACAGGCTTGCTGACTGCTTGCGTGTATCGCGTCAGTCGCGTATCCAGCTGACGCCAAAGCGAAAGTACGATGATTTGGTGGGATCGTCCAAAGTCTGGGCATGTTCCCTCAGTGTCGCCTCGGATGCGGCAGGATTGGAACCGGAGACGGAGATGCGGCTTGTGCAGGCCACTGGCAATGAAGAGGCAGACACCACAGTTTCTACCTATGTGAGTGCCTCTGGCTTACCCGTCTACACGCGTGTGCTCCAACTTTGCTTCCCATACAGCTCTGGGCTATGGACACGTCAACAGGAGAGCTACAGGAACTGCTGATGACTTTCGAGGGCGACACTGTCGCTGCTGGAAGTTGCATCGGTGATTCGCGTATAGCAAGAGTCTGCACGGAGACTATCAGCATACTAGAGTCAGGTACGCTCCAATCTGCTCCGACTTTGCGACGTCCCCAACGTTTATCCGCCTTCCTCAGATGGCACTCTGATCGGCGAGCATCGCCTTCATAATCCCATCGGAGCGACCGACGATGCTGACGTGATCGTGCACGCCGATGTGCACGAGGCCACAATCCTACTCCGGCGCGTGAGCGGAAAGGTAATGCTCTTGCATCTTGTACCTGTTGGTAATGGCGTACGGTTCGAAGCGGAAGACGTAACAACGGATCTCGTGAGTCATACCCCGAGGTTCCTTGTCGTGCGGATCTGATTGTAATTGATGTCATTCGCCACGCAATAGAACCGGCCATGGACGTCTGCGCAACTCGTTACCGATCTATTCACGCCCTTTGCCATGGCTTCGTCGTCTAGCAAGATACCCGCCCATTCGTCCACGCCACCACAATGGCTTGTCTTGACTAACAAGGCCGGTGATCTCGAAGTAAGCCGGCATGCGCGCCTTTGAGTTTCCTAGGTGAACCGTCCCACTGACCTCACGTCTCGCCAAGATTCGAAGCGTTCCGGGTCTGGAATTGACCTTTAGAAGCAATGGAGTAGGGAACGCGGATCATTTCCTGGTGGACGACACCGTCGAAACCGTCTCGCAACCGGATCGAATGGATACAGGTGACGGAGGTGCAGATAAGGAGGAACAAGACCAGGATTCGATATACGTCGAACAGATTTCCGTCTCTACCGTAGGACCGCAAGAAGACCAACGACTTTGTTTGGTGGTACGTGATACTCATGCCACGTCGCTGGAAAGTCGCTGAGTCTTTAGACGATAGCTTCTCTATAGCTCGGATATGCTCGTTGTGTACGAGTCGCAAACTACTGCCGATACCGAGTCCAACAAAGATGTCGGTCGATCACCTCTGGCTATCCGCTTTCGAAAAGTAATGACCAGGATACTGGGACGACCGAGAGTGCTTCGTCATATCCAGCCACTAAAGCTTGACAAGCACCATCTCGTTTGCTTGACCGGGTCTCACCCGTACTTCTTGTACGAAGATGAACTCGACGGCTTGGTGTGTTCCAGCTGGACCGAACCCATAAATTGCCTGGCCAATGTCGAAGTAGGCGGGGAGCTCGACCTTTTAATGATCAGTAGCGAGGTCAGTTGCGTGTCTAGTACTTCGCATTGCGTGCTGAATTCGGCCTGCTTTCTCTCCTCAGGCCACGTTGCTACAACTGGGACCTCTCCAGGCAGATGACACATTACGGACTCGCAGAAAACGACTCGAAAGGACCTATACCCATTTCAATTATGATTCCCGGTCAAGCTACTTCGTCGGCGCTTCAGCAATCGCAGTACCTTACCAGCTGTATAGTGACGAGTGCGAGCTCATCCCGGGGCCGGATGGTGAGTCTACGGTCTTATGCATTACAGCATCGACTGACCCCGAGTTATGGCACAGCCCCGAACCTGACACCCGCACTTGTTGAGCGATCGACAATCGAGCTCCTGAACCCCTACACGTGGGAAGCTGTCGATGGGTTAGTCTCTAGTTGTTCGTTCCACTCTCACGACTGATTCCTTTCTCTTCAGCTATGAGTTTGACGAAAATGAAGTGGTTCTATGCATGGAGACCATGACATTGGAAGCGACAAGTACCGAATCCGGTCTGAAAAAGTTTGTGGTGGTGGGTACCAGCGTCAATCGTGGAGAGGATATGTCGAGCAAGGGGAACGTAAGTGCAGTCATCCCTGCAAGACGATCTCGTAAGCCTTACTTCACTCCTACTTCCACAGACGCATGTCTTTGAGGTCGTTGAAGCTGTCGCCGCACACGAGCGCGCAAGCGAATGGAAGCTCCGGCTCATCTGTACGGAGGAAGGCAAAGGGCCGACCAGCGCATTGGCAAATATTGGACAATATGTCGTACAAGCCATGGGACAAAAGGTAAGTGGAGGAGAACAGGAAGCAGTACTCCTGAGCTCATGCTGGATGCATTCAGGTCTATGTCAAGGCGTTGGATAGAGAAGACCGATTAGTACCGGTCGCTTTCCTCGATGTGCCGCCTTATATCACTAGTCTTAGGACGTTCAAGAATCTCTTGCTTATCGGTGATATGGTCAAGAGCGTTTGGTTGGCGGTTTTCCAGGTAGGTCTTGGAGGGGTATTTATTTAAAGTCTTTTGAATTCACCTCTAAGTATGCATCAGGAATCGCCGTTCAAGCTGGATGTCATCGCGAAAGACGTCTATGATGCTTCTGTTGTCTCCATGGATTTCCTTTCGTCGGAAGGCGCAATTACATTCGGCGCTGTTGACGACCGAGGAGCTCTGCGGCTGCTGGAATATGACACAGGTAAGGGGCGTGCACTGCTTCGTTATTCGGAATGATTGACATTATGCATTCAGAATCGCCTTCAAACACTGTTGCGAAGCTGATTAGAAGGACCGAGTATCACATGGGCCGGCCATGCGTGAAGAGTTTGATGGTCGCTAGAAGGAAGACGGCAGAAGACCGAATTGCTCCTCAAACCCAAATCATATACGGTCAGTGCATTTCCCTTGGCCACTACAAGTCGGTACTGATTACCTTGCTCCAGCCGATAACCTGGGCGGTCTTTCCACGCTCGTTCCCTTGAAAGCCGCAAGATTTAAGCGACTCCAGCTGCTCCAAGGGCAGCTCACGAGAAGTGTTCAGCATGCGGCGGGGCTGAACCCCAAGGCATATCGGTACGTTCTCATCCGGCCTGGCTGTTAGTTCCCGTCTGATCGTTACTGGACTTTTGCATAGATACGTTCCAAATCGTTATCAGGCCCGCGCCCTCAATAAAGGCGTTCTGGACGGATTCCTCTTGCAAAGCTTCATCGACCTGCCCATCGACAAGCAGAAAGATCTGGTCGCACCCATAGGATCCAACAGGGAGACAATAATCAATGATCTGGTCGACTTGGCATTCACTTGGTGATATCCTTAAATAAATTCAGCGGTATATCGCGAGATGCATATAGGCGAAGCTCGAAAACGGCCGACCTTGCTTTCAAATCTTGGAGCCTTCCCAATGTGTATACCAGCATAACCCCAGAGTACAATCTCTTAATATAGTCCTGTTTGGCCCTATGGAATTACCCCCTCAGCCAAACTTCAGGAGCTGAGATACGGACCTAGCCGCTACCGTACTGGAATCGTTTCCTATTTCTCCTGAGATCCGCCCACGATGGGTGTCTGGAAGACAAACTTCTTTGAGCTGAAAGAATAAACACCAGCGGTCTTATATACCAGGGAAGTCGTTCTCCAGGATAGACCTGACGACCTTGTCACTTCAAGACAACGTTTGAGAGGTCAGCGTCGCCTCTCCAGCAAGGTCCGCATATTCCGCACTACGCCTTACTTTCGCCTTGTCTAAGGCGTTTGTCGCCCCAGCCCGCAGCGAGGCAAAAAAGAGATCGTGATCAATGCCGGGATCGAACCGGCGACCTTACGCTGTACTACTCGTAGGAATATTAGGCGTATGCTCTACCGACTAAGCTAACCGACCGTTTGTTGCTGTCTTTACCCTATTTTTTACTTATACTCACTAGTAAAACCAGCCACACCACCCCTGGATGCGATTCTGAAACGGCCTTTACTTGATTAGTCATCAGTCGATCATTCATCTGAAACAACAATGAAACGAGACAGAACGACTCCCTCTCGCCGTTAGAAAGTTAGAACGCTCCCAATCTTTCATTAACCGCTTTCCATCTTCCCCCTCTTATCACAAACCATCCTCACTCCCGCAATATGCTTGGTGGAACTCCCAGATGCGCAGCTTGCGGCCAACTAGCCTACCACGCAGAACAAGTCAGCCTTTTATCCCTAGTCTCATATCCATTGCTGAACCCATCTCTTTATCTACGTTACAGGTAATGGGACCCGCTCGAAAGATCTACCATAAACCCTGCCTTCAATGCCTCAACTGCAAGAAACGTCTTGATCCGGGATCACTTGTAGAGCATGATACCCAGCCGTATTGTCGGCGGTGCCATGGGTTGTTGTATGGGACCCGAGGTGAGTCAGGCGTAGTTGGAGCGTAGCTGAAGGGTTTGCTGAGCATCGTCCGGGTAGATTTGAGGTCAGCCAATGTGTTTTCGGGATCTGGGAATGCACCGCCGGCGACTCCTCCAAGGCCGAGTGCGAGTCAACAATCGTCTCCCAGGGTACAGCATACCGTATCGCCCATCCGCGGGCCGTCTCTTTCTGCACAGGCATGTCCTGCTCACCAGAAGGATGCAGCACCTTTGTTGCCGACTCAAAGACCTTCACTTGGGACCGATGCTGTATCGGTGTCCGGGGGAAGAGAGCCCGCTGTCAGTGAACCGAAGAAACGCTCGCTTCCCCCTCTGCCTCCGAAACCTACGGCGTTCAGTATAAACGCGCATTCTTCCACTAACCGCCTATCAGCCCATTCTTCGACATCCAACTCCATTAGTGCACCAGCGTTGCTGACGAGAGGTGACGCTGTCGAACCCAGAAATATGATCACAGACGTCGCAGGTGGAACGACAGCCTTACCGACAACAACGAAAGAGTACTCCTCAATCGACGATATCCTTCACAAAGAACCCTCCACATCATCGACAATACCTGACCTTGCAGACCTACACATTCACGGCCCCACATCAATACCCACAACACACCCAAGCGCACGCCAGAACCCGCTCCTCGCATCCTCGCCGTACCGCTCGAAACCGATCATGCCGGCTCGGGCGGGTCTCAGTCCCAATGAACGCTGCGCGGGATGCGACAAGACGGTATATTTCGCGGAAGGGGTGAGTACCACGACACTCTTGTCTCTCTTCGTTGATTGACGTGGGGTACTGATGGAACTTCACGATTGCTAGGTGAACGCGATAGGGAGACGGTGGCATAAGCCTTGTTTGAGGTGTACTTCCTGTCGTCATACTCTCGACCCAGGAAAAGCGCAGGATCGGTGAGTAGGCTTTAGCGCGGATGGGTTTGTCTGGGTTCAGCTGACGGTCTTTATCGGGACTAGGGACGAGACGCCGTATTGCACCAATTGTTATACGAGGGAGTTTGGCCCAACGGTGTTGCGGTAGTTTGCAGGTCATGCTAGATGGTCGGAGCAGTCCTGGTCGACGCTCCGAGAAATTGTTGTCTGCGTTGTACAACGCATCGGCTCCGTGAGCCGGAATAACCCTGCCATACGAAAGAGAATTTCATAAGCTACAGGAGAACGGGATGTCATCGAAAGGAAGCCTGTACGGACGCCTCTCGGCTGCCAAGGAGAAAGGGGGCCTCCTTTAGATGATGAGCCGAGTGGACAACGATTGGAGCCGTCGCGACTGGGATCAAGGGAAGACAAATTTCCGTAAGAGTCGCTCTGTCTCAGCATATGACGAGGGAAACAGGGGTAAACGTATATCCATCGGGACACTCGCTCCTGTTTTAGTCCATACTGACAGACTGCACCACCAACCCCTTTCCATCATCCTATCCCCTATTCGCCTACAGTATTTTTCAAAACCTGCTCGATATGCCCCGCCCTCAGTGTGTCAGATCTGTATACGACCGCGGCGATGAGCGTGTCTTTTTCGACCAGCGAGATCTTGCCCCTCGTCCCCTTTTCGGTGGACGACTAGGAGTGGACCGCCCATGCCGCCTCGAAAAGGATCGCGTTGGGTATGACCCGTCTCAAAATCACACCGAAAGCGAGGACGTCTCCACTTACTACGGTCTTGACTCCGATGTCCTAGAGTCCCTGGGTTCTCTCCTCGCTACTGCAATAACAGCGCTGTCATATTTCAACCCAATGCTCGGAAGTGCTGCTTCTTCTGCCCTAGGATTGGCAACGTCCGCATCACCGACTTCTCGGCGGCCCTCGTCCTTTAGCGACCATGATAGCTTTCTGGCTCGAACTGGCTCGTGCTATCCGTCGGACAATGAAACGGGTTTCCGTGGCAGTCAGTATGATAGCTCTCAAAGTGGGACATCTTAGACATGGAGGCTATCGCTCGTAAGATGTGAGATGTCCGTCTACGCTACTCTAGCTCCAGGGTCACTGTGATATCGTTGTATAATGCAGATATATCACAATGTTACCCCCACCGGGCGCATTGCCCTACCCCAGAGGCTAGACCATAATCCAGCAGTGTCCCGGTTCAGACTTCAGCTTGCTAACTCGCATATTCGGGGTGACAGCCGAAACCCTGTGGCGCCGACCAGATAGTTCCTTCGGCCGGAATAGGGGGCTCGGGAGAAGGGGTCACGGGCACTGAAAAGGAGAGATACCCTCTCGCCCCGACTCCCTTTGGACACACGGGATCAACGCTGATTTGCTTAAAAGAAGGCAGTCCAGAGGGATCAAAGGAGACTCGATTCCAGTCTCAGTCGATGGTAAGGCAATATTCGCTGCTGTGAGCACGTACTTAGCTCGATAGCTATATAGCCAAGGGAAGGGAAGGTCTGTCTCCAAATTGGTGAACCTCATGAAGCTCGCCCCTCAACCCTCGTTCCTTAACCCTATCCAGACTCTGTTAACCTAAATAGCAACGAGATCCGCTTAAGATGGTAAGCCACATGTACACCTGGGACAAGCGCGTGTGTCGTCGAGATCATGATCATTGACACTGCATACCTTCGCCACCAACGCAGACTGCAGAACCATTCAACGCTTACGGTGCATACGAACATGCAATCATGAATCCCGGATCCAGACCGTTCGCTGTGCCGGTCTACCTACAACGCAAACGCGACTGCCATATCCCGAAGATGACAGTCTCTGGTTGAAACCGCTATCCAGCAAGGGGCTTCTGATCCAACAGACGGGATGGGTCTCTGGTATTGACCAGTTCCTAGGCTTTCCAAGGCCTCACTGACAGCGACGACGATACAAGCTTTTATAGCGTCGGCAATGGCAGGCCGCCCAACGACAACAGCAGCAACGCCAGTAGGGTATGAAGCTCCTAGGGGCAATCGTTTGTATCCTCTTGTAGCTCTCAACGTCAATCGCGAGTGTAGGGGCGGATACGTCAAGGCTTTAGTGGTGTACCGCCTCCGCTGACAGATTAATGTAAAGGCAGAAATTTCATACGATACGATAAGATTTTGTCGACAGCGCTACGACCTAGCTACGCTGGTATTCAAGCATAGCTAACGCAATTCTAAATCCACGCAAGGCGTACCTGGTCGTCTGTGTCAAGGCGACATCGCCTAGCTTGATATCAACGCAACGCCTTTTAGGTAATTCAGTCAGCCCTCCTTGCCCTCTTCTCCCTCCCAGTCACCCGCGACTTCTCCGTCGCCTCTTGCAACACGCTGCTTCCCCCCTCCTCACGCTTCTGCTCAGCGAGCATCTTTGTCAATTCCACCATCAACGGCACCAAATTATTCCTCCGTAGCCCATTCTCCAGCTTTCCCCTGCGCACCTTTTCCCGCTCGGCGTCAAGTTGTGATTGGTAGGTAGCGATGAACTCTGGAGGGGTTGTCGGGTCCGAGAGGAGTCGCTCGAGGCGTGGGATTGCGGCGGAGCGGACGCAAAGGAGGTTGAACATGAGCTGTGCAAGGAGATCGAATGAATGACAAGCTTGATGAGGTACTACGACCGTGACGCACCGATCCCTCGCCGTACGTCGCGATACGCCGCTCGATCGCCTCTCTCGCTTTGGCAACCCACCCTTCCCCACTCTCATCCACTACTCCATGCCTCACCGGACCGCGTCGGAGTCCGTCCAGCTCCCAGAGACAGCCCTGGACAGGAACATATGCGACGAAATGGTACGGATCCTCCTTGTCCGACTGTTGTAGGGAGGGATGTTGGGAGATGGCAAAGGGCGACGAGGCACTGAAAGAATTGTGGACTTGGCGGATGCGGTCTGAGTTGGTGATTAGGTAGCCGAGGCTTTAGATGGCGAGGGTGTAAGGTGGGCAAAACGCGAAAAGATCTAGGAAGCGCACTCACTCCAGGGCGTTCATTCCGACACCGAACTCTCGTAGGTTCTGCAACTCTTCCTACACTGGAACAGTCAGTCTCGGAACGTGGATGTCGGGTCGACTCGTACGTACACCATGGGATATTGTCTCTCTTGGCGTCGCTCCTTCTTGAGGTGCAACATTCGTGACGGCATTCAACGCAGCGAGCGTCCCACACGAGTTGTTGATCACCTGCCAGAACCATCATCAATGATATTTAAGCATCATAAACAACGCAGCTCACCTGGTTGGCAAAATAAACACCGAGATAATCATCCGGGTTCGTTATCTCCTCACCCCGAAGCGAATCACTGCTCCCTTGCGCCAGAGCTTCGGCTTGCGGAGTTTGACCGACCCATTTGAAGAGGAAGATTAATGCGTGAATGGGTTGAAGAGCTGATAAGGTCGCAGAGTCGAGGGAGTAGACGTCGTCCTGATCGGACGGCGATGAGGTCTGGAATCTCTGGATTGTGTACGGGCACGTACCACTTGGAGTCCCTTGACGCCGATATCTTGTAATAGCTGAGTAAAGACAAGGGGGTCGCTGGTAGATGCACTCGGAGGTCAGCGGCGATGCGTGACACCATCACGACAAAAGAGCACGCACGACTCAGTCAATGACCAGCCTGCTTCTATTTCGTCGTCCATGGCGTGATGATTGTGTAAGAGTAGTGATATGAACTGCTGAAGGAGCTCAAGCATGTTCCCACATATAAAGAACGTCACACCACCTTGATGTCGCTTGTCGAGCGATGCCGCGCGTGCGTGATCAAACAACAAAGTAAACAACCTCCTCGACCTACACTGGATCCTCCTAGTTATGCGGTGAAGTCCCTCCGTGCGCACTGGACAAAGCGAACCACTGCGAAGCCTACATTGGGTTCGTCTTCGCTAAATCCCCGCCCCCACCAGGCACACCAATGTGTGATCATAAAGGTATATCTTCCTCGCAGACATCTATTTACACAGCAATATAAACGATGATATAGCTACGTATATGCGCCCAGCCTTGCCTCTTCTACCCAATCGTCTTTATTTTCTACTCGGATGACGCTGTCCCGCCTTAGACCCGTCCTTATCCGACGGTCGCAACAGTACGAGAATAGTCTGCACACTCGTATACACGGTCGTCACCACTCCGAACACGAGGAGCGCATAGTCTGCTGCTCGCTGCGTGCGCGTCTTTGCTCGTGCACGGAGATGCAGTAGCGGCGGGTAAATGAAGCACAGCGGGACACTGAAGGTAGGTAGACGATTAGCTCCAAGTGTACGACATCGTGGAATGACGCGGACTGACCATGCGAACGACCCGATGAAGCTTACGAAGCCGTCGAGGTTGGATGCACCAGCCCAGGAGATGAGGGAACATCCGAGAACGGTCATCGCTCGGAATGTGTTCTTCTGCCACTTGACCTGCACCACGTCAAAATGAAACGGTTAGCTGTACGCTTCGTTGAAGCTACGCAGAGAAGGCTGACCTGTGGGTTATGCTTGCCGCTCTTGGAGAACAAACCGTTCTCCATAATTCTTACAGCAGGGAACAGCTGTAACGGCAGACTACACAAACGTTTCCGGAGTCAGCTCCTGCAAGTGACGACCATCGGCAGATGCTACTCACCTGAGTATGATTGCCACGGTATACAAGAACTGCACAGCCTGCACAAACTTGTCATCTTGCGGCAAATTGACGATGACGACCGTCTCAATCTTGGACCCGTAAGCCATGTAGCCCATCACGCCGAAGCCGGTAAAGAGGGTAGCAACGAAGAGCATGCAGGCACTCAGGACACGCGGGAACTTTTGCGGCTCTTTCATGGCTTCCGTGATAGGAATGAGTCTACACATCATGGGGAATAAAGTGAATGAGTAACCTGGAGCAGGAAGACGCGAGAGAAACTCACAGTCCGATGCCTTCGAATGCGAACACGGCGGTTCTGTTCTCGCGAAAGGTGAGGTATAATCCCGGAAAGATCTTCCATACTGCTCACCCGATAAGCAGCGAAAAGTCCTTTTGGTTAAACAAGGCAACATCTGCAACTCCGTTCTTCGAGATGGTAGCCACCTCGTTAGTGCCGATGTAGATCACTGTCACACGATGACAATCAGCCTTGCCTTCTCCATACCAGCACAGAAAATAACTCACGACCAACGAGGATGAAAGCATCCGCAATCAATGCAGTCGACGAAAGCGCAGCAAGATTCCTGATCATACTTAGTGGAAGAACGATCACGAGCTGCGCGGCGATGAGCCATTTCGTCGCGATAAAGGTCTTGCAGTTGGTGACAGCGAGCACGAAAGCCTGAAGGTTCTCGGCCACAAAGATGGTATATGCTATACGCCGTGAAAAGGAGATTCAAGGACCTGCTCAGCTGTGGATAGCGCGTTGACGTACCAGCGACAAATCCGATTTGCGACAAAGCAATAGAAGTCAAAATTACGGATCGCATCTTTGGTCCATACAAGACACCGCCGATGTCTACGGGCAACCGATCAGTTAGTGCAATCGACAGAGCCGACCAAGAATACTTACCACCGAAAGATCCCGGCACAACCAATCGCGTTTTTACTAGCAACAGGAAAGACCACAGGGAGATGGCGGCGATGAAGAGCATTACAATGGCAGAGAAGAGGATCCCTGCAAGGATCAATTAGACGCCTGTATCCGTCAACACAGCAATAGGGGGCTCAAGCTTACCACCGTTGAAGAATCTGTGCGGAACAGGAATGTCAGATCTTAATTACGGTCTTTTATGATAATGAACTCACGCTTTCCCCAGGAAGAGCACTCCAGTCCCAACGAAGCCCTTCAGCAACTACAACTCCGCAAATTAGCTCATATTCATCAGAAACGACTGAGACAGCGACTTACCATCAGAACCGCCTGCGTTACCGTCGCATCTCCTTGTACGCTCCTCCGTCCTATTCGCATCTTACTGTTGGCGCGACTGCCTTCGCTCAACAACGGTGCTCGCTCGTTGACCATGTGTTGCGGAAGCGCTGAAGGCCCGCGAGAGAGGGCACGCCGTACAACGCCAGCGGAAGAGCCGTCGTTCGGAGAGGTGTAGGAGTGACCCTGAGCCTCCTCCTCTGAATCCGATTCTTCATCTTCATCGAGATCTTCTCCGGCCTATCAAGATGTATCCATGAGCCATCTACCATGATGCGAGAGAAGGACGAGCGGGACTTACGAAATGTCCGTAGAGGTACAGAAAGTCGACAAAGCTCCGCAACACTCTCGGCGCCTCTTCTCCCCTTTCTCTTGCGCTGTTGATGACAAACTGTCGACGGAATCCTCCCGGTTCATGGATATGCGCCAATGCTGCGTCGATAGAGGTATCTCTCCGCGGAAGAGGGGCCGAGAAGGACGCTCGACGGGTAGGACGGAGGGAAGTTTGTTGGTATTTATAGATCCCGTGGCTGTTTCGCATTAGTCTCGTCAGCGAATGCCTCGGAAGAATCAGACGGAAAGGTTACTGACGTCACATCACCTCCAGGGGCATCATACGGGATAGGAAACGCCTCTCCATTCCCTTCACCTTCTCCTGCATCATCCCTGAGAGAATAAGCAACACCGCTCGCGCCGGGATCAGGCGTCCTCGCTCCACTGGCTCTAGAGACCCCGCTGCCTCCGCCATTTTGAGGACCGGAATTACTAAACGTCGACTGACCGCCACGGATGGACGTGGCCCTGGATCCTCCAGGTGAGGCTCCATCCCCAGAATTCGGGGTAGATTGTTGTCGTTCTTCTGCGCTCACCAAATGTTTCCGCAAGATTCGAAGCTTTTCCTCTTCTGGAATCTCTGAAATGGCGGTAGGGGAAGTTAACGGCGGCGGCACGGTGGATTCGTGGATCGACACTTCAGAATGGCCATCCCCCTTTATAGGGGTCGAGATGCTCGGAACCGATACGGGAGAGAACGACCGATTAGGAGGAGCCAAATGATGGGCACTGAGCTTGTTGTCTGAGGATTCATCCTCGCCTGGCGATCCCTTGGCGACACCTTCTCTCTCCAACGCTTTGGATAGCGCAGACACTCCCACACCTACGCTACTAGCCGCTTGAACTCCACTTCCGCGGCGGATCTGCCTCTTCTCCCCGATACTGCTGCCGTTCCCATTGTCCGTATCAGCAAAACTGCTTTGCGAATGGGCGGAAAAGAATGATCCGGTCCCAGCCGAGGCCGCACGGGGATTAAAGCTCTTGGGTCGGAATGACTGTGCGGCTGCGATATATGAACCTCCCCCACCTTCCACAATCGATCCACGAGGATTGTTGTTCGAGGGTGACCCAGTCGTCCGCGGCGGAATGTTGGGAATTGGCGGGGGAGTCACGCCATATGGCGACGAGGAGAAGGGGGGCTTCTTGTATGAGCCCGGGATGGGCTGCTGGGACGACATGTCTGCCGAAATACTGTCCAGAACAGTGGGACGTCGCGTGTGGGAGATCAAATGTATTCATAACTACCAAATCCATCAACTATGCATCCTAAAACACTCCTTCCGTCGATCACCGACGGGGAGAAACGCGGAACCAAAACCAAATACAGTATGACGCGCGTGTCGTCGCCACCACTCGACCGACACCACTAAGTTCTTGCGATATCTGCGTCCAAGTCGTCCGTTCCCCTTCTCTCGGGGCAAGCTCATAAGCAGGACGGAAGATGATGGCCCTTGGGCGGCTTGGTAGGGGATACTGTCACGCAGAAAGTAAGCGCTAATGAGCAAAGTCATGCTTCCGCTCTTTATATGCGTATGCAATGGCCAAGGGAGGTCTTGTCGGGCGATGAACCCGAGGTCAAAGCCCCTGGTACATAGAGGGCAAAACAAGCAAAATGAGAGCTACAATACAAAATCAATACCAGAAGAGGGACGACTGAAAAGCTAACTTCAATGAGGCCAGCGGTGTTATTCCTCTGTCCCATTATCTGTTTCGAATCCAACTCAGAAACTGATACATAAGCAGACATTTCACGAAACTTCCGTCCTCGGATGCTCTTAGTCCGCTGTCAATCGCTGCTGGATAGTCTACGCCCTGTGAGAGCTCTCAAGTCTCTTGAAGCTAGATTGCCGGCTGGCGGGAGGGCAAAGATAATGCGACTGAGCTCGCGATCCCGCTTTCGTTGTCCCTTGCCTTTCCCACAATCACTGACAAGGAGTCTTGAGCTACGCATGGGTGAACCAGGTGTCCACTCAGGTTTCTCTTCGTAGATGAGTTAGTCAATGGGATGAACTTACCGCTATCTCAGCTTTCAATCTGGCTATATGCTCCTCCAGCGTGTCAGCAAGTTGGCTTCTGAACTCAGGCGAAAGACATATGCTCGATTGTTCGAACATTTCACTCAAATCAGATCCATTGCTGTGCACAAGAATGGTGTCCTGACGCTCATTAACACCTGATGACGACTCCCCCGCATTGGTGGATTGGCTGCAGAATCTAATGGCAAGTGAAGGACTGTAGTATTTCGAGTTACGCGTACGGAGCGTCTCCACGATCGGCACGCCGACCGCTCGACTCGAGGCGTCGATCCCAAGTCTGTGCGAGAGGGATCTCCAGCTCGAGGTGAAGTCATCGTAGCCTCTGTGGATTTGTGGATTTGTGCATTCGCTCTCATTTGATCCAGCGTGATATCCTCACGGCAACGTTCATCCGGGGAACCTTCGAGTCCCGGTTGAACACCCGCGGAACCTTCGAGCCACTCCCGAAAATCGTATGAGCTGATCACAATCTTTATCTCCTGGAACTTGCCTTCTGCGTTCGAGTCATTAGGTTCAAGGCTTGCGATCTTCCTCGCAATTTCGATGGCACGTTCGAGGGTACTTCGGGGCTTTAAGGCTTGGCAGCAGATGGTCGCATAGCCCCAGCGACCACACACACCATCGATCCCTTTGGCGGTGTCGTAGAGTCCCTGCGCGTCTTTCACCATCTTTTCCATGTCTTCAATCAACTTGTCCATCGTGTAGGAGCTACGGAACTGTTCCAGGCTCCCAGGCTTGTGAAGATGCCCTGGACCCAAGGTGGAACGAGAGTGTTGATCGATGGAGGAGAAGGACATGTTGTCAGCAGTGAAGTTCGGATTACTTCACTGTGCAGGGCGAAGGGTCAGGTTGGAGTTACGAACAGAAATGACTTTTTGAGCTTGAAGTGAGATTGCTTTATCCAAGCGATGCAATATATATAGAATCGACGAGCAGGTGCCAATCAATTGGAGAGAATCACTAGCCGTTGCACAGCGAAGGATCCTTTGTTCTCAAAAAATCTTTTTTCATTTACCAGAATTATTCCCCTGGATTCACAGGGAGATTGAAGGCTGGCGTGCTCTCTCGCGAAAGTCCTTCAGGCGTAGGCGTTCTTCCTTCAGTATAGCCTGGGCTCTGGAGGGTACTGGGAGGGCGTATACTCGAGAACGATTTGTCACTTTTGGTCTTTCAGAAGGATTAGTCCCTTGAGCAATAAGATCGAAAGAACCACTTGGTCGCATCAACTTGGCCTATTTCCATCGTCATCGTCACAACACGTACCTTAGTAGCCGTCGCGCCGTTGAGAAGCATATCGTCGTACCCTCTAAGCTTGAATCCCCTTTTCTTGGGAAGAAACTCAAGTATACATTCACATATACAGTTCATTGGCAATGGTCAGTTGCCCGTACTCCGTAGCCCATAAGATGCTGATTCCATAGTACCATAGTCCGATCTTCTTCCTCCTTTATCTAACCTTTACCACCCTCCCCTATTCTTAATACCTTACGCGCCATCGTTATCGTTTATCCGAAACGCCAAGACCTTGCTGTCAAGTCAGACCCCAGATGTGGGATGAACCTGAGTCATAAGGGCTGAGTTGACTGTGTTTGGGGAAGTGGACAAGGTCGTCGCTACACCTGGGTGTTCACTTCCGTTGTCACTTTGGACGCTCTTGAAGTGTTCTCTGCAGCTCTTGAGACGCTTTAATAGGGTATAAGGGCCGACGGTCAGATCACATGGCCTCCGAAGAAAATATCAGAATCATTCACCGCGAGCTGAGAGTCCATTTCCTTGATATCCTCGATCAGAACCTCGATAGATAAGGCGGGCTCAAAGTGGATCCCTCGGCCCTTCAAAGCTTGAGCTATATCGTCATCGGGGGTGCACATTGAGAACTCATGGTTGTCCATATACCAACTCCTCTCGTTCATGTCACCGAGTTTTGGGACAGTTGAAGCAGAGAGTAACCTCAGACATCGGAGGTGATCTGGCTGAATACCTAAGATCCTCAGACTCGGTGCACCACGGGCTCGATGCGCGACTGTGTGCTTATAAACTCCTCTGTCCCTAGGTTTTTTAAGGGCTCAAATGCTTTTTTCAAGTTCTGCTTGATAGCTGCCCTGTCTTCAGCGTTTTTTGACAACCAGGTGCTTTCCTGAATAAACGTCTTTGACGCTCTTGACCCCGAATCCTGCATTGTGTTTCAGCTATTTCCTACCTTTAGACACGACGCCACCGTTTTGCGCATGTATGGAGGATGCGAACAGTCGGACCGGGAACCGACTCTGGACGCGACCGAGTTCCCTGATTTTATGTTGGCCCGAAAGATGGTCCGAGTGACGACTGACTCATTTGGATGAGCGATGAAGATAGAGCTTGATATATCACAACTACGGACAGGTTTACCCCATACTATATTCCCATACCACCATATAAAATGACGGATCCAGCAGTCCTCAAGCGCTGGACCGCAAAGCTCGCCAGCTCGTCGTCCCTGGCGCTGCCGACCGATTACCCTCGACCGACACCCGCTCGACTGGTCGAAGCGATTCAAGAACAGCCAATTCCTGCGCAAGTGCTCAAATCGCTATCCACCCTTAACGAGCAGCATCCCAATGCCGATTCATCCACGATTATCCTTACGGCGTTCCTCGTCTTGCTCCATCGGTACACCCCGGACCCGAGTGTCGCAGTATGCACGAGTCTCACATCGGATCCTGCAGAGACGACGCTCTTGCTCGTCGACATGTCCAACGAAAAGGCCGTGTTTGGCAGCGTAGTCGAGGAGGTTCAAAAGAAGGCTAAGGAGGCAAAGGAAGACCCAGTGGATATCGAGGCGTTGGTTGGACTTCGCTCTGACAACGAGGGACCGTTGTTCCGCGTTCGGTATATCGTGCACGATGATACCCCGACGTCTGGATCAACTGCGCAAGAACAAACCTTTACCCGCTCAACCTCGTTGACTACCGACCTGACTCTACACTACACACCAGCGACTTCCGCCCTCGCTGTCAGCTACAACGCTCTTCTCTTCTCTCTTCCCCGAATCACCCATCTCCTCGCATCGCTCGCGTCTCTCCTCACACACGCAGCGAAAAACCTCGACACCCCAACCGCCATCATCCCCCTCCGTACCCCGGCTCAAGCTCAAGTCCTCCCGGATCCTCAGGCAGACCTCGATTGGTGCGGATTTAAGGGTGCCATCACCGACATCTTTTCCGCCAACGCTGCTCTACACCCGGATAAGCCATGTGTCGTCCAGTCGTTGCCCTCCGCGACTGCTGCGAGGGATGTGCTCTCATCTGGAGCGTCGACGGAACGACAGTCATTCACGTATGCGCAAATCGACAAGGCGTCCAATGTGCTTGCTCATGCGTTGCTGCAAAACGGATTGGAGAGGGGGGAAGTCGTCATGGTGTATGCGGCGAGGAGTGTTGAGTTGGTCGTCTGTGTGATGGGTGTCTTAAAGGCCGGAGGTGTCTTCAGTGTCATCGGTACGTACTCAATGGGATTCTGTCCGTCTTGAAGCTGAACTCATCTCTTCCTCCCCTTTCGCAGACCCGGCCTACCCGCCTTCGCGACAGACTGTCTATCTGCAGGTCTCGACGCCTCGAGCTCTTCTGATCATCAATTCGGCCGGAACCCTTCCTCCCACCGTTCAATCATACGTCACCTCTTCCCTCTCCCTTCGTCTCCTCGTCCCATCCATCAGCATCTTGCCTTCCGGTATAATTGCAGGAGGCGCATCTCCCTCGGGCGACATTCTCGACGCGTATCAATCCTTTGCCACAACTCCGGCAGGCGTCGTCCTCGGTCCGGACAGTCATGCAACGTTGAGTTTCACGAGTGGAAGTACCGGTATCCCCAAGGGTGTCAAGGGAAGACATTACAGTTTGACGCATTTCTTCCCCTGGATGAGTCAACGATTCGGCTTGTCTCCGCGGGAGAAGTTTACCATGTTGAGTGGTATTGCACATGATCCTATTCAACGGGACAGTAAGTCCTGTGGAAGATGCTTGTGGCTCATGCTGATGCCGCCTTCCAGTCTTCACTCCTCTGTTTTTGGGTGCTGAACTACACGTCCCGACGGCCGACGATATCGGAACTCCTGGCCGATTGGCGGAATGGATGGCGGACAGCGAGTGCACCGTGACTCATTTGACGCCAGGTATGTCGCGCTTCTTCCTTGCCGCATACGTAACTAACGTCTCCTACCAGCCATGGGCCAACTCCTATCCGCTCAGGCCACCCGGCAGATCCCGACGCTCCGCAACGCCTTTTTCGTCGGCGACGTCCTTACCAAGCGGGACTGTCATAGGTTACAGCATCTTGCCCAAAACGTGCGGATTATCAACATGTACGGTACCACCGAGACTCAGCGTGCGGTGTCCTACTTTGCGATCCCTCCTGTTAGCGAGGATTCCACATTCTTACAAAACCAAAAGGACATTATGCCTGCTGGACAGGGGATGATCGATGTCCAACTCCTCGTCGTCAACCGTGCGCAGCGAGATGTGCCTTGTGCTGTAGGAGAGATCGGAGAGATCTATGTCCGATCCGGAGGATTGAGTGAAGGGTATCTAAACCCCGCTGCTACCGCGGAAAAGTTTGTTGAAAACTGGTTCGGACAAGGTTTGGATCGAGTGGATACGCTTGCGCACCCCGTAAATGGATATGCGCCCTCACCAGCTGCCCAGTACTGGAAGGGTATCAGGGATAGAATGTATCGAACTGGCGATCTCGGGCGATATTTGCCTGACGGAACGGTTGAGTGCACCGGTCGAGCCGATGACCAGATCAAGATCCGTGGATTCCGAATCGAACTTGGAGAGATCGACACACATCTTAGTCGTCATCCGCTTGTTCGTGAGAACGTCACGCTCGTGAGAAGAGATAAGAACGAAGAAAAGGTGCTCGTTTCGTATTTCGTGCCGAATGCAGGTCAAGACCTTGACGCCTTGGTCAGTGCAAGTGAAGTTGAAAAGGACGATGACGATGACGCCGAAGATGGAGATGAAGAGGAAGGTACCCGAAAGAAGGATGTCAAGGCAGAAATTGCCCGAGGGCTGCGACGGTACCGAAAGCTGATAAAGGATATCAAGGAGCATTTGAAGAAGAAGTTGCCGTCTTACAGTGTTCCCACCGGTGAGTTGATTCGTACCAACTTTTGACTATGCGTACTGACGCCACACTCCTCAGTCTTTATTCCGCTTTCGAGGATGCCGTTGAACCCAAACGGAAAGATTGACAAGCCTGCCTTGCCCTTCCCGGATACCGCGCTGGCACCTCCTCCTTCCAACAAGACCCTCAAGTTGACTCCTACGCAAAAGACTATTTACGATATTTGGCTCAAGCTTTTGCCGGTTCCGCCCGCATCTCTCGATACCGAAGACAACTTTTTCGATCTCGGAGGCCATTCCATCCTCGCCACGCGGCTCATCTTTGAACTGCGAAAGACCTTTGTCATTGATGTTCCGCTTGGCCTGGTCTTTGAGCGTCCCACTATTGGCGGACTCGCGGCAAAGATCGATTCTCTCAGAAACGAGGACCTAGGTTTGGCCGGAGACGATAAACAGGTCCAGGCGACGAATGGGACGAACGACTCTGCTATCGAGATGGACTATGCCAAGGATGTGGATATCCTTCTCCCAACATTGCCAACGTCATTCGCACCGCTTTTTGCCGACTTTGCTACCAAAAAGCTGACCGTTTTCCTGACTGGCGCTACCGGTTTCCTTGGAGCCTTCATCCTCAATGACCTTCTTGCTAAGCGTTCGGACCGAGTCTCCAAAGTTATTTGCCTCGTTCGTGCCAAGAGCAGAGATGACGCTCTGAGTCGATTACGAGAGAGTGGCGAAGGTCGAGGTGTCTGGCAGCAAGAGTGGGAGAGCCAGGGTCGTGTTGAGGCTGTCGTTGGTGATCTATCGGAGGAGAACTTTGGGTTGGATGCGACGGAATGGGGTAGAATCGCAAAGGAATCGGATGCTGTCCTACACAATGGTGCCATCGTAAGTGGCTTTCTTCCATCAGTTATCGACACAATGCTCATTCTCCGCTGCAGGTACATTGGGTTTACCCATACTCCAAGCTGCGAGCCGCCAACGTGATTTCCACCATCACCGCTCTGAAGCTATGCACCGAGGATCATCCGAAGGCGTTCTCGTTTGTGTCTTCCACCGCGACCCTCGAAGCGGAACATTACGTCAAGCAATCGGATATTATTATCCAACACGGTGGCAAGGGCTTGTCCGAAACCGACGACCTGGAAGGTAGCAGGACTACCCTGACAACCGGGTACGGGCAAAGCAAGTGGGTCGCCGAAAAGTTGATCATGGAAGCCGGAAAGCGTGGCCTGGCAGGATGGACGATTAGGCCGTCGTATGTGGTCGGTGACTCGGAGTCGGCCGGTAAGTAGCGAGTTTCACCTGAGTTTCCCGTCCTGTATCGCATGCTCACGTGCCACCCTTAGTCACGAATACGGACGACTTTATTTGGCGACTTGTCAAGGGATGCATCCAGTTGGGACTATCGCCTGATATCAACAATACCATCAACATGGTCCCTGTTGATCACATCGCACTGTTGGCTTCTTTATCCGCAATCTCGCCACCAAAGCAGTCTTCGTTTGCGGTCGCGCAAGTTACCGCACATCCCAAGATTCGATTCAACGACTTTTTGTCCGCCCTGCCATTATATGGCTACCCGGTCGAACGATGTGAATACCTTACCTGGCGACGAAAGCTCGAACAACATGTTCTGGAGGTCCAAGATAATGCTTTGTTCCCCTTGTTGCACTTTGTCCTGGACGATTTGCCAACCAGCACTAAATCTGCAGAATTGGACGATACCAATTCTCAGAACCTGGCGACCAGCCATGGAGAAAAGGCAGGTGCGGGCGTGGGAGAAGGAGAGATGGGACGATACCTCGCTTGGCTCGTCCGGGCAGGATTCCTGGACGCTCCTCCCTCCGACGCCGATGCCAAACCACTGCCAGAATTGACCGGCACTGTCACCAAGGCCATTGGCCGAACAGGAGCAGCGGCTTAAAAGTAAGCTATAGGGAATAATGTGGGATGCGGAATGCTATATGCAATTGAAGGATTACATGCAACTTCCAATAAAATTTTGGATGACTCTGGTCGGCGGTATGAAACCCACAACGGCAAGTTCGGAACGTGCTGACGTCGCCATTTATCGTTCCTTGTTTATCGGATACAATCGATACCTTGCATCGGAACGATGTGTTGTCCAAACGTGAAACAGGCAGAAAGCCTTGCATAATCCATCTAGGGCGCCTTGGTCAGCCGTGTCCCTTGTCTGGACGTCCGGACCATTTATTAATGGATGGTGCGGTGGGATTCCCCGGCGAATGGAAGTATTCGTTGATTACCGCTCGAGTACGATAACCCGTATTGCTGCACAGCACACAGCGCGGCGAGTAGAAGTTATGCCTCTCTTGAAGAGACTTCTCCACGAATGAAAGTACGCTTCCGTCTCGCCAGGGTTCGAACCTGCTCTTTGATCGCTGAAGTAAGGAGAACCCTCGTCTCAGCTTCGTGCCACTGATCGCCCCGGAACGTCATTACAGACCTCATCACCAGACTTTGACCGTCGGAGGAGGCAAGGGCGAATTCGGACTCCTTTTTTAACACAGTCGCATTTGGGCAGAAGCTCTCTGTCAGCAGGTGGCAAGTCTCTGCCAAAGAGCGTACGGGTCTGTGTGGAGTTCGATTCGTCGTACTTTCATATCTCTCCGGGCGACTGTCCAACAGCCTCATCTGAAGAGGGAGAATTCATAAGCGGCGTTCCTTTCAGGGACTGGACAACTCCTCCTTGCAGCGACCGCTTTCTGGCACAGGCTTTGGCTTGGGATGCAGGGAGGTTGCCAGGCTGTTGCCAGGGAAGCTGTATGTCCTAACGGTGGAAGTACCCGTCAGCGTCATAGTCAGCATCCGGAGTTCGACGATGACATCTCTCATTTTCAAACGACGAGAATTAACACCAGTCCAGAATATCCCTGATGCTAAAGAATACCCGCTGCGAAGCAGCCGTTCAGCTTTCAGCACCGCCAGCATTTTGGCCCGATGTTGTATGTCGCGGAGGGGCGCTCCGTACAACCAGAGGAACCATCGCGCAAGTCTTGAGGTCCTGGCGCGGCACTCGTACGTCTCCCGAAAGGGGCGATCACCGATCATGTCTCAGTGTGAAACGAACGCGAAGATCTCGCGCCAGAAAGGAGGCGTACTGTTACCGCCGGTCCAGCAGACTGTTACTAGAGCGTCAGATATCTGGTCAGATACGCTTTGCACAACTGCCTGGTCGGAAATCGCACGTCTGTCAGACACTTGGCGAATAACAACATCACTGCTGAGGCAAGGGGACGACAACGATCTCGCGCGATAGCCAAGCCGCGTTGACGCAGCCATGTACATATACCCGGTAGCCGATGATGAAATCAATTATAGCAACCGGATAGCAAACAATGCTACGCGCCCTGCCTCTGCTTAGCGGGATCCTTCTCTATTGCCTGCCTCCCATCCGTCTCCTCATCGAACTTGAAAAGCGGCAAATCCAGCAGCAACCATGTCTTGACAAACCTCGGCAACGAACGATACATAGAAGGGGGAATGGGCACCAACATGGACGTTTGCGCGAGGTATTGCTTGTAGTTTCGCCAGATGGGACCTCCATCTGCG
The DNA here is from genome assembly GCA_015708705.1 of Naganishia vishniacii ANT03-052. Classification (NCBI taxonomy): domain Eukaryota; kingdom Fungi; phylum Basidiomycota; class Tremellomycetes; order Filobasidiales; family Filobasidiaceae; genus Naganishia; species Naganishia vishniacii. The sequence goes on along the minus strand of MU158396.1, from coordinate 1,027,796 downwards.
CTGGAAGCGTCGGGCGAGTGGGACATGAGGAAGAACTTCTCGGCGGTTGGTTTTTCAGCTGTAGGAATGCCGGAACCAAAGAGGAGTCTGTGGCAGCGAGGTAACAGATTGGAGATGGTTCCGCCTGAAAAGAGAAAGACAAAGGCTTACAGAACCATGGTGAAGAGCGGCGATACGATGGATCCGTACTGGGCGCTCTTGGCGCCTCCTCTGACGGAACCATTGATAGAGGGCGAGACTAGAATAGCTTGTACGTAAGTCACCTGGACCACGTTATACGCATCCCAGCTGATAATTTACTAGTCACCAACCACAAACCCCAGTGTACCAGAATCTCTCCGAAATACGGTGGGTGTCTATTCCACTTCGAATCGCATCAGCCTTCTAACCGACGACCTGGATGACAAACGAGTCGCACGGCGTCGCGCGCGCACTACTCACCGAGACCACTTCCATACCCCAGCGGTACAGGGCTTCCCCTTTGGCGGATGTGAACTCTTGTACCGGAACTACGCATCTAACCCATGTCAGCCTGCACGCTCGCAATAGCAGGGTTGTCGTGTCTGCGGCCGGAGGAACCCACCTTTTGAAAATCCGCCAAGCTCTCTACTATCAGTCCAAAGGCAAAGATGATGACGCCCGCGATATCAGCGCCCGTGCCAAAGGACGGGTTGTCACCGCCTCGTGTGGGATCCGATACGGCGGGCGAATTCAGTATTACGGTGGGGAGGGCTGGTAAGAGATGTGTGAGTTGTACTGCGCAACGGGAGATTGCGGCTTTCCCCAGGAAGAGGGCACTTACAAACGACCCAGACCTGTTTACAGGGGGAGTAAAAAACATTCGTTGGTTGTGCCATCCTGGTGGGTAAAAAGACTCTTATGACGTACCCAAACGATCTAGTGCGAAGCGTGGACCCCAGGAATCAGTCTACCATCAACGAGAGGCACGAAAGGGGCTACCTTACCTGTCCCACCCAGAACCCTGCAAACTTTAAGAACTGACTCCGCATATCGTCAAATCTCGTATCACCTGCTCGTATGCATCGTATTCAGCATGCATATTTAATGCAAGTACAGGGACCGGGGAGACAGGGAGGGATACTGACTGCCTGTTTTCAGGACTCGGAATAATAGGAATCCGGCGAGGCTGGTATGATGAGGCTTAAGATTAGGATCCACTGGATGAATGCGAGAAAGTAGGATACGATAGGCTTACCGTGCTGCCCAGATCATAACGAGGACAGAAGCGCTGCATGTAAAGGGATGTTAGCGGTATTCGGGAGCGGGGCGATAGAAGGGCGAACACAATGTTCCGGGCATAAAAGGCTATTTGGTTACGAGGTTGGCTTTAATTCGGTCGAGGGTGAGGATTAGAGAGGGGGATAGCTCACTGTTTCCCATTAACAGGGTGATCAGCGCTATCGAATCGAGTCAAGGAAGAGTGTGAGAGATCATGTCTTCGTCACCAGAAGACGAGGGACGGACCGAGAATGAAAAAGTTCGAACCGCCCTGATGCCGTTCGTGAATCAGTACGACGTTTCTGGCAGGCTAGGTCAGCGGGACAAACTGTGAAACTACGAGAACAACTCAGTAATAGGCCGCAGATCCTGCGAAGGAGACTTACTCTGTAATCTTATCAAACTATCATTCCGGAACACCAGAACCCTGATCAGCTTAACGGAACCGTGTACTTCGCAACGACATCCCTCGCGAGAACGAACCTGAAGCGTCCATGCGATGAGAAATCCCAAGCACTGCCATCCTAGCGTGATGAGGAAGGTGATGGTCAGGTAGTACCTGTCGATGACGAATACAGGTGCCATCTGGTCAAGGGGTTGGTCTTGCAGTTGTGCGTGCCCAGTCCTGTGGTCCTGTGGCTGTCCAACCTGCCTTCTCCATGGAAGGGTTCAATCCGTTGTCGCCAAAGCTATATACGACCGGCCTATCGTCGTCGTCCTCCAGCGAACGGTCTCGGGCATGGTCCGCCTTGTCATTATCTTATCCAAAGCCCAGACTTGCAGCATCCCCGCGAAGGGCACTTTGTAAACAGATCGATCGGCATTGTCGGGCGGATGCAAAACTACAGATTGATGTGAGACACTGAGACGGGCAGACAAATGATTGATCAGCATGAGAACGATGGCGAAGTGCGTTGGAGGAAGATATATTGTGTTCAATGGCTCGGGAAGCGGTGTACAATAGAGAAACTGGGACTCATTCCACACCAAGATGGCACCTGTAACTAGATTCGAGCATCTCAGCAAGAAACCTCACCATAAAAAAGCAGAGTCAGTCTTTCTCCCCCTTCCGCCGCTCGTTTCGGCAACCCTACCCTGACGTATCCGCAATCTCTCGCTCGTTCAGACAGATCCTCTTGAAAACGGCGTCGTTGGTGAAGCCCATCATGATCAAGCATGGATGGAAAGTTGGCATACTGGCAGAGGTGAGTACCACATTTTGAGTTTACCGAGTTACTTGATTCAACTGATATGAGCTCGTGGGTAGATGTTTCCCGAAAATCCGGGCTTACTAGGTATGCTACCCGGCCCAACACTCTTCCCTTCCACGCAAACTGATCTCAACTCCAAGACCAGGCCTCAACGTCAATCGCGGCACAAAGATTCTCCTTCGGCTTAGACCTCACCAGAGCCCCGATACCTTTTACGAACAAGACCAGCTCGTCCTCGTCATGCTACACGAGGTACATCTTCTCCGCGATTCCTCCCACTGAATAAAGCGCTCACCGGTTTAAGTCTTCCTCCACAGCTCACGCACAACGTCCATGGACCTCACGATGCGAATTTCTACAAACTCTTAGGCGAACTCGAAGAAGAATGGTACACCCTCAAGCAAAAAGGATACAGCGGTACGTCCCTTTCCCTCCCTTCGTCCATACTCATTGCACCGGTCTTATCTCAACTCTTCCCGTCTGTACAGGCGAAGGCTTCCACTCGGACGGCGCACGTCTCGGTGGTTCCCACGCAGTACCGGAACATATCGGTCGTATCAAGGCACTTGAAGCGGCGGAAAAGAGGAGGGTAAAGAGTACGTTGATGGGCAAGGGTGGACGGCTGGGAGGAACTGTTCCGCGGGTGGTCAAGAGTCCAAGGGAGATGGCGGTTGAGGTACGTCCCCTTTCATCTCGGAAATTTGTTCGTATTTGTTTGACGTGTCAAGCTGATTCCGATGTATGTTTTTCTCACTTTCGCTTGGCTGGGTAGGCGGCGGAGAGACGGCTGAGGGACGATAATTCATGTAATCATGACTCGCCGACGGCGCTCCGCGAGGCAGAGAAGGCGGCGCAGCAGAGTACGGGGCACGATGCGGTTGATTTAACGATGGATGGGGAGCCGTCGCCGGACAGAGGAGAAGGGTTTGGGGGAAGGGATGATGTTGGAGAAGTGATTGGTTTGGTCTCGGATGAGGAAGGCGTCTCGGGTGCCGAGTCGATAGAAGGAAGGAAGCCAAAGGTCTTTCCGCCGTCGTTGGCGGAGACAGAGGCTGTTGCAAGACGGATGCCTGCGGTGTCCGACAAACAGACGACAAATGCGACGTTTCATGTATCCTCGTCTTCAATAACAAAAAGCAAGCCGACAAGACATCCCTCACCAACGCCAAATCCCCAACTAAATCGCCCCCAGCGCCCCGCCTCCCACCATTCATACCTCCACCCAGACGGCTCATGGAATTGTCCCACCTGCACGCTCGACAACACGGCCGAAGCGCGCCGCTGTGAAGCCTGCGATGAGCTCAAGCCAATCGATAAGTCAGTGGGGTGGCGGTGCGAGTTTTGCGGCGAGTATGGGAGTGAGCATGGGTTTTGGATGTGTCGTAATTGTGGGGCAATTCGGAAGCAGGGGTAGTGCTCTGGGACAGTGAATAATACTAGATGATAACACGGTTGTACATTACATTACAGCATTCACATTACAGCAGCAGCCGAAATTTACCTATGATAACACGCTAACACTCTCGTCTTTCCCATGTCACTGCTTCAGCAATCGGTGATCGTACCAGTATGCAGATGGTCAACTCGGCGGTCGGAGCGATTGGGATGTTCAATACTGGATCTCTGGATTCGTGGAATCGCTCTGTTTGAGCACTTCTTCACCCCCAGCCGTGCGCACTTTGGCGGCCTTCTCTTCCTGGCGCTTCAAACGGCGACGAATGGTTTCCTGTCTATACGGTGCGCAAAGCCGAAAGGGAACGTTGTGTGAGTGATATGCCTGATTGCAGAAAACCTGTGGGCTGTTATTGGTGATGCGGGGCTTACTCTGACGCTCCTTTTCTCGAGCACTCCAGTGAGTGATATGCAAGTCCACAACCGATATCCGCAAGGCGGTAAGTTTCCTGGCATAACGTTAGGCGGCAGACCCGAGGCATATCCCGCCGTAACTTGCGGTAAGCATCGACGGTCATATTCTGCTCAGCCGCATTCTCCTTCTCCTTTCCACGTTTAGGCTTTCGGGGTTGGAATTGCACAAGTCGTACGCGTTTCCCCACTCGTCCTGAGTCGAGCGTGACTTGATCCTTTCCCTCCTCACCTTGTCTTGAAGTCTCAGCAGGCTCGAACGAGAGAGTTGAACCGGTACTAGGCTGTGTCAAGCTCGAATCGCCATCGATGGGTTCTGAGAGGAGCAGGCGCCGATATGGCTGGTCAGTAGAGGTGGCCTCGAAGCGGTAAGCCGTGTGCGTTTGCCCTGCGGTAGCCATCTTCGAAATGCTCTCTGCAGATGTAGCTTTTCCTGTAATATCGAAGTTGCTCTGAACAGTGGTTGATATTACTCGGCCCCTGCAAAAGGGGACATCAACACAGCTCACAGATGGCCACAAGGTGTGGGAAACGCGAGGAAAGACAAATTTACTGTGCACCCTCATCCCCACACGATGGTCTCCCTGTCACGAAACCTTCAAAGGGCAGCGATGGCCCAGATGTCAAAGTTCCGGCCGCCCTATCTAACCCGACGACCCCACCAGCTTAACGTTTCGCGATTTGTGGTCTGTGTGGACATTGAGTAACGGCTGTGCAGGTCGCAGTAGATAAAAGAGGGCGGCGGGAAGGTCACAATTCCTCTCGCGCGTTCCGCTGTTTTTATACAAGACCTGACCACGGAGCGAGTCCTTTCACAGGCAGACCTTCCTTTTATGTTACTCCTGGCGAGCCGCACTGAATTCAGTTCATCCTTCGACCTGGAAAAAGTGAATTGACGGGCCAGGTACGATTTCTAACTCGGAAAAGGGGTCAAAGCAACATCATCAGCCTGGTTAGCTCAGTCGGTAGAGCGTACGACTCTTATGGTCTTCCGATCATGTATATCGTACCTACGCGGATATTTGAGATGACACCGCACATACAGCCTATGGGGATGATCCGCCCGCGGGAAAAAGCACTTCGGGATGGCCTGGTGGCTAGTCGCAACCGATAGCTGCCCTCCGGTAACTTTTCGAGCCGAGAGGACCGCCTACCTAACAGACGCTCGACCTTGCAACGCGCCACCTCACCCGCCTCCCATGGAGTAGACCCGGACCTGGTATCGCTTGTTTCGAGTCCGTCTGCGCCAGCATCGGGCAATAAGTGCCCATCACGGGAGGCCACATCCAAGTTTGACCGATGGGCGTATTTAGGCCTCAATTACCAGCACCCACCGCATAAGCCAGCTCGAATACCCCAGCAAGTGAGCTGCAGTACGGCTTCATATGAGACTATATACCCTATATACCATGCTGTGCGTGCAAAGATGCCTTGCCTGCACCTGCGGGGTATGGTCGAGGTAAGCCCTGGCTTCTCCAGCGCGCAGTACGCGCTACGTGCTGTCGAAATCGCTCATGCTCTGCGGCTTTCTGCAACATCGAAGGAGCGCCACCGAACGCAAAGCCGAACCACATACGGTAGGGAGCTGTAACCTGATCCGAAGCAACATCGTCCACGCTCCAAAACGTCCGGGCTGCGTGCTACCGAAACACCAGATTTCATTCTACTGACTATAATAATGATGGCGATCAAACCATATGCACTAGTGTACAACGGCCGCATGAGCGACGATGGTGTGTTCAATCCCGCTTATGATGCCGAAATTTGGTAATGAGCCTGTTCATCCTCCCGGACTTTTTCGATTCCGTCTGTAGCGCCAAGGACTGCTGGGACGAAGCCGGTGAGTAGAGAACATGTGGTCGACCGCTTTCTGCAGGTATTGCTAGCGGCACGTCGTCTATTTGCTCCGGCGTACGAACCAAAGCCACTGTCTCTGGCAGAATAGTCTCTGGATCCGCGTGTTCTATCAAATCGTCGGATTCTTCATTGCTGTCGCTGTCGTCCGCGTTCTGTATGATACTCAGGTTAGATGGACCTGGAAGAATTTGCTCTCGCGCTTGTTGATGTTTTCCCTTCTTCCGGAATATGTCAGAAAGCAATTGGCCCTTCTGGTTCCAGGCGGACCGTAGCATATCTATGAAGCTCCTGGTCAGGTTACGTCCTGGGCAGTCAATCCATACCAAGACCTACCTTTGCGCATGACACTTGCTAGATCCTCGAACGACCATACCTTGTTCCCGTACAGGAGATGAGGTGTCTTAACCCGAATATCTTGAACGTTCGAAAATGATTTTGTCTTCTCGCTCTGATAGTATAGCAAAGGTGGGTCAGACCACTGGCTACGCAACCCAAGAAACCACCATACCTTATAGCTGAAGAGCAGGGTCGTAGGCTCTATGTTTATCGAAATAAATGTTCTGTTTCTTGTTGCCCTTGCCCGCATCTCTTCGGCATCCGCCTCTGCCTGCTCCTGTAAGCTTTGCACCGAAACATTCTGGGTGGACGATGAGCGGTGTGTGTGGGGCCTGCCGAGACTGGAATCTGAGAATGAGTTTTGTCTCGACAGGCTCGGAGAGCCGGTAGAAAACTGGTTGGATATCCCGCTCGATGTCCGATGGATGCCTAAACGCTGCTTTCGTTTGTGGGTCAAGACACCATCAAATTGATCACCGTCTATCGATCTTTCCTTCTTCTTGACTTTCCGCGTCGGCCCTGCGGTATTTCGAGAGGGACGATTTTGAAAAACATACTCGTTGAGCGATTTGCCAATAGCGCGCTCAAGTTGTACTCGTAGTGGATGAAGCTCGAGTTTGAACGACTCCAAGATGCTGATGCCGCCCACCGGTGCCAAAGCCGACCACGATACCTGCATCATCGGTGTCTGTCAGGCCAGGGTCAATGTATCAGCTAAGTTCATGCGTATCATGGCGAGGCACCTACGTCGTCGCGTAAGGTAGCTTTGTCGTAACGTGAAATGATTTCGACGTAATATGCATCAGGGCTCGTGTTCAGTGCCTGTAGATCGCGAACGACCAAGGCGTTTTCTGTAGAGCTGTCCTTCTTCCTCACCCAAGTATAATGAATGTCCTTGATGGCGAGCTTGGCGAGTAATTTATCTTCATCCAGCATAAACCACGCCAATTCTTGAGCATGCGCTTCCAGCCTTAGAGACGAGCGAAGGTCGGCGGCTGCTTTGCTGTGGCTTTGCAGGATGGCGATCGCGTCGAAAATAAGAGCCAGCTTTTGCACATCTTCGAGGAGGTCAGAGCGGACACGCCCGATCTCCAATTTGCCCTCGGGAGATAGCCTATCGTAGTGCTCCTCGTATATCCGGTAAGTCGATTCGTGATCTCTGATGCGATTCTGCAGGTATTTGACCTCTTTGCTGTAACGATGACGATCCTCGACATCGAACGAATACAGAAAGGTGTCAAGCTGTTGGGAACGCTGTCGCTGCTCGGGATCTTGATATAAGACGAGATCGGTCAGGATGTTGTATATAGCAGCAAAGTGGCGAGAGTTTGCGACAACGCCAAATGTCGGAAGATTGACGACAGCTAGATCCTATCGATGAAGACGTAAGATGGTAAGGATAAAATCGAGAGAGGCAGCTACCAACGTACCTGGTGGTTCTTCAAGTGTTCCGACGAATCTTGATTGTTCTTCATACGATTCACTAGACGTAGCTGATTGAACTTGTCGAGCCTCACGCTACATTGTGTACTGGCGACTAGACGATCGAAAGCAGTAGTTTCCAGCTTGGTGTCCAGAAGAATCTCCAATGGCACAAATGATGGGGTCGACTGTGATTCGATCTCATCACTGGAGGGATAGAAGCTTTGTAGCCCATCCAATACGCCATAGTTTCTGCGCGACCGGAAAGATGAGCGACGCATCCAGTAATGGGGTGTCAATCCGGGCCAAGGAAATGACGTACCGACGCATTACACTCCCCTTCACCTTGTCCCCCGCAAACTCCCGGTCCTCGACCTTGAAGCTCCGCAACTTGGCAACGTTGGCGGTCAGTAATATTGTCGAAGCGGTGTCAATCTCGCTTGACAGGAGGATCTGTGGCTGAACAAGGATAACAAAGACACTTTTACGAATACCAAATTCTTTCGGTAAGCCCTCCGCTGGTGTAATTTCGCACGAGTGGCTGTTTTTCCTGTCAGGTGAATGGACCCCTGCCGATGTTCGGGAGTGATCACCAAGCAACTGTCCAAAGATTCCCGCAGCTAAAGTGGAGCCTACTTTTTGTGCCACATCGTTGAGATCGACATGTGAAGGCTTGGGCAGGGTGACGGCCGGCGTCGCATGTGAAGGCAGGAATCCCTCTTCCAACTGTTTGTCCAAGTCGTGCACTGCCTTGTGAGACATATGGAATTCGAATCCGCGACGCATTCGGAATGAAAAGTAGTATTGCATCAGGATGTTCCTAGATGTGTTGTCGATAGCGAGTCGAGGCGAATGCACGTGAAACACGTTTTCATAACCAGCACCTTCCCTTTCGGACATGCGGTCCCTGGCATCGAAGCCGTCGACCGAGTTTGTCCTATCTATCGCGTACTCTGGAGTCTGCATGCGAGAATGCATCTTCTCCCGACTGTCCTTCAGTATCTGTATCCGTTTCTCGATCTCGGCCTGTTCATGGGTACTTTCGGCTCGTGCCAATAAGGATTGCAATGTCGCGATTCGATCGTTCACTAACTGATTATTAAAGTCCTCGAGAACAGGAGCTTCTGCCAAGAGACACGAATGAGACAACTCCCGTCCAAATTTACTGGCCGAGGTTTCGATGCTGTCGAGCTTTCCCTGCTGGAGTTTCGCAACCACTTCGGAGCTCACTCGTAACGCTGGGATGTATCTTGAATACCGACACAAGGGCGTTGTTAATACCGTGTAGAACTCTACGAGTGGATTATCGTCCACTGGCCTGACGTCAGTGTCAACATAATCATCTACGTGAAACCAGGCGACATCCTGAGCGTCCAGCTCTTTTGCATGAGTGCCTCGAGAGTATTTCGGTGAATCCGCTCTGTTCGGTCCTGTGGTGTCCAAAGATTGCTTGACGGGAGAGTCGAAGACCGTACGGATCGCTTTGACTTTGGCATCGGCTAAAATGACCTCTCCAGCGTAGAAGGATTTGTGAGTGGGTGTCGTAACCCCCAACGCGTCACTCCGCTTGATTTGGAATTGTTCTCGCTGGTGGATATCCGCTTGGAACCTGGCTATGTGCAACTTGATCCCAACGGCTGATTCGAAACCGTTGGTCCACTCCTGTTGAGAATACTGAGGATACACGTGCGAGATGAAGAGATCATGAATGTCGAAGCGGTATTTAATCGTAGCCAAGCACCGTCCGAATTTCTTGGATTTTGGAGGACTAGATGGGAAGAGCGCGCCTTGCCGGATAGGAAGAGACATGACATGAGAGAATAGACGCCACCAGGCAAAAAAGTGCGCAAACCCCTTAGGCGTGAAGTGGAAGTTGCTCTCCCGATGCTTTATGCTTTCACGATTCGCCACAATCGAGGGGGAAAAGTGTATGAAATCGGATCGGAATCCTTCGTACGAGTCCACCTTAAAGCCCTTCTCCCTGGAAAGCCTCTCGAATGTACGAGGGGTTCGCAGTCTGACAGCGTGGTGAGGGATGAAATCAAAGATTCGGCATTGTCGCGTTGACGCTTTGCCTTGACATCCGTGTTCACAAGTCTCGTCTCGGCAGGTGCGCTCGAACTTGAAGGCGAAGCCGACGCAAACGCCACCCCTGAAATTGGCGCATGTCTTGTTGAGTCGGCGATTCAGCAGGCTGGGCAACTCGTCTGTGCCTTTGCCAGTATCGATATGTGTGTCGTGCTTGTCCCCAGTGGCAACCGGATCGAGGAAGGCGGTAAGACTGGGTGTAGCACTGTTAGCATTGTAGCAGCCTAATGGGAAATTACCACATACTCGGGAACGGATAGAACCATCTGGTCGCTGAAGATCTGAATCAATTCTCTTGCAGGATTTTCGTATCCTATTCTGATCTTGGGATTGCCCATCCACGCTAGGACGAAACCCGCTCCATGACCAGTAATTTCATATGGATCTCGTGAACCTATGCAGCCCGAAATATGGCATTGTAAAAGCAGCTTCAACATTGGAGAGCAGACAGATGCTTACCCTTCAAATGCAAATGACACGGTGCGTCGAAATCGAAAGCGACTCGCCAGTGCAGCGCCAAGCGGAACTTGTCCCAAAAGCCTAGGCGTGGCGAAGGATCTCTTGGGGGATTAGAGAAACCTGCAAACGCACGAGCTAGATCCGCCAATGCCGGCTGATAGGAGACTCCCCAAGTAAAATCAGTTGGACGAGGCGAGTGAATCTTGAACTTGACATCGGCGTATGATTTAACCGCCGCCACGGTCTTGGTGATTTCCAGTTCGAGGCCCACCGCATGAGGGTGTCCCGTTCCCGAAGGTATCACTGTACACGGTATTAGGAACGAACGGTCTTCGTCTTCCACGAGTTCCTCGGCGATCACCAAGTTGAGGTGGCAAATCAAGACCGGAGGAGTGTGAGCAAAGTCGGACTCGTTTGCATTCCGTGTCATGATTCGCCAAAGTGGAAGAGGGTAATCGCGAAGCGTAAAGTCGGCGCTGGTGGAAGTCAGCTGGATCTCCAGAGGCACGAGTAGAGAGAACTCTTGATTAGGCGGAAAGGCGCCACCGCGAGCCTCCATGTGTTGAAACAGAGCTGAACGACTGAAATTGGGATCTTGAAGTCCCACATGCAAACCTCCCAGGCTGGCTCGAAACAAAGGTGCGAAGCGCTGAGGTGCCACGACCTCGATGGGAAGACCAGTATAATCCGTTTTGTGACCGTATTGACGGACCAGTTCCCGTTCTTCTCGCCTATTCTGCGTGTGTCGCGCTTTACTCATCTTCTTTATCCACTTTTCGCTTTCGTATAGGCGAAGTCGGTATAACGCTTCTTTTTCGGATATAGCATGCTCTAGAGTTACGTTATATCGTTCTTTGATCCGTTCCAAATCATCGTGCGGTAAGGGTTTTTCGTCCTCCTCCAGAGGTCCAACCAAGTTCCTAATCAAGGTTGCCTTGGCGTCAAAGTACGCCTTGCGCTCGACTCTGGGCGCATTTTCTGTTTTTCCGACTCTGAATATCAGATTCAATTTCGTCTCCAGAGGGTCGTCCTTGATCTCAAACGATGTCGCGTTGATTCGGATGGCGATTTCCGGAATTCGTTTCGGTGCTTGTGCCTGTGAAGACTGTAAGGACCGGAGATGGCCTGTCGTAATGCCTCTGAACAAGAGACGGCTAGCTTTGATTAACGCGCTCGTATTCAGGATCAACTTTGATGGTTCGTATTTGTATGGCACCCGAACGCGGAAAGCATCCGCGTCGAGTGCAAAAGTAGGGGGATTTCCAGTTGCTACCGTCAAGCCGAGGCTCTTGAAACGCCCGAGTTCTTCAAACTTGAGGTTTTCGCGCGCGCTTGGAACGAAGAACATCCCGCTCCGCATCGTCACTGCCTGGCCATCCGGTTGGTGTACCAGATGTAATTCGCTGAACGACCCAAAGAGACGCTCGCCAATGGGGAACAAGACGTCGACCTCGACATAATCTATCCGGAGACGCAACGTGGTGAGGACTCTGTGTTGTATCCGTCCATCTTCCGATATTGCAGCTTTCCGAGCCGGTCGTGCAGTGCAACAAGCCCTCACCGCTTGAGTCGCAAGCAGGGCACAATGCACATGTGAGAGGTCGCCGGTCAAATCGGCATAGCTCACCCGGCCGATGACCTGTCTTTCTATAGGCGACTCGGTTTCGTGCCGTACGAGGTTGACACCGATAGTCGCATCGGGGATAGTGAATATCGGTCTTTGGATTTGTTGCTCATACTCGATTCCGAAGGGGTCTTCGTTGTTCGAAAACGCCCCTTCAGGAATTTCGGATAATGTCTTGCCCCCTTTCCTTTGGAAATCCCACACAGCGTCAGAGTTTTTTCGCTTTTTGGCCGGGAAATGCTGCGGTGTGTCCGGGAAGGGCTCAGGCGTCTGCGCACTGGCTGTGAACGCAGAAGCGTTAAAGACGGGCTCAAGCAACGTCTCCTTGCAGGTTACACCAAAGAGTGCCGCCCCTCCTCCCGATGACAGGTGTTTGCTTGCCAAGGCTTCAGCTTCTGTTTCAAGGCCGGCTGACAAGTGTAGCTTTGCTCGATGTTGTAGCGCCCGAAGGAGGCGGCTGCAACGTTTCACTTGTTCTTTGTGAGCAAGATAGCAATAATCGAGCGTGAGGGCGGTTTGCAGATGCAATCCTCGAACGATCTTCAAATGACATGCTGGATTCGGGTCGGGTGAAGCAAGCGTCGCCGAAATCGTTCCGAGCGAAAGCTTGAAACTGATTCCTGATGGTAGACTTCGCAAAGGATCCGGTATGACTGCGTTTAGAGTATCATTACGTGGGCGGCGCAACATCGATTGGCAGTGTTCAAGACTCGATAAGAAGGCCGCAAGGCGGTGATGGGATTCCGTTTTCCAGAGTTGCAAGTCAATGCCTCTGCTGAAAGATAGCGTCACATCGCCGAGTTTCGATTGCGAATCAAAGTCGATCATTTCCGTTGCGTAGTTCGTACGTCCCAAAAGTGAACCGTCTGATTTCAAAAAGACTTGTCCAATCCTGGCGATCTCTACAGGCTCGTTCTGAGCGCCATTTGTTGGTGATCGCATGGTGATCCGGGTCTCTGTGATCTCTCCACCGCAGTCCCAACCGAGACGTGAGGTAAAGTCATCCGACAAGACGAAACGGGGTTTCGATTTCGAGTCTTTGGTGAGTCCTCTTGCGCAGACCTCAGAATGTTCAGTGTGTCCGGCAACGTGAAAGCCCGAGTTGACGATTTGAGACTCAACAGGAGAGTATCCTTCCGTTGATGCAAGGCGTATATCTATGTTCCCGACTTCGCACACGGCTACAATCGTCGGCACGTTACGAAGAAACCGACGACGGGAAGATTTTTCCTTGGGCGGAGGCTGAGCATCCGAGTTTGTTCCATGCCGCAGCTTTCGATCGGCGGCAGCAGCACGAGACTCCAGGATGAGTTGAGTGATCATGTCTAGACTCGCATTGAGGTTGATATGGTGGATCCTATACTCGACTTGTAGGAGGTGATGGTCCGGTTCATCGACATAGGCCGGAACGCCTTGCCAGCCGACGAGGGCTGAAAATATCGTGGTGACGGCTCTCATTTCCATGAACCCAGTGCTGAGCAACGTCGACGATTTGCTGAGAGCCCTATTATCAAGTCGCTTTATCGCCAGATCTTGACATCGCACGTCAAACTCGAGCCCTCTGACGAGTTGTTTTGCCGATTCACCGCCATCAGTAGGACGACCGAAGATATCCCGAATGGCCGAACTGTTCCGCTGATTGACCGAGTTGACTTGCAAGCTAATGTCCTCGAAAACGACGGCGAGAGCGATCTCGCCTGCACGCTCAGACCTCCTCGACTGTTGGCCTTCCTGATCTCCATGATTGACTGAAAGGCCGGAATCATGGGATTCACCGGTCTTTAGCGTCTCGGAAGCGAGTTTTGAGCCCAGATAGGAAGCTTCAACGGAATGCTGCAAGGTTACTCTCGGTACTGATATACTGATTCGATCCAAGGCTCTCCCGACTGCTTTAGCCAGCTCCTTGTTCTTCGTCTGTTTATGCAGTCGGTCTCTGGCGATCAAGGGCTGGGCATCGAGTTCGGAAGCGTCGGAGTTGGATATGGCAGTGTTGAATCTTCCCAGTCGCTGCGTGTTCAGCGTTATGGGCGGTAGCTTGACGTCAAATATGATGCTGTTGACGGCGAGGTACGCGGAAAGTCGCGGGATTACCGGTTTCGGAAGGGCAAACCGCCGTACGGCTAGGCGTGTCTTGTGACTCTTCAGCGCTCCAAAGGCAACACTTAGGCTGAAAGTCGAGTCCTCGGTAAGATTGATTATATCTGTCGCTGGAAACGCAGGCGAGTCAGCAGTCTCTCCTGTAATTAGAGAAGGCTCTTCCATCACACTTACCCTCTTTTTCGTCGAGATCTGTGGCTCTGAGCAAGCGACACTTGGACACAATGACGGTCATATCGATCTGACCACTCGCCCGACCCATGACCTTTTTCCAAAGAACATCCCAACCGCGATTCGACACGGTTTCCGAACCTCTGTCGCTTACAATGCCCGTCTCGCTTGCGTTTTCTTCCAGAGGAGGTAATGGGAAGAATGACCCAGGAATCGGACTCTTCGACTCCCACGGCGTCTCGGGTGACAACAAGGCGGATTGAGGGGACACAAAGGCAGGTGGGGCTTCGTACTTGACGTCAAAGACGGCATCGATAAAATCCAGCAGCAATATGACGGAATGTTCCTCGTGTGAGACGCGTACTTCCGAGACGTAGAATCTGACGAGATGGAGGCCGGATGGAAGGTATTTCATGCAGAAGGAGAGGATGGTTGGCTGAAGGGAACGTTGAAGCTGAGACAGGAAGTGCCGTTGAACCTATGATGTAAAGACGCAAAGCACACCTTCTCGTCAAAGGCAATTTTCATGTCATACAGTCCGAGAAGAAGGACTTACGGATCGTCGCATTTCCTTGATATTACCCCTGGCACTTTTCTCGGTCATCCGATTGAACTCCTCGAGGTCATGATTGAGAGAGAGATTGATTTGCTCTACCACGATGGTAACTCCCCAATGCCCTTTAGTGCACCACTCCCATCCAATCCTCTCAATCCTAAGGGGAACCAGCGAATCATCTCCCCTTCTTCGGCGTGGATGCCATTCGAGTCCTCGTATGTTTCGGAAACTGATACTCTTGATGCGGATTGGCGTAAGTCGACCGAGGAGATAGGGAACCAGGAAACCGCGCAATGCGAAACAGGTGAGGACGAAGAGGCCCAAGTAGAGTAGGTGAGCCATCTTCGGATGACACTCTTCTCCGCAATTCTGGTTTGCACGCCTTTGTCGATGTCGGTTTGAAGAGCTATGTCGACGTCGTCTTTAGGATGTCGCCGTGTCGGGCTATGCGATTCATCCTCGCAATCCGCGGGTCTGTCAGTACCTTTATCCTTGGACACAGGCTGATGATGGTGAACTAGTTGAGGTGTTGACTTAGGCCGTGCAGGGACTCTACTTTGCTAACTACCTCGATTTCTAAAAGTAGTCGTCACTGGCAGCTTCGCTAATTCACGGTGCATAAGCAGGAAGCGTCATTTGTGCTTCCGCAGGTGGAGGCCGGTGCATACACGTCTTCGTAATCTGTCACCCCGCCTACCATGATCGTCCGAATGGGTCTTGGGCGCGGGCCCTAGGTTGGAGGCTGCTGTTGCTCGTGGAAACGGTACAAGTGTGAAGCATCAGTGACAGCAAGCGATCCAGCCCGCAAAGGGACAGCATACGCGCGAAAGGATGGAGGAACTTCCCGGAATCATTATTGCGCTTGTGGTGATATTCTTCATCGCCCGGTACTTTTCAGGCAAGTCGCAAAGTCCCGCAACAGAGATCATGGGATACTGATACCCCGGTCTCATCTACAGGATCGAAGGACAAGACCAGCCCTATCGCTGTCGGAAGTGATGGTACACCCACCTCTGGCCCTCTCCGTGGCGTATCATCCTCGATGGTATGCGATTCTTTGACTCCTTTATCGGTGCCAACCTCGTCTGATCTGTATTTGTCAGATACAAACGGTGCATTCCACCTTTCCGCACATCAACCATAAAGCAATAGCATACTCTCTTAGCAAGACAAAGTCTGCGCAGTCCACTAGTGAGGCCATTCTCGAGCAAGGGTTCCTCCCAGAGGTGCGATCAAAAAGCAGGTCATGCAAAATCAATACTGATAAGCTGCATTCATATCACATAGCCACCAGTCGATTTCCCCGTCCATCCATATATCGCCTCTCTCGCTCCTCCCACACCAACAACACCTTCATCAACCTCTAAATCGTCACCAGCCGCACACCAATCGCTGATCGAGCGATACAACCTCACCGCAGCTGTCCGCGCACAGGAAAAGGGAAAAGGTCGTGCAGACGATGAGGCAGGAGAGACCGCTCAGAGCAAGGCGTGGAACGCAGACAAGTCAGCGAGGGAAAGAACTTTGCAGGACCGCAAGGCAAAGATGATTCTGGAGGCTAGGCAGTGAGTTGTCTTCCTACCTTCAATCCCCGTGCGCTGTATTTGATTTTCCCTTGCCTTTCCAGACGGTTGCTTGAGAAGCAGGCTGCGCAGAAGGAGAAGCAGTCTCAGCAATAACCTTAGATTGGAGATTGTATACCATCTTCAGGTATAGGTTATGCCATCCACCGATATTTCTTGCTGCGTTTCAAACATGACATGCATGTGGCAACCTCGAGCGCTTCGAAAAGTCACGCAAGAGGAGTCTATTGAGCTGTACTGGACCGCAGATGTCAGTTGATACCCAGGCAATACCCATCAGATCGCCCGTCCCTCAGGATTCAGGATAAGGTATCAAAAACATCCGGAGAAGCGTCCTTCAGCCTTCTAGAGGCTCGTGAAGATGACAAAAGTACCAAAGAAGTATGCATAGATAGCTGGCCTTGTACTTGGTACGCATGAGTCACAGGTCACGCGGCGCAAAGCGCAAAAAACGGCCTCTATTACGAACCAACTCTGAACTGTGAATCCGGGGTCTCTGGTAGCCGGTCCGTCGCAGCTTGTCGGCAATCGACAAGCAGCGAGTTACCTTCTTCCACTAACTTTCAAAGGAGTGCAGTGAGGGTGTTTGAGTAATTATACACCTCGACGACTCCTCGGTGAGAGGCATCACTCCCTGCCGTATCTGTGGTACTCCCCGGATCTGTCCTACTCTGCGGTTTTGACATTGCTCTGCTTCTCTAGGCCAAGCATGTCGACTCTCTTCACCTCGGCCATGGGCTGCGGACCTGTGAACGACTTGAAACGTCTGGGCGGAAGAGTGGACATTGACAATAGTCGACTGTTCGATAGGACTGCGGGAGCATCCAACACCGCCTCCTCGGGATCTAGGTCTCAAGCAGCACAGGTGAGCATAACATGTCCGCAGGTGTGCTTCTTCTAACCTTTGTTCGAGTAGCCTTTCCGAGCGGTGCCGACGACCCCCGCTGGATTTTCAGTTCGACCTTCACAGCAGCCTAAATCAGCACGGCAACATGCTCATCAAGTCTCGGAACCGCCGCGCAGCGCCACCGCCTCGGCCTGGTCTCAGACGTTCCATCAGCACCATTTGCAACACGATCCCGCCATGCAAGGCAAGGGGAAGTCTAGGGCTTCGATTGATGGAACTGGGATGAACGTGCAACCAGCTTGGAACAGAGGATCTGCAGTTTCTCGGAATGGCACCCCGGATCATAGAAGCGGCACTACATCCTCTGGACCGGCAAAGTGGAGTAGCGAATTCTCGCAGTTGCCCTCTCCTAATGGAGAAATTGGCTCAGCAGTACAGCGTATGCCTTCGCAGTATCCTTCGGCACAGTACACTCCTTACGGTAGACATCTGCTCGATCAGACGCCTCAACCTTTTCAACCGTACGGGCAGCAAAGCCACTGGGCGCCAAACGTATCCGAGCCTCAGTTCCTGGCGGACGGAAGATTGCAGCAAAACTGGAGCGGAGCTGCCTCCGGATTGGATACTATTCAGCAAGGCTGGAACGAAGTCTTTGATCAGATCGAACGTGAATTCACAACCGGAACTAGCCAGCAAACGGATAGTACCCAAGACCCGCAGAATATCGCCACCCCTTTTGTCGACGTGCCTCGGAATCTGAGCGAAGCGTTATCTCAGGCGAAAAACGATGCTAGCGTTCAAATTCCCGGAGCACAACCAGATACCTCGATTCACGGTGCAAGCATGGCATGGGAGGAAGAGATCCCAGATTCTATGAACCAAGAGGAGGAGCAAACCGCCGGAGGAGAAGAAGAAGACGACGACTTTGACCAGGTGGGATTCGCGGCCTTCTACGGTCGACAATGGCAACCAGGAGGAACACCTGAATCTCAGCTCCGCGCTCGCCAAGCAGCAGAACATGCGGCAGATCTGCAGCGTAACCTGCATGGCCTCTCTTCAGAAGAGGTGGAGACTATGTTGCTTAGAGGGGAGGAGGAGCTCGCGCGCGAGCATCTCGATACAGCGAGAAGTCTTGGCTATATGGTCAATCAGCCAAAGGCTTTGCGTCGAGAGGAAGTCGGGAGGTACTTGTTCAACAAGCCGAATCCGTATCTTGGGCTATCGGAGGAGCAAAAGGTGCGGCTGAGGACGGATAAAAATCAGAGCTTGCAGTACCAGGTGAGCTGCCTGGAGGCTGCGGTTAAGATGTATTACTGAACCCCAACTTTCACCATCGCTACCGACAGAACGTTTTGCAGCACGAAGCTTCTGTGCTTGAAGACCCCAGAGAGGCCAGGGCATGGTTCTCGCTTGGGATTCGACAGCAGGAGAACGAGCGAGATGATCAGGCTATTCACGCGCTATTACAAAGCATAAGACTCGAACCTTCACTGCGAGAGGCTTACCTAGCTCTTGCCGTATCATACGCCAACGAAGGCGACCTTTTGGAGGCGCATAGCGTCTTGGAAAAATGGATCGGTATATTCCAGAACGGCGGCGAAGAGGCGTCCGACAAACCGAAGTATCACACGAAGATTGAACGGCACAAGTCTCTGGCCAACACCCTTATGGAAATGGCAAGAATGGCCCCTTATGGAGACATTGATGCAGATATTCAAATAGCTCTGGGTGTCCTTTTCAACGCTAGCGAGGTAAGCGTCCCTATCGTTCCTCCATCCGTGAGATTGAGCGTACCTCGATGCCTGCGGGATAGGAATACGACAAAGCCCAGGACTGCTTTCGTGTGGCCTTACAAGCACGGCAGGATGTGAGTGACTGTTCATGGACAGTGATCTTGCAGATGGCTGACATGCTTACGTTCGGATGACTTATTTTTGGGACGGTCAGGACTGGATGTTGTATAATCGCCTGGGTGCAACCTTAGCGAACGGTGGCAAACCGGAAGAGGCGCTACAATGCTACGAAGACGCGTTGAATCTAAATCCAGGTTACGTCCGAGCTACGTAAGTATTTCTCGTTGTGTGCAGCTGAATCCTAAGCTTATGGCTATGTGTCTTCCGAACAGCTTCAACGTTGGCATCGCCTGCATCAAATTGGCCAGGTATCAAGAAGCCGCCGACTATGTCATCAAGGCTCTCCGTCTTCAGCAGGCCGAGGCACTCGCGAGCTACAAAAGCAGTGGCGCTGCCTTGAAGCACGGAACGAGCGAAGGCATGTGGCAGACGCTCAGAACCGCATTTTCAAAGTATGTATCTCCAAAGCTTTCTGACAGATATTTTCGAAGTGGCTAATGGTCTTTTCATTGAGTAGCCTGGATAGGATGGATCTGATTCGATTAGGCGACGCAAAGGATTTGGATGGTGAGTAACGGTACAGGATATACCGTTCGCCAGATGCTAAGCCGACTGGTACTATCAGGTATCGAAGCAGAGCTCGAGCGTGTGACCTAGGATTGTACAACTCTCCGGAAATCCAGACTTCTGTGACTACTCCATTGATGCGTGTGAAAGTCTGCCAGCTCTTCATCTGTAGGAACTCTCTTCTGGCCCAGCCAGTGGACGAGCCAGTCCCGCAGCCATTCACCATCTGTCATCAAGGCGTATTTGTGCCATCCCTTTTCACCAGCACGATATCGCATTTGCGTCGGTGATGCCGAGTTTTCAACTTTGAGCAGAACCATGCACAGAGTCTTTCGCTGAGGTTGAAGGCCCAAATGACGCATCCACTCTAAGCATAACGCCATTTCGTCTCCGAGATTGTGCTTGTTCAGCAGCGAGATGTATGAGTGAAAGCTCTCCGTTGTGAATATCATGTCGTTGTGCCGGGAGCTGATTGGCAATTGGGCGATGAGGCGTGCTGGAACGAATTTCTCCCTTGCTTCATGTTGCTGCTCGGAATGACGTTGTCCGAAAACCATATTGCCAATGCCCGACGCAAAGCTTTGGTCCAGTGGCGACCTCGATCCGACAAGACCCGGATGATTGCGGAACAGAATGTAGCGAAACAACGCCCTAGCGCTCTTCCAATTGAGCCATGTACCAGCGTCAGAAGGACTCTGCCACCACCGCTCGTCATTCGCACCGGCTGAGCTGGTTTTCGACGTTGACGCTGGTTCCGGTTCCGGATCTGGAACGTTGTTTTCGTACATCTTGATGTCAGACGTTTCAGAGAAGAAGGATCGTTTGACCAACTGCCGAAAGGATGTAGCCTGCGGCTGAGGAGCACTTCCAGCAGCGTGTAAAAGAGTGCCCAACGCCACACTGTCGGGTCGGATGTTCCAGCGTCGCTCCATTTCTTCCCAGATGCGCTGCACATAGTCCAGTTTGCCAGAAACTGCGCAAATGCGCAATAATTCGTTGACCGCGGTTCTATCGACTAATGAGTCTGAAAGCCGATGGCAAGCATCCACGAGCTGAATCGCTTCATCGACCTTGTGAAGTCGCGCAAGCACTTTCAGCACGGTAGTGATAATGGGGCTATCCAGTTCGATACTCGAGTAGAATTGTTGCCAAAGCTTCCATGCAGGGATTGCCTGGTTGCGAAAAAGATAGCCCTTCATGATGACCGCCAAGTTTTGTTTTATGCTAGTCCGAGAAAGAGCGTGGCAAAGGTCGTGCCATCCGATGGTATCGATTTCTGAAGAGTATGCTGCTGAAGTGATTTGCACTGATTGAGCGATTTGTTGAGCGGTGGCTAGTCTGTCCTGGCCATCCGGAGATCCGGAGTCGGCCAGATTATATTGGATTTCAAGAATGTCCCGGTATAGATCGGACTGAGCGTCGACATATCGCAACGAGCGTAATACGGTTTGGAATATGCCGTCTTTCTCGCCTAGATCACTGGATTTCTCGAGATCCTCCTTAAGTTGCTCCAGTAATAGCCGACTCTGCGCATCGTCCTTTTGCCTGACAGCGTATCGAAACAGTTCGCGTCGCCATTTGACGCTCATATCGATCTTCCTTCGCTTTCGCACGGCTTCCAGTGCTCTAACGAGCGGTTTGGAGAGGTATTTCCGTATATAAAGCGAGTTGAGCACCGAAAGAGTAAGCAAACGAGATTTGGTTCCCGCCACGTGTTTTACGTGTGTTGCTAGCATTCTTCTCGCTGCTCCGGCTTGGGTATCAGACCCATTGACCGGATCTTCCGTCTTGCACACAAGTCTCTGCAGGGCACGGAGAATTGTAAGTTCGCCTTGGTCGTCGAGTTGACCGAGGTGATGCAGCGCCGGTGAAGTAGTATCTGCGACACGCGCTTTGTTGCTGCAGGCGTCTCGCAGCTGGTAGATGGACTCGATGGCACCAACCATGCCGTGATCGGTGAATCGATAGATGAGCAGTGCCATCAAGCGATTTTGAGTCGTGATATCAAAGTTGGATAACTGTGATATCACATCACGGCAGAGTTCCAACAGTGTATCCACCTGCGTTGGTAGTCGCAGTATTGAGAGCAATAGCCAGGGCGGAGCGGGAGAAAAGTCGAATCGGAAACCCTGCTGCGTTATCCACACAAGACAGCGTTCGAGCGAATCAAATTTCAAGACTTGGTCGGTGAAAGCTTTCTGCATGCTCTCAGGCCATTCACGTAATTCTTGTTGGTAGCCGGTGGGCGTGCTGGTGGACGTGGTCTCGATTTGCTTTACCAGCGATGGAGCTGAGATAATCGAATCCTCATCCAAAGTATAACCCTTGTCTTCGCTTCCCGAGCTTTCCCTTGTTCCATTGTCGTATCCCTGTACCTCTCCTTGAAGAGGCGCCGCTGAGTGCCACTTCGCCAATGGATCGACATCTTCCGCATCTTGTAGCGTTTCTTTTGTCAGAGTCGCAGTGTTTGATGCCTGTCGGGCAGAGTGCAAGCAAAATGCAACGGGTCGAGGTCGTAGACTTGAGTAGGCGGCCTCCATCTGCCGAAGACCTCCCGCACGACGGAGCGGAGCCCATCGTGCTGTATTCTATTTGCAGGTAGAGAAGACAGTAATACTGCAGTCAGGACCACGCTACGAACTCGAAGCAAAAATGCATACCATCATTCCGACCGTGCTTTAAACCTCTCGAGACACTCGGAGACTAAAAGCGATAGGCATGGCCGAAGTCCTCGAAAGGTGTTCAATGGGCTGAGTGTGTTCGGGGTATCAGGGTTGATACCTGAGATATCTGGATTCAATCAAAATACCTTTCCAACAACGAAAACTATGCTGAACAGACTGGAGGCATCTTAACTGGAGGAAGCTGTCGATCACTCCAGAGGCCATTGAGCGATCGAAATCTCCTCTCCGATAGTCCACCACCATGAACAAAACTCGTCCACCCGCTATCAAGGTATCCAGTAAGCCATCCGTCCATCACTGAGAATGACGACGCCTATAACCGTCACCGCCATGTTTACACCCATCTCCAACCCGCCCAATTTCGTAACTCCGGAAGAGCACGCTCAAATCACGTCCTCGACGCCTGAATCCTTTTCGGACATTCCACCTGCGCTGCGATTCCACAACACCGAGGTCGAGCTGGAGCTTGAGCCAAATCTTGAACTATTCACACAGAGCAAGGTCAAGGGGACGGTATGGGTGACGGATGAGTAAGTCATAACGCGCATCCCTGAGTCTCGAAAGCAGCATCCAGCTAACTTATTGCCAAACAGAGCATTCGCTTTTCTGCCAGTCGGTTCGGCCAACGGAACGGAAACACCTGTACCTACCGGCTTCTCCCTGAAATACCCCTCAATCACCCTACACGCCGTCTCCCCGGCCTCAGACAACACTCCCGCCTACCTCTATTGTCAAGTCGAGGATCCGTCCGCAAAGGACCAAATCGTAAACGAGGCTGATGAGGAGAATGACGGTGTTGATGAAGACGACGAGGAGTTCGTTCCCATGCGAGAGATGAAGGTGTTTGTCAAAACACCTGAACAATGTAGGTGTTCCCGAAGAGTTGGGCTACCTGCGCCATGACTGACTCGTATTTCCATCGGAATAAACAGTAAATCAGCTGTTCAATGCTTTATCCCTTTGTGCTTCTCTGCACCCTTCGCAAATGTCTCCAGGGGAGGATATGGCCGGTCAGAGAGGTTTCTTCGGCGGAAATCCTGACGACGAGGACCGGGAACTTCCATTCACAATCACTGGACTGCCCGACGGCGCAGATGGAGCTTTCCAGAATGCACCCGAAGAAGATGATAGACGGGATTCCGCGGAAGGGGGAAGGACGAGATCTGACTATCAGGGCGGAACGGAAAGATTCCGACCGTACTGAGGCCCAGTTTCACAACGCTGCGAGGCTTGAGATCTGGAACCGTGAAGGAGAAAATAGTCGGAGAAGAGTTGGAGTTCATATACAAGTGGTGCCGAAAATACGGTGTCGGATATACAATTATACAACTGATTCACGTATATTGTGAAAACCCACCGCTACGCAACGAGATGCGAGCAAATCAAACAAACGACCAGAGTAAGATCATGTTGTAGATTTTTGTGACCAATAAAACCCATCTACAAGGGAGTTACGGACGTCGAGTTCACTTCCTCTGGCAATCTGGAAGCTGCTTCGAGCGCAGCCTTTACTTCCGCTACCATATCCAACGACGTATGGAATCAGAGTCAAGACCCGTAGGGCACGACAGCAAGAAACTTACAAGCCATCATATCAATACCGTCCCACATTTGCCCGTATGCTTGAAGTCCCGCAAGGATGACTTTGACGTTTGTCCGCAAAGCCTCGAGTTCTTCCTGTGCGGTGTCTGAGTTTCCCGAGGATCCAGGAAACGTCCCAGCTTGTACGGCCAAGCATAGCAGCACTGCCAAACGTACAAAAGATCAGTTTCTGAAGACCCCTCGACGGATGGGAAACTTACAGAAGGAGTAGGCTCCGCAAACAAGGCCACAAGCGCAGAACGGCAGCCATTTCGGACTGGAAAGGCAGTATCAGCATGCTTCGTATGTTGGAAAAGGAGCGGTCCCAACGTACGGCCCCTTCCACATGGCAAGCGTAGCTGATCGATGTAGGACTTCCAACCGAACCACTGAATGAGCGGCTGTAGCACAGCGTTGAAGCGAGACGCCGGGCGGGAAAGGACCATCAGGTCCTACTAGCACAGGTTCATCCTCGCCACTGTCCGCAGCGTCGCTATCATCCGCCGTTCCTTCGGCAGACTGTGTTCGATTCATCGATAATTGAATGGGAGCGCGCTTGATGTCAACGCCCCAGGCCTTGTGAGGTTTGTCGGACTGCCCAGAGGGTGAGCGTGTTTTCGCGGGATCGGATGTAGGTGGCGGGACAGTGCCAACAGGCTGTGGCGTAACCTGGACCTGTGATCTTCCAGCCTGTGTCGGCGAGATCTCATGCATGCTGGCGGTTCCTGGATTATCGGCAAAGTGTGCTCCATCCGCTGCGTATCCATTCAGTGGCAGACCAACGTAGCCCGTCTCGGCGGTGAATATTCCCGGCACTGGAGGCAGGTAGGCTGGGGCTTGAGTGACGGGTTGGTAGAGCGATCCTGCCCCATTTGGCATTGCGAACCAGGGCGCAGGGAACGACTGGGGATACAGCGCAGGATCCCACAATAGTCCATCCATCGGTAGCTGTTGATCTGTTTGTATGTTAAGATTCAGGTTGTCGAGGCCCTGCAGGTGATGAGCTTGTTGATTCGGAACTGGCGTGATTGGCAATTGGTAAGCGGCATTTCGGGAGTGATTGTCGCTATAAGCAGCCCCGATGACGCTGATTGAATCCTGATAGCTCGACAACAGTTGCGATCCAGCGTAAGCGGACTCGACTCCAGTAGGAGAGTCGTTGGGCTTGGAAGCTGAAGAGCCGCCCGAATATGTCGACATAGTCTGTTCCGGGGTTGGAGGAATTTTGGCGGCATCCGCTTTCGGCAGTCCACACATTTTGCGGCTGAATAAGGCGACTTCGGGGAAAGCCTGTCGCCTATGAAGCTGAATATGACATCTGCCGATTGCTAGCAAGTCAGCGACGCAACAATCGAGATGTTTGGCCACCACTCACACTGCCAACATCATGGACGCCGAGAGCTGCTGATTCCTTACGACCTCTTCTTCTCCACCAGGTACCAACGAAATGACAGACTTTACTTCTCCATTCTTCAACAGCTCCAGGACCCGCCTGTCCAACTTCAGCATTTGGCGATGTAGCCTCTTCTTCTTGCGCGCAGCCTCTTTTACGCTAGGATCAGCGATGGCTCGTAATTCCTCATCCGAAGAGTCGAATTCTGCCGATGATGTCCCTTGCGACGCCGGATTCGGCAGATTGTAATCAAGTGTCATAATGATGTCCATGGCTTCACATGCGAGGCCGATAGACTCGATCCAGTTTGACCAGGACTTGACGCAGAAGTCGCGTTAATACAAGGATATCTGAGGTCGAAGAGCTTAACTCACATCATCATCAAAGGCGCAAGCAGGATAATGAACTGCCACTCGTTTATCGTCATGTGCCACAACAGGTCGCTATAATGGTAAGCGGCCTGTCAGTCCTATCGGCATCGTACCGAGACAAAACAGTAACTTACAGAACCCGCAACTAGACCGGAGATCAACATTGCAGCGAATGCAACCCACCAGGTTCGTCTGAACATATCCTTGAGCACGTCTTCGCCCTCGACCGCTTTTGCCGGCGTCACACGGGGTTTGTTCGGATCCGAACTCTCGAACGTATTCTTGTCACTCTGATGTAAGCCCATCTCCATGGCGACTTGCACAGCTTGATTCATTCTCATCCTGTTCCTGACGGGATTACCGTTCTGCGCAAATTCATACAGACCGAGCAGTGACAGCGCTTGAACACATTCGATACTCGGCGGCGCATCATTCTCGTTGGCTTCGGAGAGCATTTCGTCCACTCGACTCAGCGCCTCGGAAGCCAATCTAGCCGCTTGAGATCGCCTCAGGGCTCGAGATGCAAGGGATTTCGAAGCGGGATCTTTTGGGTTCGGACAGAGTGCTAGGATAGCTCGAATCGCGATCAGGAAGGGCGAATCGGCAGAAAGGCGAGTAGCGAGGAATGGCAGATGTTTGACAGGCGGGAGAAGAGGTTGGAAGGGATGAATTTCCTCCCAATAGGCTCCCAAAATTCCGTCAATATCGCTGGGATCCCATGTACGGACCGCCAGAGCGGGATCGACCGCTTTGCCATCCGCGAGTCGCGAATCGTCCATGTCCGGTGGCATCTCCATTTTCATTCCAGCCAAGTTGTCAAGCTGTTTGAGGAATCGCGCAAGCGCCGTCGGCATCGGTTGTAACTGTTCCTTCTTCTTTCTCGCTCCACCTCGTCGACTCTTGACGTATTGGCACTCTCGACCTTTCCCAAGACATTGGCCGCAAATCGGTTGACCACCATCGCATCGAGCCTTTTTCGCGCGACACGCGAGACATGCATTCTTGACAGGTGGCGCGATGGCGTGTCTGCTCTCGTCCGCGCCAGAGTCTGTTTTCTTGTGTTTTTTCCCGTTCGCGCTGCTGTCCGCCGAGTGATCCCGAGGTCCTGTGCTGGATCGATCAGGCGACACGCTGGGTGCGGAGCCTACTGTTCCCGATGGCGCACTTGTCTTTAGGTGATTACTGGACTGATAGCCAGTGGAAGGCTGAACTGGTCCACCGAAGCCCTGATAGATATGCTTTTGATTTTGGGAAGATTGCATTCCGTAATCGTCTTGGCTAGGCGAGGTTGACGTGTAGCCAGTGATTGAGGAAGTCGGCGGATTATTCTGCGGCGGGTCTGCAGGCTGCGGCACAAAGTAATGTTGCTGCATGTACTGCTCTTCTTGAAACGGCATGTTCAATTGGCCATAAGAATCTCCATAAGATACGTCACCTTGTGGATCGCCGTGACCAAAATCGTACGCGCCATTCGTTGCCACTTGTGCGTTCACGAGATTGCTTTGCTGATAGACATGATGCTGAGGCTGGAATATCGCCGGATTGTACGTCGAGAATTCCAGGGGCTGAGAAGCGTACACGTCCCGTAGATGCTGAATGCAAGAGTCTTGAGTGAGATGCATTTCGGATTCACCACAAGCGCATCAGACGTACCATGGGAGAGTTTCCTGTTGAATCTGCGTTAAACCCCAGCAATCGATTCGATGCACTGCCTTGTGGTATCACACCAGCGGGCGCGTGGCTATTCCCATTACCATGGGGATAACGTTCTTGCTGTAGTTGTGTCGATGAATGGTTATTCGCGTTGTGAAATGCCTGATTCTGGTCGTCTGGTCCGTGCGATCGCTGATCCGGGTGCAGAGGATACAACTGGCCATCTTGGCCCACAAAGTAGTGGGTTTGATTCTGCATACTTCGATGCCCGCTCAGCTCCTACAGTGGTGACCGAAGGATCCCAATGCGTTGACAACTTGGCGGAGCGAAAGAAATACAGTCAAGCAGTAGTCGAGCCAAGAGAAGCCACAATCGGTTGGTGTTCGAGTAACGGTGCCGCGAAGAAACTTTGCAACGTGTCAGATGGACGAATTGCGGATGAGTGAACGAGTCCACGTCGATGCCGTACGAGAGGGAACAGCCACGTCGAATCCCGACCGAGCACCACCTCCACAGGATGTGATAATAGTCAACGAGGATGATCCGTTCGTTTTGCCCTTTCGATCGTCGCTCGTCGGAAACGAAAGAGTCGCTTCCACCAGATATGCTCCCGCCGTTTGTGGGGGTTGGCTTGTTGCAAGATGAGCGGAAGGTGAGTCACGGAATCAAGGGATAAACAGCTGGATAGAGCCGGTCGACGGCAGCTCTGGTCCAACTGGAGGCTCGATATCAAGTGCTCAGTGATCAGTGGGTGAAAGGTCAAGGCTGTGTGGTCCGGATGCAGACCTCGCCCCCGCTAGCTAGACCAGCTGCTAGACCAAAGTGAAAAAAACTGACAACGTATTACAGTGAATAGCAAAGATGTGGATCTGCTTCAGGTGCAAGTGGAGGAAGCGATAATGGGAGCGATTGCCAGGTGAGTGCGCAGCATGATGTGATGATGTATATCGTGGACACGCGTAGCCACGTACGCTCTTACGCCTGGCGGAATGTAGCCAGTGCAGCGGCATTACTGGGGAACATGCAGGGGCGCACTAACCGAGCTACTAGCCAAGTCACCATAGGTCATAGATCTTCCAATCCTTATTACACTAACTTCAAGCAGGGTTTCAAGCCAAGTTGTTCTGGCATGGGAGGTCAGAAAATGCAAGTATACAGGGGAAAGCAAGCTAGATGTCTACAAGTAGTACTGCTAGATGAAGGTCAGTTACTGTCACGGTAGTCGGTGCCAGGGTCCGAAACTCTGTCCTGCCGACCATGGTACCAGGGCTGGGAGATGAGAGACCTTCTCGTAGTATCAAACTCATCCTGAATGAAGGCGAGTTTTGGATCCGTTCCTGAAGCGAAAGTCAGAGGCTGTTCAGCAAAGCTTTCAGCAAGCGGTTCATCAGCCACACCAGAGAGCTCCAGTCAAGTCTGCACTCTTGGTGACGAAGAACTGTATCTGATAATCGCGTCACAGGTACTCGTACAGCTCCTCATACTCATCAGTCCGTAGTCGGCAAATAGTCGGTCTCCTGACTTGCAGTCCGAATCGTCATACCTGGGAAGTACAGAAGCGAGCTAGGCTTGGGACAGGACAGCAATAACAGTTAACAGAACAGATAACAAGCGATTGGCGGTCGAAGGATGCCGGGATATCTCAAAAACGCGCACGACATCTGCTCTTGACCCGGATGCCTTTCACGTCTTCCAGTTGGCAGCAAGTGAACCCGGTAATTCAAATCACTCCGTCAAGACAGTATACCTACGAATTTCTGTCTGCTGCTTTGTTTCATGTGTTAGTCTACGCGTGGATACGCTCGCATTGGATCTTTTGCCTTGGCGTTCCCATTTCAGCAGCAGTTTCTGTCCAAAGAAGTGCTCGAGAATTTGGTGAATGGTTAGAATCATAATCAACATCAACCGCCTTCCGACACATCCGCCAACCGACCTAATACAACTACCGAGAACCCTGCACTGCTCAGGCGGACACGATATAATCATCTTCGTCGTCTCTTCTTCTTGCCTGCTGAGCTGTCTCCATTTCCGCCTTCGTCCCCAAGCTTGCGCTTGACGTTTGCGACAAGATCAAGTAGACTCTGATCTCCAGAGATATTGGTGGCAGTCGTACCGACAACAGAGGCCGCCGCAACGATTTGAGGCAGCCCAACCGCTGGCTGAGCACCTACCGGAGCCTTCTGTTGTTGTCGTGCTTGGGTTTGTTGTAAAGCCTTGGCTGCCGTGACTGCCGCTTGCTCTTGTCGTCGCTTCGAACTTTCCTGCAGCAGCTTGGACATGCCTTTCGTCTTGACGAAACTGTTTGACGGCAAAGATGAGAACCCCTTCATAGGCGTACACACAAGCGATTACTCACTGAGGATTCGACGGGTCGATGGCAAACGCAGGTTCTTCATGCAATACCTTGAATCGATCATCTTTGACATTAATATCAAAGGTCTCATCGCCGAGTGCGCGCTCTCTCTCCACATCCTTGCCCTTCTTGTTCCTCTTTCGCTTCTTCTTACCGGCGTCCTTTTCCGCTCTTATAATATCTTGCATCGAGAAATGTTTGTCTTCATCAATTCCTGCGATGACTTGCAGTTTCTCCGGCGATACCTCTGACCGACTGGCGCTGGACTGTTCAGCAGCTTCGCCCTTTTTAGGGCGTTCATCTGACTTTGGCACTTTCGAGGAGCTGGCTTTGATTTTGGTAGGAGGCGTCGGTTCTGCTTGCAGGAATTCGTCTTCTCCTTCGGCATTGAAAAAGTCGTCGGCTTCAGGCGCTTCCCGTGCGACACGTTTGCCGTCCGAAGACTCTGCATCCTTGGCAGCCCTCGTTCCCGCCCTGAGTTCCTTCTTTTCCTTCTTCCTGTTTATTTTTTCCTTCATTCGTCGTCGATACCTCTCGATAGTAGTCTCGTCGCCGTCAATATCTCCGTCACCTTTCGGCTCGCCCTTGATCGTGAGCCCTGATTTGAAAGTGATCTCCATCTCGCCAGCTTCGCCGCCAAAATCGTCGTCGTCCATGGCACCAAAGGGATTGCCTGTGCCACCGTGCTTTCCCCAAACGTCTGCTTCGTCGTCGCCGCCATTGAGCAGCAAGTCACGCAGGGCTTTGCCTTGGAGCTTTGGCATGTTTGCTTTTGCATTTGTCTTGGTAGTCTTGCGGCTCGATGCATTGTCGTCTTCCAAGTCGCTTCCACCTTCATCCGTCGAACTGGCGAGATATGCTTTAAAGTCATCCTCTTCGATTTCTTGCTTTGTCATGGCGCGACGTAACACCTTGACTCGATTGGGGTCGTCTTGATCCCATGTCAGCTTGACTTTTGAGTGGCGAAGAGCCTACACATAGCACCGAGTGCGATTAGACCACTTGAGATGAGTTTCCAAGGTCCACGTGGGACTTACGTCTGTGACAAAGTCATTCCCCTTGTACCCCTTGAGCTCTTCGGTCGCCTCATCTCGCGCCTCATCAACATCAAAGCCAGTGTCGTCGGGAACATACATCATGTCGAAAACGTTGGCAGTTCTCTCAAACTCGGTGCCGTTGCATTCTTCCATAATGTATTCGGCAGCGGATTCATCTGAAAATGTTGCGATGGCGTAGTAGTATCTGGAAATGCAGGCAATTTCTCAAAGGCTGAACGGCGACAGACCCACGGGGATAGAATTTCGCTTACCGAAGACGTTCCAGTTGATACGCCCTTAGCTTGTCCATATCGACATCGCCCTCGGGAATGTCGGATGCCACGGAATCCTCATCTCCCCCCATATCCAACCCAACGGGATCCTCGTCATCCTCGTCATCTTCCTCGTCCTCCCCGTCGTCTTCCTCGAGGGAGGCCTCATCCTCGGCACCCTCCTCGTCCAAAGAATCCTGCTCGTCCTCAAAATCCGACGCATCCTCGAGCTCTCCTTCGGCATATTCTTCTTCATCACCGCCGCTCTCATCCGACGCTTCCTCCGAGGCCTCTCGGCCTCTTGTCCGCCGCCCGCTCTTCCCCTCACGGGACTCGACGAATCTTGTGCCAAACACCTCGGCAGCCGGACCTTCCTTTTCTTCCCTTGCCATTCTTTCCTTGCCGAATTCACTGGGGAACACTCGAAGGTTGAGTAGCTTGCCCCGTGGCACAACCGCCTTCTTCCGAGCCGTCAAGGGGTCCGCGCTTCCCCTTGGTACACGTCCGTCGGGTTTATAAGAATTCAAGATTGAATGGAACACTGTGTAAAGATCGATGGCGCGCATATTATCCCAGTCGAGATTCACGATGGCGATTCGCTTGGTCGGTTCGATGAGATCAGCTTGATCGAGTTCCGCTGCCTCGGCGTCGGCTTGTTGAATTTCCTCTTCGGTAGGGAACGAGCTGCCTTTCGAGTTTGAGGCCTTTTTGGCAGCGTCAATGATTGCTTTTGTCGCAGTGTTGTCCTCTTCTTCCGATAGGTCGATATCCAGATCATCGCTGTCTTCATCGTCGTCCTCTTCGTCCTCGGTATCTAGATCCCGGCCTGGAATCTTCATACGCCTCTTCCCGCCGCCTACTTCAATCTCGCCGCCTTCATCCTCATCCTCGGAACCGGCGTCCTCCTCCTCATCCTCGTCTTCATCCCCTGACGAATCCAGTAGCCCTTCACCTCGAGCGTAATCGACAAACGCAGGTGCTGACTGCTCCTTTGTCGATTTCCCGGCAGCTTCTGTTTCTTGCTCGGGTTCGGGCGACTTGAGTCTGTAAAAGTGTTTCAATCGGTCCTGATGATGGGAGGTGGCCAGAGGCCTGCCGTATTTATCTATACCAAAGGGGATCAACGACAAGTGAGAATTATACGAATGCGAGTACGCAGAGTCTCCTACCAAGTTGCTTTCCCTTTTTCCCAGCACCCGGTCCACCAAACGCATCAGATTCCAGAACCTCTCGAAATCGTTCGTCAATCTCGACCTTTACGTTCTTCTGCTTCGGACGTCGGAATCGCGGGTCGGTAGCGACACCGGCGAAACGGGCATCAGAGGAACCGACGGGCATTTTGCAGGATCTACACGAACACTCTTGAAGATGATGGGGCAGAAGACTCCCTGGAAGACGGTCAAGGAGACGGATAATACAACCATCCTGCTTCCCCATTCAGGGCGTCCAGCGCTCCGAGGTTCTGTTCTGAGACCAACTTTGTACCCGACACGTGACTGATCTGTCTTGTTTACTTTGTGACCAGGGATTCATCATCTTCACAACTCCTTTGCACCTTTTGCACTCCTTTGCACTCCTTTGCACTCCTTTGCACTCCTTTGCACTCCTTTGCACAGCTTGGAAGTCTCGACAGGTATCTGTCCCTATGGGTTCAAGCTAAACACTTCGAAACCTATCTCTGTTCGCCAGTCGTACCGACTTTGTGCTCAATCCCTCTGTTTCAGTCGCCGAATATGCGCTAGATGAACTGAAATCGGGCGTTATGGAAATCGATCAACCCCTTCTGGCCGACCAGGAAGATTCGGCTGAAGCGGAAAGCTCTGAAAGAGGTCAAGTTAGTCATGCTAGAGGGCTAGAGCATACCCTCGACAAGATCGGCTTCGGTGAGTGAGCTTTCAAGTGCTGGGAACATCGCCTTGCAGACCTGATAATCGTAAATACTTTAAAGGTGCATATCAATGGCGGCTTCTGGTATTTGCTTCACCTTCAGGTAATGCATACATTCCGCTCACCTTCTCTGTCTAGGTACTCTGCGGTCTGGGATGGATGTCAGACAATGCAACTCTTCAATGTGTCGCCATCATCCTCCCTCGAGTTCAGGTCCATTTCGATCTGAGCTCGACCAAAGCATCCCTTCTATCCGCTTCGACCATGGTATGCTTTTCACTCGCGATATCAATACATCACTGACCATCAGGCTCCGATTCGCAGGCTGGAATGATGGTCGGCGCCTTGACCTGGGGAGCTTTATCGGACATCCTTGGCCGCGCATTCCCCTTTAACACCACACTTTTCCTCACCGCTGTCTTTGGGTTGATGGCAAGTTATGTGTCGGAACGGTTCTGGTTACTGTGTTTCTGGATGTTCTGGCTTGGCACGGCGGGTGAGTCCTCTTCATACAGTACGAAAGGTTCAACGCTGACCTTGATTTCCCAGTTGGCGGATCGATGCCAACTGACGGGACATTATTTCTAGGTAATCAGTCACGCGAGCTCTATGACCGTACCCGCATTGATCGCGCATTGGACCGACAACAGAAAACCTTCCCGAAAACAAGCAATACTTGTTGACCCTCCTCTCGGTGTTCTTCTCTTTTGGAGCTGTCCTATCCGCTGTGATTGGCTTTCTCGTCTTGCCCAGCGCCTCATGCACAGATGTATCTACATGCGACCGTGCATCCGGGCAAAATGACGGTTGGAGGCGAATGCTCTTTATTTTGGGATTGATCGTACGTCTTCAAGAAGTGCTATACCTCGACATTCTCTCATCCAATGTTGGCGCAGAATCTAGCCATGTTCTCTGCGAGGTTTCTCCTCTTTCGGCTGCACGAATCACCTAGATACCTGGTCTCGAAACATAAATCAGAGGATGCTCTGGCGGTACTGAAGAAGATTGCGGCGTTCAACAATCGTACTCTGCCGCTCGAATTGCGTGACGTGGATCACAAGAGCAGCATCGAAAGCCAACGCACGGTCCAGATGAGCGCGGAAGGTCCAATGCTTACAACGACAGATATCGAGGCTCCAGCGCCCCATCGTCAAGATCCCACGAGTACTGTACATCCCGGAATCGTCGCAAGCAACAGTAGAGCATACATTGATTTTTCAAAGTCCAGAGAATATGGAACTCCACCGCCCACAGCAGATACTTCTCAAACCGGAACCTTGCAGACCTCGGCTGCGGAGAACGGTCTTTTCCATACTCCGAGTGAAGAGTTGAGCCATGCGCAAGCTTTCCCCTGCGATGGAGACGTGTCGATGTTCAGCTCCGTGGATGACACTCAAGATATCGGGAATTCCTTGGAAGAGGATCTATTCAATCAAGAAAGCGGTAGAAGGAGCCGGAGAATGGGGTTGCGCGAAGTATTAGGAAAGGGCTCAGACAGGCTTTGGCTTCTCTTCCTCCCCAAATGGAGGAAGACTACCATTTTGATGTGGTTGATTTGGGGTCTGATGAGCTTGGCATACGGAATGTAAGAACACCGAGGTATGGTCATCTCACGAAATCCAATCAGAAAGCTAAAGCTGGGATGTGCAAACAGGTTCAATGTATGGCTGCCGACCGTATTAGAGGAACGATCAACAGGTGACAAGGAGCAGGGGATTTACTATGCTC
The DNA here is from genome assembly GCA_015708705.1 of Naganishia vishniacii ANT03-052. NCBI lineage: Eukaryota > Fungi > Basidiomycota > Tremellomycetes > Filobasidiales > Filobasidiaceae > Naganishia > Naganishia vishniacii. The sequence continues at coordinate 993,064 of MU158396.1, read as the reverse complement.
TACAAGAGTACCTTCTGTGAGTCTGGTGTGGGAAATACGACAGCACTAGCGCTTGCTCACGTCAAACAATCTGCCTTGCAGCTACTCTTTGGCTGGATGTCCTGGCTCTCTAGTTCGTCGAGGACTGCCGAAACGGATCTGGAAACCGCTGACGCTACGACTTGCTTCCAGATCGGAGCCTGGTCGATAGAATCATCTTTGGGCAGAAGGCGAAGCCTGGCTATATTTACCCTGGCAACGGCTCTGGCGATGTTCGCCTTTATCGGGGTAGTGGCCGATTGGGCCGTTCTGGCGAGTTCCATGTTGATAAGTCTGGCCGGGACAGCGATGTATGCTGTACTATGTGAGTGAGCAGGGACAAGAACCATAACATCTGTTGACTGGCTGACGCGAATTCCGTGATTCAGACGGTATGACGCCTGAAGTCTTTGGCATTTCCATTAGAGGCACAGCTTGTGGAACTTCAGCAGCTATTAGTCGATTGTCCGTAATCACTCGTCATTCTGGCTATACCGAAACATTGTTTGCTGACACAAGTGCTAATCGGTCATACAAACAGTACCGGTATCATAGCGCCTGTAGTCGCCGGCGTGCTGTTAACCATGTCGCCATCGTTCCCCTTGATCGCATCGGCTGTGATCTTCGCAGGGACAGCAGCTTGCGCTATCCTGTTGCCATTTGAGAAAGTGCCAGATCCTGCTTCACGTGGAGCCAGATCGAACCGGACATATGCTGGCCACTGAAGAGTGCCAAGAAGCGTTGTATAGATGTCTATGGAATTCGTGTCAATGTCCTCTCGAGGCTGTTGCCCTCGAACTGGAGGCACTATTCGTCCGGAACGTCTTGTGGTTTCTTGATTCCTTTAGTGAGCTTGTAGTAAACCACCGAGGAATCCGGTGTTGCTATTGAGATATAGATCGTTTCCTTGTCAAGGATCGCTTCTGATAATTCCTCCTTTGCTTTATCGCCCTCGAATCCCGTCTTCGGCGTTTCGACTAGTGGCGGTAAAGGATCGGGTAGTGTGTTGACTTCCATTCCATTGAGCGCTGAGAAGATGCTTTTGAGTGCAGCAGGCGTAAGACTGTTCGTGTTGATGGCTAATGGTAATATCAGACGTATGGGATCCTAAAGAACCGAGTGGGGTGAGCAGATGCGAAGTAGGCTTGATGTGGGGACGTACCGACAAGGCCTTCCTACCGAAAAGTACGACCCATCCCTCTTGCTTTAACGACAGCAACCGGATATCCTGCCACTGATGGGCTACGAACCGCTCTCGCACGAGTCAGCTACATCCGAGGCGTGAAGCAAAGACGACCGCAACCCACAAAGACAGATGTCCGTATACGTAGTATACAGAGCTCCAGCTTGAGCTGGATACTGGTCGATATACGACTCTAGTACGGAAAACTGGCAACAACACAACGCAGGTGTGGAGAACTGTGAGCGGGGAAGCGGAGGAGAACACCAAGACAGTTAGAGGACTTACAGCGGGATCTGACTGCATGATGATGGCTAGCGACTTAGGGTGTTCGATACGGCGCTCACACAGCAGCAAACCACAAGGATAGGATGGAATGGTAGGGATAGCTTTGACGACCGGCCGACCAGTCGGCATGAGCCGCTCGAAGTGAACAACCCAATGGTTCAGATAGTGATCGAGTCTCAGAAATTTCGGAGAAGGTGCGATCGAAGAGGTCGCACCTACGATATATTCTAGATCTAGATCTGGATCTAGTTGCAACGGCAATTCCCCTGAGTGTGTCGTCTTGCCACACAAATCAGTATCAGAAACGCCGCTCAGAATGTCAGCCACAACACCACTCGCGGGCGAAAACAGCACAGACAACACACCCGCCTACTCTTCCCGCGCACCACTAGCAGCGAGCTCAAATCCGACAGATGACTCTGCATTCGAAAGCTGGAGATCATCTCTTTCGCAATTAACTGGCCTTGGTCTGTCCCCAGAAGCAAAGTTGGCTAGAGATGCTAGGCTCAAATCCGAGAGAGAGGCGGGAGACTGGGCAGTTTGCGAAAAGTGGAAAAACAGCCTGATGACTAGAAGTTCGTATATTGGAGATCGTCGAGGTGCACTCAAATCTAACCCCCTACGATGGCTGCTCCCAGGTCCAACGGTTGTGTTCATGCTGAAACATCTTAAAATCGCCGGATGCCCCTTCACCGCCGATTCAATCCAGTGCCACCCTTGTCCGCCGACCCGGTCAGGCGGCTTCTCCCCGGAACACGGCGTGCTGCTGTGCCAGGACAGGTTTTATTCGAAACGGCATATGGAGGACACGATTGTGCACGAGATGATCCACGCGTTTGATCATTGTCGGTTCGACGTCAACTGGCTGGATCTTAGGCATCATGCGTGTAGCGAGGTCGGTATCCAGGCATACCCGTAACTTGAATGACAAGAGTATTAACGCCGACTCTCGAAATCTAACGTAGATCCGAGCAGCAAACCTATCAGGGGACTGCAAATGGACTCGAGAGGTTCGGCGTGGATTCTACTCGTTCTCGAAACAGCACCAGGTGAGTCTGCAAGCCTCGTCAAAGTTGCGCATGGGTTTTCATCCCTTTTCATGACAGGCATGTGTCAAACGGAGAGCCGTGCTTTCAGTGGAAGCGAACCCCTCGTGTAAGGACCGAGCAACGGCGGAACGAGCGGTGAACGAAGTGTGGGAGAGCTGCTTCAAGGATACCAGGCCATTCGACGAGATTTATTAGGCAATGCGTTCGCACGATAGATTGATTCTTCCGGGTTGTATGCAGCTGCATGGCATCATAGCATTTATCCTTTGCCTTTTTGAATTCTCCCCACATGTCTGCCGGCAGCCAAGACCCGGGCTGCTCTCGTCCATGACCTCGGATGCATTGTATCAGCCCTTGATCAGCCATCGCCTTGAATACTACAACTTGTTCACCATTAGATCTGATTCATGCATGCTCATGCGGGGTTATCAATAACATCGGCGGTCGATGCGGGTGTGGATGCCGTCTTCTTCTTCGGCTGAATCTTGAGCGAGAAGTCGACATGCTGGACGCTTTGGTGTACCGCTGAGGTGGACAAGATATCAATGTCTATGGGGAAACAAGTCAAAGAGAATGAGCAAAAATCACCGTTGCTTGAGATGGATGTGGACGCCACCCACCTGGTCCGATCCGTCCAACCAGTCCGCTCTCAACTACACCTCCACTGCTCTCAATCAAAAACGCTCGCCCCTTGCCTTCCCTTCCATACTCCTTCTTCAGCCTCCTCGCGCATCCGTGCAGATCATCACCAACCATATTATCGAGCATGACAATATCCGCCCCCGCCTCGATCGCTTCCCCAGCCTCTTCATAACTCTGACATTCGACCGTCACTTTGAGTGAAAACCCTGCCGCCCTGCGGACAGTCTTGACGGCTTCCGTAATGGATCCAGATGCCCAGACGTGGTTGTCCTTGAGCATGACCATACTGGAAAGGTCGTGTCGGTGCGGATCGATTCCACCGACCATCATTCCGTATTTTTCGACCAGTCGGAAACCGGGAGTGGTTTTGCGTGTACCAGCGACGGTTCCGGCCCAGCCCGAGTCGGCGGCGATATCCTTGAACCGCTTGGATCTGTCTCCCAAGTGGAAAATGAGTGGTCTTGTGCCGCAGGGTAGATGTCGCTTTACTCACACTGAAGCGATGCCGCTGCATCGAGCCAACATGTTGAGGCCTACTCGTTCAGCAAGCAAAAGATGACGAGCTTTGCCCCGGACAGTGGCGACCTTTGTCTTGCTGTTATCGGGAAGAAGATGGCCTTCGGAATACAGCCACTCGACCCTAACGAACAAAGGTTGTAGGTTTCAGCGCGATCACAGGTAGGAACGGCGGGGAACAGTGCTAACCTGCAATCAACATATTTGAATATCTCGTCAAAGAATGGCACACCAGCGAGTACGCCTCCCGATTTGGCCCAGAGTACCGCCTCTTGTTCTTCCTCCCCAACGACGAGTCCTGCCCAATCAAACGACGGGGTATCCTCGTGGAACCAGCGCGGAATGTCCTCTTTCCACGACGGAGGGAGAAGGTATACGAGGTTGAGCTGGGATGATGGAGGAGTGGACATGCTGACAGGTGAATTGGATGAACTGGAGAGTAGAGCTATGATAGCAAGGTCAACTACCTTTCCCATATATAGTGTTCAACCAGATCCACTCGGTACAGCGTCGAGGTACACCGCCTGTGAGACAATCGCGTGGCTTGGAGTGCTGAGTGCGACTGCTAATTGCTGGTCGTTATGCCAAACCTATCGACGTCCGGCATAGATTCATCCAACAGCGGCACCCCAAGGTCATCAACGTACATTGCCTCATCAAATCAACCTCTGAACGCCTACAGTACTCGGAAAGGCAGCATCATGGCTGCAGATCCTCCTGTCGATTCACCCATCGACGAGGAATTCTACGCGTCGTACGTCCTTGCCGGTGGTTTTCCGTCTCAAAGCGTGGATCGTTTGAGGGACTTACCTTGTGTTTGCCGCACTCACAGATGGGGTCTCTGCATTCTCTGTATATTGCTTATTGGAGCTTTAATCACCTCGTACTATCTCCAGATCAAGAAAATTCGAGCGGTGCATGAAACGGTTGTCTCCATCTTTGCGGGTATGTGTCGGGTTTCATTCGGGTCAAGGCAGGAATCTCGCTCTCGCAGGCTGACCGTTATCCGATTGTTACTTCGTAGGTATGGTAGTGGGATGTATCATCCGCCTGTCACCCGGTCACCTTATCAGGGAAATGCTGGTGAGTATCATGGTTTCCAAGGTCCACGACAAATCCGCTGAAGCGGGACCCTTCCCCCTCACTAGTCCTTCAAGCATACCTTGTTCTTCAACTTGCTACTGCCACCTATCATCCTCAACTCTGGATACGAGCTGAAGCAGGTATGAGCGCGGGGACATGGGCAAAAAAAAAACATCGCATATGACCTAACTCCGATACTGGTGATATAGGAGAACTTCTTCAGAAATTTCGGTGTCATTCTGACTTTTGCGTTCATGGGGACCTTTATTTCCGCAGTGGGACTAGGGTAAGTGTTTCCTCTCATATTCCTCAATCGAGGGAAAGCCGGAACCCCGAACTTACTTGTGGCCATACAGAGTCCTGGTTTATGTGTGGTCATTGTTCGGCCTGGAAGGCCTACGGTTCACGCTCCTCGAATGCCTAATCTTTGGATCTACCTTGTCCGCGACGGATCCTGTTACCATTCTCGCCATTTTCAACACGTACAAGGTCGACCCGAAGCTGTATACCATCATTTTTGGGGAAAGTATCTTAAATGATGCCGTCTCAATCGTCATGTACGAGTGAGTAGTATATGGGGCTCGACAAGACGTTACACATTCGAAAAGCTCACCCGCACATCCCTTCTGTAGGACTCTATCTCAGTTCCATGGAGAAGACATCTACCTCTCCTCGCTCTTCCACGGCATCGGGATCTTTTTGCTCTCGTTCTCTATTTCCATGGCACTCGGTGTCATCTTTGGTCTCATGTGCTCTCTCGGTCTCAAGCACTCGAATTTGGCCCTTTACCCGCACATTGAGAGCTGTATCGTCGCGCTCGTCGCTTACACGAGTTACTTTTTCTCCAACGGACTCAGCATGAGTGGTGGGTACTTGTGACGCCGTTTGGACGCCAAACCCATACTGATGGCGAATGCTCCTGATAGGGATCGTGTCTCTGCTCTTCTGCGGTATCACCTTGAAGCATTACGCATATCATACAATGTCGCGGAGAACGCAAAGGACGACCAAATACATGTTTGCGGTTCTCGCGCAATTGTCGGAAAACTTTATTTTCATCTATCTCGGTCTGAATCTCTTTACCCAAGATGCGCAAGTATTCAAGCCATTGTTCATCCTCGTGACCGCTGTGAGTTCAAAGGTATATGCCTCTTGTGCAGTACTAAATAATACCTTTGATATCCCCCCGTTAGATCGCCGTGATGGCATCCCGTTATGCTGCCGTCTTCCCTCTTTCAGAGTTAATCAATTGGATATTCCACACACGAGGCCAACGTCACGAAGAACTACCGCACTCGTATCAAATGATGTTGTTTTGGGCTGGTCTGAGAGGAGCAGTCGGCGTCGCACTCGCAGCGGGAATCACGGGCGACAACGCCGACGCCTTGCGTACGACGATCCTTGTCGTCGTCGTCTTGACTGTCATCGTCTTTGGTGGCACGACAGCGCGAATGCTAGAGGTTCTTGGCATCAGGGTGGGCGTGGAAGACGAGGATGACAGTTCAGAGGACGAAATGTGGGCATCCCACCATCCCGGTAACTTGGCCTTGCAAATGGGACCAGGAAGTCGGAGGTATGCTGGTGCGAATGGACGTCAAAATCCGTATGGCGACGATTACGATGAATACGCCAACAGCTACGGCGGGTCGCCTATCGATTCCCCGGCGTATCATACGGGCGGATTGCATATGGACCGTCGGCCGAGTCAGGCATCGAGCCGGTTCGGTCCGAGGGGATCAACCGCCACCGCCGGCGCACAGGGGTATGGCAACGCCTCTCGCTCGGGTACCAGCGCAGGGCAGGTCAATCGATCCGGATTCTTCAATTCGAACGAGTCGGACGACGATGAGCCGCTGCCATCTGCGACAGATCTGGAGCGCTATGATCACGGCGCGACCGAGAACAGCGCGGGTGGCGATCATACCGGCATGGTATTCCGTGACGGTCAATGGTTCAAAGACCTCGATCAAAGGTACTTGCTTCCATTGTTTTCAAACTCGGTTGCCAGTCGACAACATGAACGTCGCCGGGCATCCAAGAGGGCGAACAGCACGCATAATGGAGGGGAAAGCGTACCGGGTACGCCGAGAGAGGGTAGTATGGATTGGGGAGGGGGAGATGACGTTGTCTTGGGCAAGGACGGCAAACCCATGTCCAAAAACTTTGGGTGAGTGGGCATCCACGTGCAGTTGAAAGGTGGAATGCAGTCTTTGAACTCCTATTTTCCCTGCTCAGCGAATCCGTAACGGATTTTTTCTTCGCACGTCCCGAAAGCCAACCAGTAACAGCAGCAGCGTCCGGAGCAGCATCAGCAACGGACCCAGCAGCAGTGGCAATAACGGTGGAGACCCCGAGAACTTCAACCGCGATCGGAAACGTGCGAGCACTCAACCCTCCACACCTAGCATCCCAGAGTCTGGTGGGACGTACGAATCGGGAAGATTAGGCGGCGGCACGGTGGCGGCGCAAGAGGCCGTGGTGGGGATCGGGACGAGCTTGGCGGTTGCTGGTCTGCCTGGCTCAGTGACTGGTAGTCGGGTCAGGTCGGCGGCGTCGACTCTGCCCAACACGACTGCACCGGGCTTGTGATACGCACCGAGCGATGAATTTATAGAGTTGACAGCAGTGTTAGGAATGGCTTTGTCATTGTATCCTAGGAAAAGGGGCAGACCCCGTAATGCAGGTTGAGAGGGCGGGTGCGACCCTGAAGTGACATTACGTAATGCTGAGAAGCATCTAATCTATATTTACCGAGGCCAGGTGAAACAAAGGCACAATCAACAAGAGATCACAGCCGATTGCTCGTCGCAAAAAGACGAGATTCACCCTTGTTTGCTGTGTTCGTACTACATTATTACTATGGTATGGTGCAGTCCAGTAAGGCTCTTGAGTAGCTATCAGATACAGTCTCACTCCGGGACAGCCATCACGCTCTCCACGACCGACAGCGAGCCAAGCACGCCGTTCAGTCCCGTTTCTAGCGTTTCCGCACTTGATGGATCAAAGGCACTTTGATCCGGTCAATCAGTAGCATCGGTGGTCCAACCCGACGACAACTCGATCCCTTTCCATGACTGGTGGATTCCGAGCAACGTATCAAGATTTCTCGCCTCCGACCCGTAGTACTGGAGGGTAAAGGTCGACCTATTGAAAAAGAAACCCCGCTAGGCGTAATTCAGGAAGAAGGTGAGTACTCATGGCTTGAACGCTTCCTCATCAGACCGCCATTTCCCAATGCATTCTGATTTCAGGTCTCTAATGATTGTCACATCACAGTCGTCAATGCTTGATAACCCCTTGGCAAGGACACGGCATCGAGAACACAACACACCAGCAAGATCGGTCAAAGGGAAGAAAGGGCAGTCGTTGTCTTTGACAGAGGTCTCGATACAATTGGACATCCGGGGAATCGCTCCCGTCTAGTCTCCATTTGGCTGTTGCCGAGAAACAACATGCACCCCCGCTATGGACCGAACGGTTCCTCCAACCCTCGATCGCCGAACCAACAGCCCCATCCCGGTATGCAGAACCCGAGACCGGGAATGCAACCCCACATGATGAATGGATTTCAACCGGGACAAATCGCCCCCCGGAATCCGCTACAACAACAAAGAGGTCCACCACGACCGGGGATGTTCCCCTCCACGACCCCAGTGCCGGCTTTCAAAGACCTCAAACCGGGAGATGTATTACCTGGGCGGAACATGTCGCCCGTTCCATCTGCAGGACGAGCGGGAGTAGGAAGTGGTACAGGTATGGCTCCGCGTCCGTATGTGCAACCATCCTCCTCGACATCACTCTCACTGGGTAACGGCGGGATCGACGAAGCTGGGTATCCGGTGATGCAAGGGAGAGCACCTCATCCTGGGATGGGTCGTCAGGAGCAGGGTCAGGGTCAACAGCAGGTGTATCGAGCGGTTCCGGGGATGGGGCCGCAAAGTAGAGGCGGGTTGGGCAATTCAGGAAACGGGATGCTGACGAGAATGGATCAACTTTCCATCGCTGGGCCATCAAATCTGCGTCCTCATCAACCTGCCAACAGTCGATCTCCACCACAATTACATGCACGGCTTCATCCATCGAGAAATCCATCTATTGGGGGACAAAGCATCTCCAGTACTCACTCGGCATCGACTACTCGTACAGCGGGTTCGAGTAGTGAGAGTGCACTCAATTTACGGCAGCATTACGTGGTAGAGCCCCTGGCGGCGAATGCTGGTGGCTTTTCCGGGGATACGATTTATCATCAGTCCTCGTCACGTGCGTTCCAGCCATCAGTAGAGCAGCAACGGCCTCCTGATCTGCAGCAACAACATCAAGCAGGTTCCGGTTCGAGCGCGGGATCGTTATTTCCTCGGCAAAGTAACGGAAATGTCATCGATTCCAGCTCCAATCAGAACCCTTTGCTAGACCTATTGAGCAGCGAACGAGAGTACGCGGAACAGCTGACTTGTGTCGTTAGGGTGAGTCCAGGTCTATAAGGCACGCAAATACGTGACTTGGCGAGTATTCGACACTCGTTTTAGTAGAAGCGATGGGTGTCTTGATCCTTGCTGCGCGTCGAGCTTTGGTTTCGGGAGGAACCTGATCAACGTGGAATCATTGTGCTGATTACTGTCTTGTCTTTGAATCCGCACAGAGAGTCGCAGGAGCGTGGTCGAGAATGAATCTCCCTCCGCCACTTTTGGACCGGATGTTTCGAGCGATAGAAGGTGTCTACAAGATCAATAAAGCGTTCGTGCAGGTAAGATTTCAAGACGCCAATGCATCTCCGCGATGAGGGTATCTTCTGATCAGCCCATCTCTATAGAAATTAGAAAATTTAGGTAACAACCCTTCTTCTACGAATGTCTTGAGTGATCTGCTCATGCACTGGGTAAGTCTTCCACATGCCCTAGACCCTTGACTCCAGCTAATACCCAATATACTGGTCTCGGTGCTTGTACCAGGTTGTCGATCTTGCTGGGCCATACCAACGCTACGCTAGTGTATATCTCACAAGCTTCAACACTCATCCTGCCATTGCGAACAACCAAAAGTTGGTCGGTATTCTGGAGAAGGTTTCGGAGGTATCGCGACCGATGCCACCATTAGAGCGGTGGACTCTTGATGCGCTTTTCCTGCTCCCCTACGCTCGGGTACGACACTATCGTCAGCTCTACGAGAAGCTGCTCAACTCTGCGAACGAAGGCAAAGGCGATCATCGCATGCTAAAAGATGCCCGTGACAAGCTTAATCGAATCGTGCTTTCTGTCGAAGAGCGACTGGACATGGATGTCCATCAGGTCGAACGGGACGGGGAGGACGAGACTTTTCGTCGGATGAGGAGAAATATCGCCGTCTCGGATGCACCATCTCAACGGAATCGTGCCCCACCAATTGCGGCATCGACCTCGTCGCGCTTGCGATCCCCACCGCTTACAGAAAGCTGGAGCTCAGCTCCGCAAGATAGGGGCAGTTCCAAACTCGACGAGGAACGGCGGAGCGTTGCGAAATGGGAAGAGCAAAAGCGGATCAAGGCGAATGAATTGGGGTCGAGCTCTAGTCCGGGTGATGTGGATGAAACCAAAGACCAGCATTCGTAAGTAGGCCGACAACCAGGCGATGCTTCTCGTAGAAACTTCCTCTGAAATACGCATATCTTTCACAGGCCGATAGTACAAACGAATCTCTCCGAGAGGCCCTCCTCACCCGAGGTCCAGATGACCCCGATATCCGCATTGAGCAGAGACACTATCACACCTGTGGAGCGACCAGAAAAGACACCTCCAACGGATCTAGAGATCAGGTTGGATACAGCTAGAGCGGTTGATCTATTCACCATGAAACCCAAGGTAGGCCATATTGGTGCCAGTCCCGCGATCGAGGCCACTCACAGATAGAGCTGTCTATTTGCCTTGAATTATACAGACGTGCAAGCTACAAATAGCTCCTCCAACACTCGAATTCACTCGTCACCTTCGGCGTTCAGCTGACACCACTATTCAGTTCACTCCGACCTCCACAGGACACGAGGTCGTTCATCGGCGTGCGCACATCTTCGTCTTGAGCGACCTATTTCTCATGTGCGAACGCATGTCCGTTACAGAAAAGGCGGAAAAGGCGAAAGAAGTCTTGGACAACCGCCCAGACCGCGCCGGAGATGGCGGGCCCCTGCCAGAGATGTGGCTGTTATATCCCCCCTTGGCAGGGCGTCATCTGAGTGTCCTTTCGGGTGGCATGGAGAACGAGTTGATTGTTACAGTAATGCAACGAGAAAGCTTCCTCTTGAAATTCGATGACAGGCAAACTCGGGAGGAATTGTTGGTGGAGTTACGGGCTTGCATAGAGTTTGCCTCATATCGTTAGTACCTTCACTTCGAACTTTTGAAAAGGGACTTGATCATGCGGTATCATCGGCCTAGACTACAAACCTGGCGCATCGAGAAGCAATGTGGCTTCTCCTCTCTTAGAAGCCCATTCTGCCGGCGACCCCGCGCGACAAGAGCAGAGGCGAACACCGTCTCCTCTTTACGCGACAACGTCCCATCCCGGATCTCATGGAGTGGGAACAAATCAAAGTCGGAGGGACCACGCAACATATCAAACGGCCGTGTCGGTTCCTCGGCAAGGCGGCTACTCTGAAAGCACAAGGTCCGCAAGTCAGCCACTGATGGCGCCTCCAGCTCGGAACGTTAGTCTATCCCAGGCAGGCTCGATTGCAGAAGTTCAAAGGATGAACAAAATCCCGCATTCCGGTGGGCGAGTCCCGTACGCTCATCCGCATCAACCTACGCCGCCAACGTACCCTGCGCACTATGGTTCACCGCCTCGCACCGCTTCCGCGCCGGTCTCGCAAACCGAGTTCCACGCAGATGGACCCCGCTCGCGAGCGAACATTCCATATCGAACGCCGCCTGCGCATCCGAATCACATGGCATTACCGCCGCAAAGCCAACATTACCGCAGCCGATCAACCGAACCGCCGCATGTCGAAACCCGATATGGAAGCATCGCAGCTGGCCTTCCACACTTATCGCCAATCGAGAAAGCCCATGCCATGCCTGACGTCTTTGACGAGCCTGACTCGCCTCTCGAAGACCAACAGAAAGTGCAAGCTGGACCAGCGATTATCGCGGCGCGAATGAAGTGCAAAGTCTTCCTGAAACATGGCCACCAACAATGGAAATCACTGGGACCCGCCAGACTCCAATTATACGTACAGCGAGCGACTAACATCAAGCAGCTCGTGGTACAAGCCGACACGAGGGAACGTACAATGCTCATATCGACAATCGTCCTTACAGATGGAGTGGAAAGAGTTGCAAAAACGGGTGTGGCTGTGGAGATCAGCGATATGAATGCCGCCAGAACAGGAATCATCTATATGATTCAGCTACGCGATGAGGATAGCGCAGGGGGATTATTTTCGAGCTTGATCTCGGGATCAGATCGAGCAAGGAGTCTATCTATTTCGGGAAGAAGGGCATAGCATGATAGAACGATAGGCTTACGACTATCTATACATAACCAGAGGCCGCTGGCAATTCAACCTTTCGATCTACGATCGCCTTTGGACAAATGCTAGAGCTGAGGCAAGCTCCCTCGCCTTGTTCTTCTTCTTATCACTCAGCGTTCGTGCGAGCGGCGACCCAGCTACTTCGCTCCCCGCCTTCTTCGAGTTTGAATGCCATGAGGTCCCTGGACGGGCGTAAACCAGCACTGACGTCGAACATATTCATGAAGAGACAAGCGTGACAGAGAGAAAAGTGTCAGCGCATCATCCTCACGCTGGCCTGCATCCACTTACGTCCGTTCCGCTTTGGACACCGTATTACAAGCACGAGACAACATGCAACTCCGGTAAGCTCGCCAACTCAAGTAACTCTACATTCTGGCTTACAAGGTGCAGGTGCTATGTGCGCGGAAATGATCATGAGCCAACCTTCATAACAGGCGAGGAAGGCGATCACTCACTTTCCGTGCGGACAAAGATGACCATAAATGCAGGTGTGTTGCTGTCGAAGACAGAGCAGCGGATCAGTCGTCGACAACGCAAACTCGCACGGATGCTACTCTTACGTCGTGAGGGCAAGTGCCTCCGTTCAGATGGTACGGGCAAGGCATTTCCCTCGCCAACACCCTGACCGCGAGTAGCTCGCTCTTTGTCAGTTCGTAATGATGTCCAAACGCACAAGCAGCTCCGTTCGGGCAGCCCTTGACTGCGAGGTAATGCTTGTGACATGGTCGGGGATTCAGCTTCTTCATGTTCTGATAGTCTACCTGCCTGTACGTCGCTATCCCGGTGGGACTTGATATGACCGATGCTTCCAAGGAAGAGGTGACACGATGATTCTTGGCACCTCGACCTTTGCCGACTTTGTGGTTGCTCTTGTGAAACCGATTAAATTCGTCGGAGCTTATCACGGCCAGTCGTACTCCAACTTTGCCGATGTGGCTATTCTTCTTCTGACGACTAACGACTGGTGTGAATGCGTCCGAAAAGTCTTTGCGACCGTCATCGTTGGGTGTCGCATCGAATGTCGTGACCCTCTTTTCCATATGCGCGGCGTCCTGGCCAGTATTAGGCGTCAACAGCTCATCATCGGATGAGCTACTGCCGCTCGCTTGGTGATCCCAGTCTTCGTCGAGGGTGCTGTCTTCTTCCGAACCGGACAAGGATTGTGCGACTTCTCCATTCTCGTCCTCAACACTTTCAACAGTGACTCGGAGCGCATCTTGGGTGGAAACGAAGATTCCAGGAACGCTGAGGTGCGCAAATGCGACTGAGCTGTTTTCGAGCGCCATAAGGCTTGGATTGCATAAATGTAGCCGAAGCGGTCGTCCTTCAGAAGCCTCGATGAAGGATTGTATTTCTTCCAAGCCTAGATGCTATGATTCAGATGTGAGGATGGGACCAACTCCGATCAACAAACCTGGTATTTACCTCGTTCAGGGCTAAGACGACATTACCGCACATCATAGTCTTCCAATAGAGACCGAGAAACCCTTTACGAAAGAGCCGTTAGCTACCTTTCTGACCTTGTCTGCAACGTAGTAGCGTACCTATCAAGCGATCCCGGCTCTGATCTTGACCAGCCGACCAGGTGACGGAACAGAGATTGCTTTGGTAAGAGAAGCCTTGCAAAAAGTCGAGAAGCTGTCCTTCGCCCTCGAGGACGCCGGACTGCATCATGTGAGTTGCTCAGTTCTCGATGACGGGCAATATAGGCATGTGATCCCCTCACATTGATCAGCTGTTGCGCTATCTCGTCCTGTTCGGGATAGTGTACAGCACAGTCAGTCAGAAATTGATGAAGAAGCTCTTGCAATGGCAAGCACTAACCATACTGATAGCCATGACATATGTTCAGGGCGTATTGCTAGTAAGCTGGTGATGAAGAACGTAGTTGCTTGTAGCTCTCGAGCTCACCTAATTACCACATGAACCACTATCTGCAAGGTCGAATCTCCAATGACTTCTTTGAACGTATCCTCGACTCGAGTAATGAGTTCGATGGCCACTTCTTTCCCTGTCACCGATGAGTCACATTACGAACCCGATCAGAGGATGCAATTTGGCAGCGGAGGCTGAGTGATAGCTTACCTCCCACGGCACCCTTTTCGAGAGTCGTAATATGGAACTGGCATCATGATCTAGATCTCAGCCGAACGGACCATCTCGCAGCTGGATATGTTCTGCCAACTTACCAAATCAGCAGAACCCTCTAGAAGGACAGGAATGATCCCATTGGCCTAAGGGAGGTGATGAAGAAGACGTCAGCGCAAGGTGATGGAAAGTTTAAGGTGACAGTTAGACGAACTGGATATCCTCCTCGCGCAAAGGCAGTGCAAGCGTCCAAGTTTAGTTCAGTAATGGTTTGAGCGCTGTGTGATGTCCCCAATTGCATAGAGGGAGGTGATTGATGTGGAGCCTTCAATTTCAACTCCAACGCCAATCTTGCCGTTTGGATTCTGCTCACGGAAAGACCAAGGCTTAGCATCATAGGACTATCAATTCAAGTAGAACCGCTTAAACCTCACCTCGCCGCCTTTTGTATCAGATCGCAAGCCAAGCCGGAGGACTGCTCTCGGAGGTGATTCATCTTTTCTTCGATCTCTTGAATCGACAGAAGATCATTCGAGTAGCCTCCCATACTTCCAACTAGGGGAAGTCCGGGCGGAGGTGGCAGAGAAGGAGATACTACAGGATTGGGTTCCGCTTTGGAGAGCGCCTCCGCTTGAAATCCTATAATTGGCTGACTTTGGAGAGATGCCGTATAGCCTTCCCTAAGAACGGGGGTCCCAGAGATTGTCGTTGAGAAACCGTTCTGCATGACGGAAGGTAAGTCGATATCAACGAAGTTGTTGTCCGCAGATAATAATTTCGACATCTGCTTGACGGGATTATCGTCCCACAGACCTTCAATTGAGAAGCCATTGCCGTTCCTATTATCGATGGAGATGCCGTTGGAAAAAAAGACCGAGGTATGTTGCAAATGCTCCAAAATCTCCTCCTTTGTCTGCGGCGTCAATTCCGGAGGGGCACTTGTGCAGGGCGCGAATGGCGATTGCTGAGTCGCCGTCTCGGCCGACCAGATGGAGCTTGCCGTCGTCTTGGAGCTTGGCAACAGGGATCGCGATTTTGGCTCCCCTGAACCGGAATAAAAAGGGGAGAACATGACAGTCGGAGCAACAGGTCGACCATAGAGCGACATTGCTTGCGAGCCATGGGGCGAGGTGAAACCTTGATGGCTCTCTGGGGACGTCTCCCTGATTTCCAAAACGTCATCAAAAGGCGAAAAGGCCGGTAACAAGTGATACAAGGCGCTTTCGTCCTCTTCTCGTAAATGGTGGTCCTCATGATTGTCCTGTACGGGGTCATCAGCCGCCATGAAAGCTGGTTCGGTAGTCGTCATTTTCGTGCGAGAAGTCGCTTCCAGGGGGGAAGTCTCGGTGGCATTGTTGACAACGTAGGCGTTCCCTCGCTGAGGAGTCCTGGCATAAGCCGAGATTGTAGGTTTATTGCGGGGGAATGTTACGCCATCATCCGCCGTCTCCCGGTGCAAGCGTTCCCTTGGAGCATCGAAAGCATCTCTGTGATTGTGAAAAGGTCGAGGTGTAAAAAAGTCGGCATCACCTCTCAACGGAGAATAGCGCGTATCCATGGAACCGAAAGGATTGCCTCTACCGGCGGGTGTTACAGGAGTCGGAGACAGCATTGATTTCTTGCCGGTCAGTGCGTCGGTCAAGGAGGGCCAAGAGCTCTTTGTCTTGATTATCGGCGATAGGACAGGGGACTTGGCAGGAGTTGTCGGATCGCAAAAGTTTGATCGTAGAGGAGATTCGGCTTGATTCGCAGTAGTAGCTCGATCTGGAACTTTGGTCCGCAGTACCGAGGGGGGTAGACGATTTGTGGATGATGAGAATCGAAAATAGGGAAGAGGAAGAGGGCATGAGGAGATTCGAGGTGCAGGAGTTAGCTGCAGCTGAGTGACCTGGGAAACGCCAAACAAGAGACAAGGATGGGCACTCACCCGATCCGCTTATATGATGCCCTCCAGCAAAGCCGTGCCTTTGCGTAGTTCCTTCCATGACTGCAGACGAAGAGGTCGTGAAAGGATTCCCGACTGGGTGAGGGGGAAAAGGACGCGTTCTGTTGTCCCCCTGAAGACGATCTCCAGGGGACTCGAGACGAGGTATCACGTCATTGTATGGATGACCGTGGGGCGAAGGACTAGAATGTTGCGTCGGTCGTCGAGAATCAACGTTGGTTGGGGAAAGCAAGGGTGATGCCGAGGGTTGATACCGGTGGAAATAATCGTAGAACCCGTGTTGGGGATCGGCGATGCCGGGAAACATGGCGCGACCCGGATTGCTTCGAACGGTTATGGTGACGGTGTCCCCCAGGCGTAATCAACCAGGAGTCGTGTCGTTCGCGCATCAACAACGAATCAACTCGACACGCATGACGACTCTGCTTATATCGAGCGAGAAGCAGACAAAGCGCATTGATGGAACGTTCGCTTAGCGTAGCGGGATCACGTGAGCTGAAACCTGAAACGCGAAAGGCACTTTTCAAGGGGTAGCTTGATAGTACGAGTCGATGTTAGGGAATGGTAAGAAGGATCACCAATGTAAGTTTGTGGCTTGATCGGAAGCTTCCAATCTCGCAGAACATCCTATTCTATATGTGCAATAGGGATACCGTAACAGCCACACGGGCAGGCAACAACACCGGTTCCCGGAACCTCCCGGCTACGCCACCAATCCATCCCAATCCACGTCTGCCCATTTCGGCCTAACACATTCCCGCTCCGTCAATAGTCTATCACGAGAATTCAATCTCCAAGGGGGAACTCACATGGGCGTCTCCCAACAACCCAGCCGTTCCGTCGTGTATCTCCACGCATGTAGGTAGATGCACAACGTGTCCGGCTTGGGATCCGGAGCCAGTGGGATATGACATTCCGCGCAGAATCCTTCGGGGACTTCGTCAAACTTCATGAGGACGGCTTCTTCTCCGCCTGTCGAGCAGGTGAGAAACTTGGTCGCGATCTCGAAGGAGAGGACCGCCAGCTTGAACGTACCTTCCGACTGCTGTTGCGCGGCCTCCTTCATGCGATAAACAACCTCGCTCCATCTTCACCGACATCTCAGCAATCCGAGCAACACTAACTCGCCGACGATATCAAAAAAACTCACTTTGCCCAATCTTCCTGCTTATCCTTCTGCCTCCTTAGTTTCGCCACGATCTCTCTCGCTTCCCTACTGAGATAAATCGGACTCCCACCAACGACCGTATCATCCTCCATCTCCCTCGGCAAAAGATCACCCTGCCCGGACGTCCCCACTCCATCCTTCCCCCCGACCGGTGACCCTCCTCCCACAGAAGACATCGTCGGTTTCCCCCCTCCAGCCTCCCCACGCAGCCTCATCAATTCCTTCTCGAGCTTCCAATTGAACTTCTGCTGCAGCTTTGCCGAAGGGAGCGCCTCCTGCCCGCGCATACGGGCCTCGATGGATGCAAGGGTCGTGGGAGTGTCCGGGCCATTGTCGGCGCTTGCGTCACCGGACTCATTATCATCGGGGATGTCGGGGGTCAGGTCGACACCGCCCCGGCCGAGGTTTGGACCCCATATCTCGGACGTGCCGTATAGTGGGTCGTTGACGATGGGATGGCCGATGTATTGCAGGTGAACACGAATTTGGTGGGCTGTAGAGATAGGCTCTATCAGCGCGTTCTCTTACTCCAACGGCTTGCCACGCGTACTTCGACCCGTAATGGGTTTGCCTGTATGCGAACTTGTCAGTCGTATTACACATCACTGTGAAGCTGATCACCCACAATGCACGACGCTCTGATTCCTTGCTGCGTCATAATGAACCCGCCTGAAAATAGTCTTGGCGTCCTACACACGATAACATCAACTCCCGCTCTGAAAATGCGGCTGCGCGTTCGCTTACCTTGCCATCCGGTGTACAAATGACAACTCCCATCTGCCTATCAATCGTCAACAACGACTGATCCACCACAATCTCCACTCTATAAACCAGCACGGAGGCATCATCAGCTCCAGTCTCCACAAACTTCCACTATTCAAGTAAAACTCACTCTGGAAACTCCCCATTCACCCTGGCAAGGTACTCCTTCTTCACATGACCCTTGATAAACTCTTCTGCGAGCCCAGTCGAAGCTTTCCCCGTCAGCGCGAGAATCATCAAGCCAGACGTAAGCCTGTCGAGACGGTTCACACCTTTAGCATTGGACGCGTAAGTCAACGATTGGGCAAAGAAAGCGGTTATACAGGAGATGACTTGCTGTATGCCGTGATTCCTAGATCGGATTTCAACATTTCCAAGACCGTATGCTTAAAATACCTTCCAGTCGCGTGCACGGGCTACCATTCGTGCCACCAGGAGTCAGCTTGAAGCTTCCACGGAGCTTTTGATTGTTGGGTCACACTTACCACCGAACCAGGCTTGCTAATCACGATAAACTGCTTCTCATCATCCCGGTGGAGCAAGAGGATAGGAGAGCGCGTGACAGGCGGTTCATGCCTGTGGACAGTGTTTCTGGCGGTAACATCGAAGATTAGAGGCCAGCAGCGGAATGATCCTGAAGATGAACGTGAGACTCACTCTATCCGGTCTCCGTTTTTCAGAATGTACTCTGGACCGACGACTTTCCCATTGACCTTGGTCACTCCTGATGCCAAGGCATGCCTCTATGCGCCGGGAGATCAAAGACGGAAAAGGCGCATTTGCGATAGGTGTAACAGGATAAGTATTACGACTTGTCTAAATACGGGTATACAACAACGCACGTAGTAATCTACCGAACGATCCCGGAATTCAGTGGATATCACTTCAAGGATCTGACGTCCGATCCACCTCTGTTTCACGCTGGTTCGGTAAGGGTGGTAATAGGGTTCACAGTAACGGAGTTGAGGGTCCCTTTCCTTTTCCTTGCCCTTGCTGTTTGATAGTGTTGTTGCGGTATGGTTGTCCGTCGCGGGTATATCAGGCGGTGACTGCATTTGGCCGTTCTCTTGTTGCGCAGGGTCCAGAAGAACGCTTGAATCCGACATCTGACAGGACAGGCAAGGGGAGTATGGGACGTATGTGGCTATGGTCAATCCAGGCCACCTGCAGTCTCCCTACCAACTACCACACCCACACTTCACCTATACTTCAAGTCTTCCTCCATAAAGTTACCGATCACCGCACCCGTCCATGTGCCGCTCGACTACGGCGGCCGACCACTCGATCGCGCGCTTACGAGCGCTTCTAGTCGTCTCGTCCGCTTGTTCTCACAGCCAGCAAGCACTGGGTATCTCGTCATCTCGCTCACTCCGTCGTCCTGCCCTGCTGGCTCCCATTCACGCTGCTTCACTTCCGCTTCCTGTTCCCGTGTTCATCCAGTCCACCGGATTCCAACCAACAAGGAGAAGAAGAAGCGAGAAAACCAAACAAGAGGTCATCAGTCTGGCAATTCAACACGGAATCATCTATCCAGACCATCGAGGAAGAATCATCCTTCAACTCGATATTCTCTCAAGATGTCTTCAGACCCGACGTCGAAATACGCAAATGAACTACAGCTCCTGTCTCCCCTCTTTCCCGACTGGGACGATCAGGCTCTGGCGGGTGTACTGGCCGATACCAAGGGAAACGTAGAAGACGCAGCGCTGCTGATATCCGAGGGTATGTTGCTTTACTCTACGCAATGCCGTCATGCGGTCTTGTCTTTCCAATCCATTGATCCGACTCGACTTTCTCCTCTGAAAACAGGCCGAGCGTCAAAGTTTACAACAGCCTCACGCAAGAAGGAAAAGAAGCCGACATCGACCGCTCAATCTAGCAGGGCAGTCAACGGTACCGCTACGGAAAGTGCAGGATGGGACAAAGCTACCGCTGATACAACCGGGGGTAATGCTGGATCGACAAGAGGAGGCCTTCGGGGTGGTCGAGGTGGACGAGGCGGACGAGGCGGACGTGGTGGATTTGGTATGTCACGTTGACACCCACTGCGGGGAACCCCTTGGCTGAGTTCTCCTTGCCGTCGAATTCCTGCCTCAGAGTCAGCTCGTGGTGGACGTGGTGGCCGAGGCGGTGTGCGAGGTGGACGAGGTGGATTCCGAGGTGCACAGACCGATGCACCCAAGGCCGATGCAAACGAGGGCTGGAATACTACGGATCCGGAAACGACCAAGGCCTGGGGCACATCGGACGAGACATCTGCTACTGAGGGAGCTAGCGCTACCACGGCCGATGCATCAGAACCGGCTGCAGAAGCTGTAAAGACTGCTCCTGCTGCATCCAAAGCACCAGAGCCAGCGGGACCTGCACCCATCTCGTGGAAGAGCATTGTCGCCGGAACAGCAAAGTCAAAGCCCGCTGCGGCGGCTCCTGCGCCCTCGGCTACCAATGCCGCGGGACTCGCCGCACTCGAAAATCAGATCAACAGTACGACAGTCTCTGAACCCATCGAAGACGCCTCTGCTGCTCCCGTTTCCACGACCGCGACCGCCGTTGCAGACAACGTGCAGAATACCGAGGAATTCAACGCTTCCGGCGGGTGGGGTGATGCCCCGGCGCCGAGCGAGGTGGATGCCGCTGCCAAGGCTGTCGGATGGGACAATGCACCCGCCGATACTCCCGACGTTGCGGCTCCTGCCGTGGCTAAAAAGTCGTCCATGATTCCGAAAAACACAAAGATGAGCTGGGCTCAGATAGCTCGGTAGGTGTTGCGCCGATTTCAGGCTAGTCGGTCAGGAGAGCTCACCCTCTATTTTCTTTGCCTCGCTCTTTGGTAGACCTGCTGCAAAACCCGCTCCGGCACCCAAGGCTGTTCCGGCTCCTCCCGCTTACCCCGCAGAGGCGCAACCTGAACCGTCATCCTCTGAATCCAACGACGAGCCTGCTCAGACCGCCAACGATGCGGAAGCCGTTTCTCAAGAGACCGCATCAACAGAACTGGCCGCCCAGGCGTTGGACCAGCCTGAAGTTGTTTCCGGTCAAGAACCCAAGGCTCCCGAACCTGTGGAGGCCGTTCCCGAAGCTCCTGTAGAAGAAGAGCAGGAAAGGAGTGAATGGGCGTCTGCAGAAGAAGCTCCTGCTTCTGAACCTGTTCAAACGGCGGAAGCAGTCCCGGAAACATCGGAACCTTCGTCTGCCGAGGCTTCCAAGGACCCCTGGAACAGCGAGCCTCCCGCTGTTCAAGACCAGCAAACCGATACGCCCGCCGCCGCTCCTGCTGCCACGCCCGCCTACAACGGCCCTCCTGGACTCAACCCCGCCGTCAAGGCCTCGGCTTCCGCACCTGTCCGCACGTCATCTCGAGCTGCTTCGAGGTTTATCGATGGCCAAGCTGTCGTCATGCCTGGCGCGTCTGGTTCTACTGCAGGTCTCGACATGCAATTCGGAAGCTTGAGCTTTGGAAATGCACCCGCCGGACCGGAGCCTGCGTAAGTATGCTTTTCTCGGAGGAGAGGGTGTCACGCTTTACTGACAGTCCGCTTCTTGCTTTTCAGGCAAACTACCGAACCCCTTGATGAACACAAGGCTTCCCCACAAGCTGCACCCGCACCCGTTGCCCCAGCTCCTATTCACGCACCGCAGCCGTCGGCTGTTTCTCAACAAGCCGCGATCCCGCAACAGCCCCAGAGTTTGCCCGTCGGCCAACCTATTGCTTCGCCCGCGTCGCAACCCCAGCAACAACCTCAAGCGGCCTTCCCTGTCCAGTCGGTCTACGGACAAAGCCAAGCCGGATTCTACCAGCCGAACCAATTGGGAGGATTCGCTCAGAGTCAGATTCCGGGTCAGCAACAGGGAATGTTCCCTCAACAATACTATCAACAAAACCAACATTTGCAGCAACCTCAGGCGGCTCCATCTGCCACTACGCCTGAATCTCAGGCGGCTCAGCCTGCTGCTTCTGCCAATGCTCACGATAACAGTCAGCTTGCTCAGCAACAGCCTCAGCAACAGGCTTCTCACCAAGGCTACTACGGTCAGCAACAGGCGCAGCTCCCTGCGCACCAGGATCACCAGTCTAGGTTCGCCGGTGATGCGCAAGGTCTACAGCAGCAACAGCAGCCGCAGCAATCCTTGTACGGCGGTTATCCCCAAAGCCAGTACAGCTACGGTCAGCCCCAGGGACAACAAACTCAGTCTCTCGGCAACGACTTGTACTCTTCCGAGCAGCAAAGGGTGAGCCTTAGTTGTGCTCATACCTTTATTAATTAACTCATGCACATTCTTCCCATTTTAGTCTCTTTACGACTCATACGCGAGTGGATACGGGCGACAGGGCACTCAAGAAGCTCCCAAGCAGGCCACTCCTCAGCCAGCAGCTGCCCAGGCTTCTGGCGTTCAGGCCCAACCATCGCAACAGGCTCAACAGGCTCCACCCAGCCAGTTCTACTCTGGTATGAACGTGAACGCTGGCTACTATGCCCCTTACAACCCGTACTTCCAGTGTAAGCTTTTGCCTTGAACGGTACTGTGTTTACTGGCTGATGTCGTGTTTACATTGCAGACGCTCCCAGCGCGCCATACCAGCAATACTTCCCCATGAGCCAACCTGCTCGGGCACCTTACCAGGCTTCACCTGCTGCTCCTGCTGGTCCCATGCTCGGTCAAGCTGTCAACAAGCCCTCCACTGTGCCCACAGCCCAATCCCCTTATGCCCCTCACCAATCATACCCTTCGGCAGGTGGTTACGATGACAGCTCGTACTTGAACCGTTTCAACGACAACAAGCTCGGTCAGCAACAGCCTGTCCAACAAGGATACCAAGCTCAAGCCGGTCTTCACAACTTCTTGGGCGCAGGTAGTCAAGGTACTGCAGCTTCCGGTCTCACTTCCGGTCGCTCAGGAAACGATGAAGATATCTACAAAAACGGTTCCCTGGGTTCCCTAGCTCGAGGTCAAGGTGCCGCGTCTCTGGGACAAACCCAGGGCCAGCAACAGCAGCAACAAACCGCTACTCCTCAACAACAACAGCAGCAGCAGCAACAGCAACAACAACAACAGCAGCAGCAGTTCCCCAGCTATGGATACACAAACGCCTATCCTCCTCAGCAAAATGACTGGAGCTCTTACGCTCAGTACGGTTCTCGAGCTGGCACGCAGCAAGGATACTGGGGCCAATAAGGAGGCGAATCGAACAAGGCGGCGTAGGATTTGCCGTTCTCGAAATGTAGCATTACTCGGTAAAAATCCATGATCACTGGCGATGCAGGCTAGATTCATGGATATCTCTGTTCCTGGGGCGCGTCTTTCGACGCTGTTCCAAGGCATTAGACACAGGTCTGATATATTGACTGGGTTTGTTCTCGGGTCTGTGAAGGGATAATAAACGAGCCGCTAATCGGTTTTGACCGGTTGGAAACCCGCTCTTGGAATATCTCCGGATGAAGCCTGCCCCGCCGCGGTCCTTCCTTTGACATCATGTTTTGTTAACAACGGTATCTCATAAAGAGCTGTGCCATCACGACGATATCCTGAGCGAAGAATAGGTAACTTAACGTATGTTCGCAGGCGGGAGAGCTGTCAGGGAAGGCTCTGAACCAAGAGGGATAGGCACTGGATATGAGCGTGAGATCATATATCATGGTCATCCTGCAGGGTGATCTTTGATACAGGAGAGCAGGCACAAAAATCACGGTTAGCACAGCCGAGTATAGCAGCTGTTCAGACCTGATATTCCCTCCCGGGCCTGCTTATCATGGAACTACAACGATCTTGCCTGGATCTAAGGGAGAACACGCATGCAGGGGCGAAACAGTCGAAACCGGCGGCCAGAGCTCAGGTTCGTTGCATGAGCTCACTTTCTACATGTAATATGATTTGTCGCGGAGGACGGTGATCTGGATTTTACGATGATGCATATGACAGGCTCGTTGGCTTGCAGACTGACCGGGACCGGCGATGCTGCAGTGAGGGTGGACTGCAGTCACCGACTCGTGTCCTCCGTCAGTCAGCAAGCAATTCTCTGCGCTGCTCGTAAAGGAGATCCTATATCCTGTACCTACTATTGTACTCTCAACAAATAATCCATTATTCATCGGCCCCGGCTGGACTCGTGCAGAGCTCGTGCCTAATCTCGCGTGATAGACCAATACAATTATGCAGTATCCGGCCTCCGGCTCTTGCTGCGCTGCTGCCGTCTCAGGCTGATCATTAGCAGGAAGGCAATTCTTCAACAAGCGTTCCGTCGGATACTTGAGCACCCGATTGTAACTCGCGGGCGTTTTGCCGTTTCCTGAAACTGAGCAAACACTGCGGTCGACTTGCGATATACCACTATGCCCAGCGATCAACCGCGACATGCGCAGCCAAAGTCATTGTTCGGCGGAAACCCGACCCAAACACGCAATCGTTCGGCATCTTACCACAATGGCAAGGGCAGCACAAACGAGCATGAGGGACAGCCGTCAGTAGGAAGTGCCAGTGGATTAGGGATGCGACCCAAGCTGACAAAGACACGCTCGAGGTGAGTAACCAGTAGCCAATAAACGAGGTGTGATCGGGCGGCGAGAATGCTGGGATTCGCAAAGGATGCCTAGGGAATAGGAATGGATCAGACGGTGGCGACTTTGTGGTCGCCGCGATATGCATGGGAAGGAGACGCTGCTCGATAATACCCAACTCGCCCGGAGCAGCACAGAACGTTGACTTTATCCCCCCATTTTTTCTCCACCTTGTCCCCGCAACCATTCACCAGAGGTAAATCCCTAATCGGCTCTCCAAGCTCGAGCGAGGTCGTTGGTCGAGGAGCAGCATTGTCACCCCTTTTGACACCGACACGGGCCACGTCGGATCTCGAATATTTCAACTCGACAACGCCAAATTTACCGTGTGAAAGTATACCCGAAATCTGGACGGAGGATCACGACGAATGTATGACAGGAGGATTCGCTGAGAAGGATGAAATGCCTTTGTTTACTCTGGATATCGATGTCGACCGAGATCGCCCTCCTTTCGGGATGACGGGACTAGCAGCGTATCACAATGCTTGCTCAAGTTCCCGACTTACCGGTACTCGCAGGAAAACAGAATCCAACTATCCGTTGGAGGACACGGATTCTTCCTTTTCAGAAATGGACGTTGTCCATGCAGAGCCATCTTCGCCGAGCGTGACACCGCCTTCAACATTCGGACCGATGGCGAGTCGTCAGACCTACCTACGATCTGGAAGCAACCGCTATCAATCCCATCCTCTACCATCAAGCTCAACATTCGTACCTCGGTCACCGTCGTCATCATCACTAGCACCAGCGCAACTGAACGGTCAGAGTGAAAATGCTCGGGGATTATCGAGACGGATTTCTTCCCCCAACATGCGAGCCAATAAAGCACTTGGCAGCAGCACTGCAACGTCGTCGCCCTTTAGATCACCACATGGCAAATTCAACTTTACAAATTCCAGCAAATCATCTCGAGATAGCGGATTAGGCTTGATTGTCGATGGACCGTCCGAAATGGTTCTGCCAACACTCTCCGCATCGTCTTCCACGATGGGTGTCGGTAATGCTGTCGCCTCGGCTTCAGCAGTCGCAAACACGATGGGCAAGACGCGATATCGAAGTGGAAGCGTAGGGTCTCAAGTTGCAGATAAAACAGCGAGAATCACCACCACCTCGCCACAATCGCACAGTCAAGCTTCTCGCTCGAGATACAACAGATCATACACCACATCGCGGGTGGATCTACCGTCCGAAACCCCTCTGTCGTCCTTGGCGGAACGATGTGAAGTGCCGTCCAATCCACCATCGCCGGACGGGGGCAAGGGAAAAAGGAGGGCTTATGATCCGAGTCTGGGTATTGACGTCTACCCCGACGATGTCGACCATTCGAGAATAGCGACCAGCCAGTCTTTTGGGTCAACGGATGATCAATCAGTCCTGACGGGATCCTCATCTGCGGCATCTGCGTCAGCGGATTCTACGCATTTTATCGAACTGGCAACCCCAACAGTGACATCAGCAGCTGGAGGGATCCTCACTGGCTTATGGTACGCTGGACAACAAGCTGGTAAAGCTATCGGCTTGTTTCCGCCAGATGTTTTAACAGCTCGTGACGACTATACAAACGAGGCAGGTTATCTCCAGGGGAAGAGAAGGTCGAGTGTGTGGATGCCGTATCCAACCATCCGGAGAATGTCCGCATCCCACGAATCAGAGAAAGGATTTCTCAGTCATGGGGAAAGCGATGCCGAAGACGATATCACTAGGCCACGGTCGCAGTCGTACTTTGATCTGCCAAAATCGTCCTACGCGAAGATTTCACAAACACTCCCAACGCCTGCTTTGTCCTCTAAGTCGCTGTCCAACCCCGACGCAAACGACACCTATCTAGGTAACGCCGGAGCAGGTCAGCATAAAAACAGCGGTTTCAGTATCTCGTCTTTCAGGAGAATGAAGGAACGAATTCTCAGAGGGAACGATTATAATTTTATGCAAGTCGCGATGCCAAGTCCCGAAGCCAAAGCCCACAGAGAGGGGCGAGCTCGCAGTGGAACCTTGACTCGACCTTTGGGGTCTCTGGACAACAGTCAACAGACGGTCAAAATGGATGTGGCGCTGAAACAAGTGGTCGGAGAAATGGGCTGGGCGTTGAGCATGCTTGGAGTCGTTTTTGCGCTCAGTCTCGGCGTCGTTGCCGCTGCCCTCTTCAGCTTACCAATGTGAGTGCTACAGCTTTTGTACAACAAATCCCTCTCACCTCTGGCTATTGCAGAATATCGCTTAAGAACCTGCCGAAAAAAGTTTCCGACTTGCAAATGTTGTCTGCTGAGATCAAAAGTTATATGACCTCCAGCTCCGCTGGCTGGTGGCATACCGTATTTGTGTTGATGGTAACGGGGATGTGGAAGCACTCATGGAGCGTGCCCGGCGCTGTTGTTCTGGTTAGTGATGTCAGCCACTCTTCACTCGTTCTCATCTCACTAGCCCAATGCCTTTCAAACAGAATATCCTGGTCGGATCGCTGATGAAGCCGCTTCCAGCATTGATTCTTCTCACTGTCATCACTTCTTTCGGTTCTTTGGGCGCGTACCTTCTTTCGCGACCTCTGGCACCCCTGATAGCTCTGATTTTCCCGAAGCCTTTGGCTCTCGTTCGTTCGGCTATCAATGGCTCAGACACTGCGACTGACAACATCGCAATGAACGATCTTTCGACTCATCGAACCACTAGCAAACCTGCTGTCGAGCCCACTATCTGGCGGCGACTGCTGATCATGAGGGCCATGGGCCTGGTACCGTGGAGCGGGATGAACGTCGCTTGCGGAGTTGTGGGGGTCAATCCGGTGACCTTTCTCCTCACTACGGCCGCGGGTACGGCTAGTTGGAGTTATGTTACAGCTTCGGTCGGCGACATCCTCCAGCAAATGGCTTTGCCGGGGCAAGTCGAGACGGGCTTGGACGGCCTGCCTCTCAATGACGCCACTGGTGGACAATCGTTATCCAGTTTGGTGCGGGATCCCGCTCTGATCTTTAAGATGATTGTTCTGAGCTTGATCAGCCTGATCCCGGTATTGTTCAAGGTTCGTCCCAGCTGTGCATTTCCGCCCTGGACGTATGGCTAAGTCTAACTCCTCCTGCAGTCGCGCTCAATACCGGCAGCAAATCCACCGCCGCCGTTCGACGAGCAAGACCTCGGCTCTGCAGCACCACTTCTTTCCCCATCAACACAAGCGATGACGGCTTTGGGACCAACTCCATCATTCTACGCGTTCCTTTCAGTGTGCAACAACGTTTACAGAAGGACCAGTCGAGTAGTCTTTACGGGATGGAAACAAACAATCGCGTCTGCGATGCCCAGCTCGGATCGTTATCAACCATTGCACACCATGTCAGGCGATTCTAGACCGGGATTCGCCATGCAGGACGTACCCCGAGAACGATACTAGAACTGCAAGCTGCAGATCGGATGGCTCCGGAGGACGTACCAAGCGATTCAATGTCTAATACTTTAGCAATGCCTATAATGACCTTAATGCCCATGTTACGATTTCACTAGGAGAACCTCCCACCAGCAGACCTTGGCGGGTATGCATGCGAACAATATCGGTGTCTTCGGCTGCACAGCTGCATCGGCACGCCAAGCTCCCTCACCGCCTCTTCATGTTCGAAACATGAGTCATGAGACAGTCTTTGATGCATCATTGATTTGAACGTGCGATCCTTCGGGGATCCTGGGAAGAAGTCTGATTATGTCTCGAAGAGCGCAGTCGAGCGTCGCTCCCGCAAAATTGGTGTCACCGTCGATAGCTAGTCGATGTCCTGGCATCCGATGATTGATACACCGGGTTAATGTACGGTTGTTTTCGCGAGTATGCAACTGTCTTCTTTCTTTCGGCACCACGATGGGCTGCCACGCCGAACGTTTCTGCTGCTGCAACTTTTTCCATACTCTGTCGGTCTGCCTAGCAGCTGTGGAGAGCTCAGTAATATTGGAATGACGAATGTCTCATTGACATGCATGGTACCATTCTCTCGTCACTCTTCGGACCAAGGCAAGGAACGCGGACATGAATAGGCATGAACGTTCTTGGCCAAGCTAGAAACCGATAAGAAAGGTGAATGACCCTTCATGTGATTTGTTTAATCGATTGTCCCGCTCATGACCGACGGCCCGGCGAGACTCTCAAACTACCATGAGTACGCAAGCGCAAGGGATGTTGAAAGGCTTGCAAACCAGTTTCAGGACACAGGAATAGCGTGTTATAAGCCATAGGAGACAACTAGATGTTTAACCAACAACTAGTGATACACGTGTGGTTCTGCTGCTATCGGGATCTATTGGAGAGGAACGAAGGTCTTGCAGCTGTGTCCCACAAGTGCATCATGCTTGACACATCCGAGGCAGGGGAAGCAGGAAACCAGCTGGCGAATCGGAATCTGGGCATCCAACGACCGCAAATCATATGGTATATGGTATGTCGACGTTACAGCTGCACCGCGAAGCCATGATATAGTATATATTGAGAGCTTGGTACACGGTGAGCCCACGTCGACAATACGGCATTTCCCTCCTTCGTTAAAGCGAGCCCACACAGATACGCTTAACATATCTCATGCCTGTTACCAAGCAGATTCTCGTCGCTACTCTCGCCGCTCTGGCCTTGACTGCCGCTGCCGAGGCGTATACGGTTAACCCGGTGCTGTCTCTCACCAATGGTCGAAACCACACCTGCGCCTTGCAGCCGAAGATCACCTCGTGTGAGAACACTACTGCTGTCACCGCCGACACCTGCTGCACCGTCAACTCACTGTCGCTCGTGACTCAGTTTTGGACAATCGTGAGCACCGAGCAGCGGGCCTGGCATTGAATTGAGATACTGATTATACCGCCCATGTGGGTTCGCCTGCATAGTACACCGGCCTGGAGAGCAGCGGTCAAGTGCTTCCCAAGAGCTCTTGGGGCGTTCACGGACTTTGGCCTGACTTCTGTGACGGCACATACCCTCAGTACTGTGATCTCAGTCGACAGTAAGTGCAGCTCAGAAGATCTGGGGTTTTTTTTTCTGGAAGCCAAACTACTGCGCGTGTAGGTACGATCCCGTAGCCTCGCCCAACAAGACCACAGACGGAACCTTTGTTCCCAACTTCACCGTGAGCCCTGCTTGGTCTCAATAGCTTTTCCGAATGTCTTGTCTGATTTGCTGTTCACAGGGAGGTGATATCTCGACATCCATTCTCGAGTACTTTGGAAAGTATGATCTTTTGGCATGGATGAACAAGTGAGTCTGCTCTTGGCCTGCGTCGACCACATCGAGCCATAGTTTCTAATCGCCCGCCATGTTAGGTACTGGGTTTCCCGAAACGAGCCAAACTACAATCTGTGGCAACATGAGTTCAGCAAGCACGCCACCTGTTACAGTTCCTTCGATGTTGGATTCAACGGCACCAATAACTGCTACGGTGTGACCTACCAAGAAGGCGAAGACCTTGTAGATTACTACGAGACGGTTGCATTGCACGACCTGCAGTACCCTACTTATGACTGGCTTGCCGCCGCCAACATTGTTCCTTCCAACACGACTACTTACAAGTTGAAGCAGTTCCAGGATGCCCTGACCAAGGCTTCTGGTGCGCTTCCCTACGTAAGTTGTCAAAATCCCGACGTGAATCGGCTGTCTTTGTTTATCCTCCGGTTTTTGTTTCCTGCTCCGAAGATTGGGTGCGGTGGAAATCGCACAACTGATGGCCGAGTAGCTATCTCGGAAGTCTGGTACTATGGTCACCACGTCGGCAAGCCGGTGGGTACTGTTTCGACCTCCTTCGTAACGGTCAACTGATTCGAATCTTGTGATTGCGCTTCCAGCAAGACGGCAATATGAACCCAGTTGATGCCCTCGGTAGCAACAGTTCATGCTCTCCCACCGCTGGTGAGTTGACATACTGCAATTTCATGACCAGACGCTGATGCCCTCGTTTTCCCTGCTAGACCTATGGTACTACCAGCGGGCTTCCGGAAGCGAAGCTTAGTGAGATAATTGAACCGAAACCTAGTATTGTAGGGGTAGCGCCAGTGCGCCAAAGCAAGAGTCTCCTGCGTCACGGCTAGGAAGCGTGGCGCAGTTAGATTAACCAGAAGGATACTACAAATACTTAATCCTATAGTTTTATACCTCATAATTGTTCGCTATTTGGCTATGCTAGTCGTTTTCACCGAAGTGCTCCATTCTTTACTGCCAAGCGGCTACAGAGTTTTGTTGACCGGATGCCGGAATAGCCGATTTGGTGACATAGCTGACTTGCTCTCCCATGGCCCGTCACCTTCGAGCGGTTTTCTGAAAGGCGACAGGTGCACGCAGTATTCCTGATCACTACCGCAATTTCGCAAATCATGAAACGCGCCGAGCGCGTCGAGATCTAAGACAAGTTTGACATCGGATCTCGATACAGAGAAGGAATCCCCGTTCATAAGCTCGATCACATGCATGCACATATTTCCTCCCGTGGACATCTGCGCACTTCCAGTGATCATCACTTCCAGACTGGGTTGCAGCGAAAAGGCCTTCGCTCTACTCTGTAACAAATGGCACGCACGCCGAACGCCGACAAACTCAACGCTTCACTCCGCACTAGCACTCGGAAACGTAAAGCTGCACCAACGATCATCCTCTCCGAAGAAGACGCTGATGCGGACTATCAGGAGGTGATAGAAGTGGAGAGTGCAGACGACTACAAGGACGGAGAGGAAAGTGAAGAAGTTGCGTATGAGACGAAACGCAAGGCACGGAGAACGACAACGAATAAGACGACGGCGAAATCTGCTTCCCAAAGAACGGTCAAAGGCCAAACAATCAACGATTCCTCACTCGACATCGAAGATACGCTAGTGGACTGGCGACCGCATTCCAAAGACTACCACAATGTGGACAGCATACTGCGTTTCAGTAACGAACTGCTTGGATGGTTTCAGGAAGTTCGGTAAGTGCTCCTTGCATGAACGGGAAAGACGCTTTTCTGACGCGGAATTTGCACTGAATCCTCCTTTCGCAGTGAGAAACGCGCGATGCCTTGGCGGAAGGTATACAACGAGGAGTTGACGATGGAGGACAAGGGACAAAGAGCATATGAGGTATGTTGACACTTGCCCGCTGGCGAAAACTAGCACCCTCATTGGTCTCATCACTCTGGCCATAGATTTGGGGTAAGTCGCCTTCCGGTCTAGAGTCTCTAGATGAGGGCTTATATTAATTGAGAGGAACGACAGTCAGTGAGGTGATGCTGCAGCAAACTCAAGTAAGCGCTCGCGGGCGAATGAGTTAGATAAAGAGAAGGACTGATGTTCTCTCTAGGTCACGACGGTCATTCCGTATTGGAAGAAGTGGTTGGTAACATGGCCCACAGTAGCGGATCTCGCCACCGCGGATGTCGAGGTAGGCTTTACAACCGCTCAGCATGGCGAAACCTTACATTGTATTGTGCGTCTAGGAAGTCAATTACGCATGGAAGGGGCTTGGCTACTACCGCAGAGCACGGAGCCTTTTGGCTGGAGCTAAAAAGGTCATGAGTGATCCCAATTACAAAGGTAGGTTGCGTGGGAGTCTCGTCCTTGCTCGTGAGCTAAAAGATTTCCCTTTCTCCAGGAAGACTCCCGGATGATCCAGCCGTTTTGGAAAAGGAAATCGACGGAATCGGTAGGTATACAGCTGGTGCTATCTGCTCGATGGCCTATGGCAAACGCGCCCCTATCGTAGGTCGGTACCGCAAACAGAACAACAAGACACTAACGTCTGCCTTGGCAGGTCGATGGGAATATCCACCGACTGTTGTGCCGCTTGCTAGCTCTTCACGCTCCAGCAACGCTGCCCCTGCTGCTCAAAAAGCTCTGGTCAACAGCCCAGGCATTAGTCGACAACCTTGCGGCTGATGGTGCCCAAGCCGGGGACCTGAATCAGGCATTGATGGAGCTCGGCAGTCAGATTTGCAAGCCAAGCAATCCGAACTGCGATATCTGTCCACTTCGATCGGGGTGTAATGCATTTGCAGAGGTAGGCACAATGCGAATATGCGGCTCAGGACTTTATATCGTGAACCAATTTACCCTATTCCCTGTAGCTGAGTACGGCTCCGCCAACACCGTCAAGCGGCTCCGATACCTGCGACATTTGCGTTCCACCTCCTGATCCACGATCCTTTCAGGAGCGCTCGGTCACGATCTATCCGATGAAGAAGATAGCCAAGGCGCCAAAGGAAAAATCCACTGTGGTATGCCTCCTAGAATGGCGAGGACCTCACAGTTCTGATGCAGATACAAGGTGGCTGCTTGTGAAGCGTCCTGACAAGGGTGAGCCTGACTGCATTCGTGTGAGGGTTGCCTGTTGTTTGATCGTAGCAACATGCTCTGCAGGTCTTTTGGCGGGCCTGTTTGAACCTCCTTCCCTCGTCGTCGATTCAGGCCTCACGGTACAGCAGCGCCAAGACATAATCAGCGATCATATTGTGGAGCTCTTGACATCGCCGGGTGACGGACGGACGGCCAGGCAACTTGTAGAGACGTCCACGGACGGCGAATACTTGCAGGATTACATCCACGTCTTCTCCCATATCCGCATGACATACCACGTTCATCGAATCCGCCTAAGCACGCCGCAGCTTCCACCACTAGTAGCCTGGACGACCGAGACAACGTGGCTGAATATGGAGGAAGTAGCTGCGGCAAATGTAACGACGGGTACAAAGAATATCTTGAAGGCACTATACGATCCGCCACAACTGCAAGACGCCAAATCCAAGATGGTGGGTCCGGCCTCCAGGAAAGCAAAGGTCACGAAGGCGGTTCCATCTATTCCGGGTCAGAAGGTGGTCAAGATCGTCAAAATGCCTGGCAGCTAGAGTATCAGTACTGTCATGGGAGAGCCATGGTTGTATTACATTCTGACACATGAGACAGCCGCCTGGTTCGACGTATCACGCTATCGTATTACAAGTAACGCAAGAGAAGCCGACGGAGGTCCGGCAAGTTCTGGCGGGTTTCGAACTGTGCGTAGAACGGACGGAATACGAGTACGGAGTCTTCTTTGCGATACGAACGGCTCATTCCAGGAGCCGACCTTTGTGATACTTCAGAACTGGTCGGCAGGAACGATATCAGTAGGTATAGATCTCTGGCGAAATGGCGAAACAAAGACCCCCTGATCACGTGACTGCCAGGTGAACCGGGTTCCTTCGTCCACTCAACCAATGAGGTGGCCGATGGCGGGATTCGTCAGCTCGGATGCGCAAATGCCGTACGTTCGCCCCAGAGTGCGCGATATTCGCTGCGATACGGTGAGTGGGCGTCGACTGCATACCACCACCAAGGTCAGTCATTGACTTGCCTGCATCTTGAACTTGCCAAAGATCATCGGTCCATCCTTCAACTCTACTTTATCCCAAATCACTTTACCATCCACAATGTCCAGCACTATCAAGGTAAGTCATTCGACCGCACACGGCGATTCCGCAGCTCTGCCTGGGAGGTGTCCAGATTTCCGTGCAAAAGGATGACTGACGCCATCTCTCTGGCTTATATGCACTTCCCTTTCCTTCTATTGCCCGTCTCTGCGCTTGATATCCTTCCTCGTACTTTTCACCATCTCGCTAAACCACCTCTGCGGTCATGACTGCGTGACTGCACGACCTGGCAATCCCCCAACTACCCACGTGTCTTCAACCCCAGGCCATCGCCGTTCTCAAGGGCGACTCTCCCGTCCAGGGTGTCATCACCTTCACCCAAGAGTCTTCTGGCGGTCCCGTCACCGTCTCGGGTGAAATCAAGAACATGGACGCCAACGCCCAGCGAGGTTTCCACGTTCACCAATTTGGTGACAACTCGAACGGCTGCACCTCTGCCGGTCCTCATTTCAACCCTACTGGTACCACCCACGGTGACCGAACCGCTGAAGTTAGGCACGTCGGTGACCTGGGCAACCTCCAGACCGACGGCTCTGGTGTCGCCAAGGTTGAGATCAGCGATTCCCACCTTTCCCTCGTCGGCCCTCACTCCATCATCGGTCGAACCATCGTCATCCACGCTGGTACCGACGACTTGGGCAAGACTGACCACCCCGAATCTTTGAAGACTGGTAACGCGTACGTGGTAATAGACATCCACCTCAGCTAGGTTAACTGACGCCACTCTTCCACGCTCTTTCCGCACTTTGCAGTGGTGCTCGATCCGCCTGTGGTGTCATCGGTATCGCTGCTTAAAACGCAAGATGTAGTGCTAAAATGAGCCCAGGCCTGTAGTAAATCGTCGATGTATCTCTATGATGAAGCTGAACCAGCCTAGCTGAAAGTGAATCTGATTGGAATGACCAGTCACCGCTGAACCTCTCAAGACAAGGCGATCTGTCATACGCTTCAATATTTAGCTGCACGCATGATTGTTCGACTATATGCCCAATTACCACCACTGCGCCAGGCGTTCGCCTATGATGAGCCCTTCTCTTGCCCGGGGATGTTGGACTTTTGCTTTGGCACATGGGTAAATGTACCCGATGCAAACCACCTGTCATTCGCTGCGGCCACTTTATCCGCCTGAGCTTTGGCCAGTGAAGGGGTAACGATCTCGATACCTGAGTGTGAAACGAGATGAAAGGCTCAGTAATCAGCGGGCAATCGGTTCTGGTACAACATACCTTGAACGGGAGTGAAGGAGAGCGAGGTAGAGGTTCCGGATAGGTTCGAATTGGCGCTTTGGGTGCGACCGCCCAGTAATTGTGTTCGTAGCTTGTTTGCCTTGGACATTTTAGCTACCATCATCGGGCATGTCTGTTAGCTCAAAATCCGATGCCACTGCCTGTTCACCGAGAACAACATACCTCGACTCTTGCTATCGATGGCCTCTGCTCGGACTCTACCGGTAGATGATCCGATCATGCCCATGCCAACGGTTTCATCAAAGGCACCAGCTTCCTCTTCGACTTCTCCGAATACCATCCTGTTCTGCAGTTTACGCAACTCGGTCTGCGCATAGGCTTCTTTCTGACGTCGTGCACTGTTTGCAAGAACGAATGATCGGCAGCGTGAGTTGATTAGTGAACGGAATGAAGAGGGCGCTTGCGCCTACCGCTTTCCTCCCCGCTTCTTTCTATTCGTCTCCTGTGGGATGGGCAAGGCTTTCACCAGTCTCGACGGTGGTGGTTCTGCCATCTTGATCAAGTGGGCCACAAGCTTGTCATGTATTTGCTTGCCATACGAACCTGATGAGATCAATAGAATCAGTGATTCGCGAAGCGACGGAGGTTCCCAGAATGCCAGGCACTAACCATCTCGGCTCTGCCTCTCAAGATCTACACGAGCCGCCAAGACACATTTGGCAGCGACCGTCTTTTGCGCTTTGCGTCGATATTCTAGGGGCGTGTTCTGAACGATGGGTGACTGGTAGATGAAACCTGTGTGACGTTGTTGCGATGCGGCTGAGAGGTGGGATGCCCGCAAGTTCTTCTTCAAAGCACCAAAAAGCTAAATATGGAAATACGTTTAGCATTCCAGAGGGCTGGCGCAAGCGTATAAGAGAGCACAACGTACAAAAACGTTGTCGGCCGGTGTTTTCGCAAAAGTCGCTAAACCGCCAGCAACACCCAGTAGTTTGGCGGCGATATTCGTGCTGATGATGGCTGACAAGTTTGGCGCGAGAACGTTCATCCTCGATTCGACGTAGTTGAATATCTAGATGGTTCCAATAACCGTCAGACAATAAACAATTAGCGGATAATCTCTGAATTAAGGCAGCTAGACGGACATACCTTTTCCCTCGCGTTCCGTAACTCCCAAGCAACGTCCATCGCCCGTTCAATCACTTGCCACTCGCGAGGTTGCAGCAATCTACCTCGAGAGATTGATGCTGTCATGCTCACTCCGAGAACATGTCGGCCGGTCAGTGGCGTCGTCGGTTTCGTCAAATCCTGTATGCAATACTTGTGAGTCTCAAAAAGGAAGATGGCTAAACCAGAGGTAATCACCTCGGCATTCCCAATCGCTCTAACTGCACTGATATATTCCCATGGATCTGCGATGACCTGCTCCAATTCCGGAAAGCGTACTGCATAGTGGTCACGAATGAACTGCAAGAGGCACACATAGAGATCAGCAGCGCGTCACCCCAGCCAAAGCTGTGACCGACCTTGTGTACGAGTAACAGCTCATTCTCCACTTCTACGCTCAAGTTGTTGGACTGAACGATCAATGCGTACTCAGGGTTCTCCTCGACAGGTCCGGCTTCCACTGACGTATCCTCGGGATTTATGGTATAGTATTCTATCCGCTGCAAGCGGAGCAAGGTCTCAGCTTGACCGCGCTCATCAGCTGAAATCTTCGCTACTCACCTGAAGGGCATCAAGCAGCTTGCGCGATTTGTGAAGCTTCACGACGGATTCCACATCGTCCACATCCTTCAAGTCCA
Organism: Naganishia vishniacii ANT03-052; assembly: GCA_015708705.1. NCBI lineage: Eukaryota > Fungi > Basidiomycota > Tremellomycetes > Filobasidiales > Filobasidiaceae > Naganishia > Naganishia vishniacii. The sequence goes on along the minus strand of MU158396.1, from coordinate 955,895 downwards.
TTCCCTCGACTTCTTCACGGTCCAGTTCATCAGCAGGCCTTGTCCCTCCCGTTCCGATATAGCCCGCTGCCAAGCTGCCATCCGCCATGGTGGCCTTTGCGTTGTTGCCATCCTCTCCGTCCGGTGATGCCTCGGCTCCACCGAGTCCCTCCAAGGCATTATCTAGATCTTCATCATCTTCATCATCTTCTTCTGCCTCCGCTTCTGCCTTTCTCTTCTCTTTCGACGGAAGAGCGGGAGGACCCATGTCGCCCATCTTTGAAGTTGACGTTGATTGATCTGCTGGTTGTTCGGCGTCTCCATCATCGTCGGAAAGACCGTCAAGGTCGTTCATCAATTCGTCTGCGAGCGACATGTCGAGCAAGCGAGTCAAGAGGCCTAGCAGCTGTTCTTAGTTGACTAATGGGACCAGGCAGTCGTCTGAAAGAAAGCTTTGATATCTTCAAGACAACGTCAGGATGGCTACCCATGACTCAGATGAGTCTCGTCAAAAGACGTGTTTTATTAGCCGTGACAACAATAACACAAATCTATCGGCAATAAGAAGGAACCTGGAAGGATTCATCATGTGACCAAGGAAGTTACCTTCTCGATTATTCACTCAAGTTGATAAGTGGCCAAGGTATAGCATGGAGATATAAAGACTTGCATCACAGCTCGTACAAAGGACAAATCGTCTCAATCAAGCACACTAGTTTCCCAGATTATTTCTCCCCATTCAAGATGCCCGACGCACTACAATCGCTCTTACACTGGAGCACCGAACAGACGGCTGCTCAATCTGCCAACAACTCGTCCTCGACCGCCGTTGTCGCCAAACCAGATGCCACGCCCGATGCCTCGACATCGAATGCGGCAGCGCCTGTCCAGCCAAAGAAGATTGACACGGCCATCCTCGACCATATCATGGGCAAGTCGGAAGCTGTCATGATGCGGGAGAAGCTGGCCATTGCTGTGGATCAGGAGCAGGAACTAAACGAGAGAATCATGGCGATGGATGACTTTGAGATGGTGCGTGGCTTCCTTTCACACGATAGTGATGGTCAGCTGCTGACTGAGTGGTCTACCAATAGCTTATCGAATCCATCGACAACGCGCGCGATATGCAGAACATGGGCATGTGGCCAAAAGTTCTTGATCTGCTCACGGATAAGCAGGATCCTGTGATCAAGCTAGCATGTTGGATCTGTGGCACCGCCATTCAAAACAACCCAAAGGCGCAAGAGGCTGTAGGTATTTTGTCTTTTCTATATTGTTTGTGAATCACTAACTGTGGAAATTGCTCGTCGACTCAGTTCCATGCGCAAAAGCCCATGGGAAAGATCTTCTCTATCATCTCAGCGATTCATCCTACCGACTCGAATACCCGAATCTCCACCTCTACCCGAGCCAAGGCCGTTTACTGTCTTTCAGCTGCCCTCAAGCACTGGTCAGGAGCAATCGCCGATCTTTCCGAGGACTCGAATAGAGGCTGGTCGGTGCTCCGAGAAGGACTATCCGATCCCGACCCGACCATTCGGAGAAAGATCGCGTTCCTCATCAATACGCTGCTGGTGCAGTCGACCGACATGCCGCAGGATGATGGCGCCGTGACGAAACCCACTCCGCCGGCACCTTCAGACCAGGCCAACGAGACCGTACACAAGATGTCGGAAAGCAGGGTTATCGATGCGCTCGTAAAGTCCCTGGTCAAGCCATTGCCGATGGGTCTAGACGGCGATATCTCAGAGCCGGATTGGGATCTGCAGGAAAAGTGCACCCAGGCTCTTGTGAGCGCGCTGGAGAGAGGCGGTCTTGATGCCGAGCAGCGGAGAACACTCAGGAATGTTTGGCAGAGTTGGAAAGTAGATCATGAATGGGAGAATGTTGGGTTTTCAGAGAACGAGGCGCAGCATGCTATTAGCCTGTTATAGATGTGAGAAAGGCAATTTTGTGTTTGGATAGATAGATAGATAGGTAAACTTGGAATAATTACTGCGTGTAGGTTAAATCAGCTTGTAGTCAGGCGTCTCGGAGTTCCAGCGATTCTTCTGCATTGACTTTGCCAATCCTATCGTTGTTACCTACACAAGCGTAACGGCTCGCACAAACAGCAGGACTCATTGCTCAGACGCAACATGTCCTCTTTCATCTGCGCTGGATCCAGCTGGTAGCTGTCGGTGGCCATATTGTGAGCCGTTCTCTTCCGACCGGCTCTGAAGGAGCGCTTGCTGCGACGCGGTAGGAGAAGGATTTCAGATTCGCATATTGGACATCCTACAACGAAGCGCGCATATACTGGATGACTTAAGTTTTCAAGGCCACAACGCATCAAAGCTTCTAGCAAACTACTGAGCCCACAAATGTCCTCGGAGGCGAATGGTGTCGCTCTGCGAAGTGTTACGACGCAAGACGAAGAACTGTCCGATTCATGCCTGCCTAGCATAGGCATAGACAACGAAGGCCCGCCCGCGAATGAAGATGTATAAAAGCCGCTCCCCGTTAGGGTTAGGGGTTAGGGGGTTAGTCAGGACCCTCGATCTTGGGCGGATGCCTTCCCACCGGCCCCGATTTCAGACCCTTGGGAAGCGGTCGAAGCGTTGTCCCGAATTCCACGACGACCATTCGTCATAAGTCCTCGAGGCACCCAGTAACTCATCCGCGACATCATCGACATCGTCCCGGTACTTGTAGTAATAGTCCATCTTGGCCGTCGAGCTGCATCCGATTTTGCCGATGTCGTCTCGTAAGTACTTGCACGCTTTAAGAAGTACGCTTGCAAGGTGGTGCTCCATCGAGAGAAAGTGATGAAGCTTCGTATCAGCCACAACCAAGACGTCGTCGCTCGTTCCGAGTTCATAGGGGTTCGTCCGCGGTTTCCACTGTTGGTCCTTTGCGCTGACGAACTGTGTAATTATTAAATTGCCAGCCTCCGGGTGCATGGGGATCGTCATATCGTCGTCTTCGTCATTACTCGAGGGTACTGCCATACGCGTTACGTAGCGGTAGCCATGTGCGAAGCTTACCTGAATAGTATGAGAGGTGGGATCAGCCAACAATGGATCATCTTACCCGTGAGATTCGGGAGGATGGCTTGGAGTATATGAGGAGGTCTCCTATCTAGACAGCGCCTGACATTGCCACCTATATCACCGGAAATGGAGGATGGCTGCTGGTTTCTTACTCCTCTCATAATACCGATTAATACAAGTCATGTCTCTTTGCTTTTAACCGATCACCTCCTATACTTGAGAGAGTCCTACTACTGCTGAGCGCACTGAGCCGAGGCACCGTGAGGGTCTCCGTACTCGGGGTCGGAATCGTAGAATTCTCTGCTACCGTGATTGGTACTTTCTCGTGCTTCTTTCTCATCATAGAAAGTCTGGTAAACCGTCAATGACAATTAGCACCTCTATCCGGGAGCTATACGTGGACACCTCACCTTGCCGCTAGGGCATTCTTTCAACTTCACGACGGTAATGGTATCCTCTGGAATAGCCTGGTCAACCTTTTTCCCGGGCAGCGCGACTCCTATCGACTAGTAGAACCAAAAAAGATGTTTACATGGAGTTGATGGGTTCGAGGAAAATACATACCTCTGATCCCGTGGTTGATACTTGTTGCCTTCTTACCCAGTCTAGGTCTGGCATTTCCACTTCGAACTTGACATACAAGTCTCCTGCCCTATTCCTGGTACTCGCGTTCTTTGGCATACCTTCACCTTTGATGAAAAAGGTATTGCCGTGTTTGATGATCCTCTCTCCTGCTGGACAGTCAACCCTGATTCCTCGTCCATCTAGGTGGTAGAAAAGGACCCGTTGGAATCCCAGCAAACTTTCCGAAAGCGTGATGTTTGCTGTATAATATAGGTCTCGAGATCCAGGTGGACCTGCATGGAAGGCGTGGTGAGGGTGGACGCGAAGGCGCAGTATCACATCTCCAGGAGGGCAATTTGGCTAGACGAAGGGTGTATCACGGTCAATCCCAGCAGTCCACTCATAGTTACCCCTTGGCGACCTACCGCCTCATCCCCTTCCCCAGTCAGAACAATCCTCTCTCCGTCAATGCTTCCCGGCTCAATGTTAAGCTTCAGCTTTGTCTTTTGTTTCGTGACCTTCTTTCCCTTGCACTTCTTGCAACTGCTCGGGAGTACGTCAGCTCGCATTGCGCATCGCCGTGGGCGAAAATGCACCTACTGATCCTTTTCCCTGACCTTTTTTCCTTCCCCCTCGCAAGCTGGACATGGTCGCTTGGCATTTCCGACAATTCCGGGCGCAAGCTGTGAATACCGTCAGTCCTGAATGGCGATTGCAGATTCAGAGCTCATATCTGCGTACCATTGTCTGCGCCATCACAAACCCTTTACCTGAGCATTTCCCGCAATCTCGCTTGACGGCCCCGGTCTTTGCGCCCGATCTATTACGGTGAATTCATCAACGTCGAGCCGCTCATGATTCCTGTTTGCCGATAACCCACCCTTGGCATTGTCCACATGTCCGATCCCTCTCCATCGCGAAAGTAACGTGCTTCCCCACAAACGCTTCCTCCAGCGTCAAATCATACTCGATTTCCGTATCCCGCGATTGTTTTGGGGGAGCTCGTCCACCACCGCCACCAGCACCACCACCGCCCATGTCAAACGAAAAGCCGCCTCCAAAGCCAAACATCTGTTCAAAGATGTCATCGGGGTGCATACCGCCGCGGCCGAACCCAGACGGTCCAGGCCGGTTGCCGGTATCCGGTCCATAACGATCGTATGCCGCACGCTGGCAAGGGCATCACCGATGAGCCCACGAGAATCAGGAAGGCTTGTCGGGGTCTGCGCACCTTGTCCGCATCTATTAGCGTTTCATAGCTTGACGAGATCGGGATTAGCTTGAGAGACCATTTCACAAGCATACCGACTCACGCCTCTCCTATATTTTGGAAGGTCTCATGGGCTTCTGGATCCTCCGGATTCTTCAGACAAAGTGATTAGCCACAAGTCGGTCATAGATCTTTGCTCAGCCGGCTTACTTTATCCTGAAGATTCGAGGAAACCGGTTGGTCAGAGCATAGACAGAGACTCGAAAGCAAGAAGAGCTTACGGGATGATGCTTCATAGCCTAAAAGTAGAATCGCAGGCGATGAGGACCAGGTGTGGCAGCTTGAGATGACGAGGTAACTGTACCTTCTTCTTATACGCTTTCCGAATCTCCGCTGATATCGATCGATAGATCCAGTTGAGCTTGACTTAGTTCCTTTAGAGTACTCTATAAGGAGACCTACCATCATCTGCTTCTACATGGATCTCCAAAAGGTCGTAAAAGGCGGTATCCGCAACCACTAAGGGCAAGGGCAAGTCATACTTAGCAGATGATTGTCGGCGGTCTGACTCGTGAACATACTGGTCAAATGATCCCTGGTTCAAGCAACGCTCCTGTCGAGTCCTTCGTCCACTTCTGTGCTTTTACGATCCGAGTAGAGCTGCGGATATCCTTCTTACTCAACGTCAAAGCGGTCTCGAGCTGCTAACGGATTTCCCTTTCCCCCTTCGCACCATGAGCAATCGCTCCTTGAAGGAAGGCGTGTTTCAGATTTCTGCGTCGCAATCGACGGATGCAGATTGCTATCCCGCCCCTAGGAGAATCTTCGAGCCAGCTCCTAGTCGCTGCTCCGAGCGATGCGGAGACGTCTGTTAGCTGATCCGAGCAAGGCATGAGCTCAGTTGGTATGGTAAAGTATAGCTTGACCTTCATCCCGGCTGATGAGGTCTATATAGCAAAGCCCAGGAATCATGATCTTGCTTGGTGGGATCGACAAAGCGTAGCCTCAGGCGTACCAAGCAGCGTGCGAGTTGGAGGTGGAAGAGGTGCATAACGATATTCAAGGCCTGGGTCGCTAGGCAGGTGAGTCGCATGGTTGGAGATCATGTCTACACCTATGTCATTACACCTCTTCAGGACTCGTGGGGCATACTTCTGGCAAGTATTGGTAATGACATTTGGAAAGTGCGCCTTTCTCGCGACCAGCACTATCTGAGGCCTCCCATCTCTCACTGCGTCGGGAAGGCGAGTGCTAAGCCGATCCAACGCTTGTGAGTTCGGCTTGGGGACATGGCCAATGAGTGACGCTTTCATCATAGAGACTCGACGGTTGACGCCTTCCTTAGCGATTCGCTTAGCCAAGTCCCGAGTCCTCTCCGAGTTCAAGCAATATATTAAATGTATACAGTGTGTGTTCTGGTAGAATCCTACGCATCAGGTCATCGTTCAATCATGTATGAACAGCCTCCATACGTTTGAAGCTACATTTGCGGAATACTTTGGAAGCCTAGACAGTTCAACCACGGTCAGCGGCAGGACGCGGCCTACTCTGCTTCGTATAGGCTGCAGCCTAGAAGGGAGAGCCTCAGATATCCCAAGCCAAGATCTCGATGACCTAGCTAGCTAGCTACTTCCCATTAGCAGAGCTGATGAAATGTCGCCATTCCCCGCGCGCGAGATCTGCCGGGTGGAGGCGACACGATAATCGACAATCTGCCACGTGCGGATGGATCCGATTGGGTGAATCAGCCCCAAGGAAAAGTCGCCATCCATCGAAAGAAACAGCTGGCCGACGATAATATAGGCGGTATAGAAGTATCCTCCATCGTCCGCCCCCTACATATCGACTTACCCTCGAATCGCCTACAATGCGTTCACCGACCACACAACCCACCACCCAGCGCAAGCGATTGTCCTTTTCCCACCCCAGCCGAAATGGCCTGTTCACGACCCCGACATCAACCGCATCACCACCGATCTCCCTGCCACCAGGTCATTTCCTCGCCCTACCCGCCACTTATGCCGCTCCAGCTCCCGTCACCGCCCGCACCGACACGCACACACGCGCACAGACTGTGACTCCGCATTTGGCAGCGACTAATCTCGCGCCGAATGTGAGCACGACGGCGTCGGCGGATTTTGAAGTGGATGTGAGGACCGGTTTCTTGCCGTTCGATGCGGCGGTGGATCGGTTGTCTGATGAGTATGGAGTTTGGGAGGAGGCGTTGTGGGCTGCACGTGGGGAAGGTGTTGTTGGGCAGAGTTTGCGGCTTGGAGTGGATGGGATCAAGGAGCAGGTTTGGAGAAAGGGCGTAGACGAGGTGAGTCGTGCACTTTTCGATTGATGGGTCGATACAATATCCTTACCCGACCCATGTCTAGATGCCGGTACTTTCCATCGACTCGTTACTTCACTCCTTGCCGAAGCTACGTCGAGCACATCTCGTCTTGACGTACATTCTGCACTTTTACGTCCACACCCATCCGGTCCCCGCCACGCCACGCACAACACCACTCGCGATCCCGGCCTCGATTTCGGGGCCGTTGCTGGCGGCATGCCCATTACTCGGCCTTCCACCGATCTTGACGTACGCCGATACGGTGCTCTACAACTCACACCCCGTCAACCCAATACTCCCGCCTTCGTTTGAACGCAACCCTTACGTAAAGTCCCTTGCGACGTTTACCAACACTTCGGACGAAGCCCACTTCTACTTGACCTCGACCCGGTGCGAACTCGCGGGCGTCAACGCACTATCAATCATGCGAGCCTCCTTGGACGAAGCTTTCATGGCTGACTCGCTCTCGCTTACCCGATTGACGGGATACCTGCACGATCTGGCGGCGATGATTGATCATATTGGGGATATCATCCTTGATGTGCGGAACGGGTGTGATCCGGCCGTGTTTTACCACTTGATTCGACCGTGGTTCAAGGGGGGAGACTCGGATGGGCCTAATAGTGCCGGATGGGCGTTTTTGGGTGTACAATCCTTTGCCTCTGCCGCGGAACACGATACCTCTACCGCGGCCAACTCATCGGAACACCTCAAGGGCCGCAAGTTTTCCGGCCCCAGTGCCGGCCAAAGCTCCCTCATCCACGCTATCGACGTGTTCCTCACTGTCGATCACGCCCCGAAACAGCCTGGCGCATCGGCAGAGGAAACCTTCATGACCCGGATGTTGATGTACATGCCTGCCCCGCACCGTGCGTTCCTGCAGCACCTCTCGCAAGTTCCGCATCCGATTCGAACGCTTGTCGCCGTCAACAAGGAGAGACGACCGGCATTGGTGGAAGCGTACGACTGTGCTCTGGAGGCATTGAAACGTCTCCGGGAGAAACATATGCGTATTGCGACCACGTATATCATTCAACAGGCCCGACGACCCCCGACGGCCGAGTTGATCGCGATGGGTGCGATTGCACCGAATGTGAGTGATACGCAGGTGGCAAAGGATGGACAGGAGCACGTCGTCAAGTTGAATGCGACGAGCCTCAGTGAGATCATTCGTGACGAGGAGCGGCGGGAGGAGGAGCAGAGGGAGGCGGATGATGAGGTCCGTGGGACGGGGGGAACGGCATTGATAAAGTTTCTCAAGATGTGCAGGGATAATACGGTTGGTGCCAAGTTGGCTGGCATGCAGATCTAGGAGGCTAGCTAGGATGGAACGCGATATGGACATTTGATGGGCGGAGTATAGACAATATCTTAGATAGATGACCGGTTGTATCAGACTAGATATCATAGACGCAATAAATAGGAGTCAATGGAATTACCCCACTGGGACGGCAGACGGCGGGGTCATTCACCGCTCGATCGGTGGTGCGCGCTAGCGAATTGACGTCACCTTGTCACCTTGAGTGGCTGGATGACGACGTTGCGCCTTTTCACATGAGAGAATTGGGGTGCGGTTATCTACTGGTTGCAAGGGTTGCAAGTAGAGTAACCCCTTCGAGCCTCCCGACACCCATCACACCATGTCATCCTTACTGCCACACGGCCACAGGAGCACAAGCGACAGGCTGTTGAACAACTACCTCTCCTCGCAGAAACAACTCTCGACCTCGCTCCTCACCCTCCTCTCCCACTCGCACTCTTCCTCCTCCTCCCTCCTCGCCTACGTAACCTCGTCCCCCGGCGTCCTCTTCCCCGTCCGTCGAGCCGTCCAATACGCAGCATTCGAGGGTCCCGGATCAGCCGCCGACGGTGGTGGGGGAGGGGAAACAAATTCCGGGAAATGGAACGAATATATCCAGTCGCTCGAGAACTTCCGGAGGGATTTGAAAGATGTGCATTCGTTGGAAGAGGAACTTTCCCAGGTCAAGCGGGATCGAGAGATTCTCGTGTCACGGTTGATCAAGGCCACCAAGTCGAAACCGAGCAAGAAGGATATCTTGAAGGGGACCTCGTCGCGCAGCGGCGGAAACTCGAGTGACGCGGGAGGAACGCACAACGGGAGTGTTCTTAGTTTCCGGTCGGATGATAGTGAACGTACGTCCGGGGGCTCCTCGTCGAAGCGACAGACAAAGCTCGTCGACGCGCAGGCAGAGGTGTTGGGTTGTGAAGAGCATTTACGTGGATTGGAAGTACGATTGGAGGAGGAACGAAGCAAGGTGCGTCGGCTGGGGATTTTCATTCTCAACTTTTAATGGCTGACTCGGGACGCACAACAGGTCATGAAACACGGGCTTATGGAAAGGTTCAAGGCGATGGAAGATGTCGGCCGGATGTGGCAACGGCAAGCTAGATTGGGTATCGCAGAACTGCAGAGAGCCGATGGTCGTGAGTCTGGTCATTGTCCATGACCTTTATTCCCATACTAATCAGCCGCGACCTCGTATTCAGCCGATGGACCTCTTCTTCCTCCAAACGCCTATGAACTCGACTCGAACGGCTCTATCGCGCCATCTCAATCTGCCTCGCAGATCGGCTACGGCTCAGACGGGGAACAAGAACGATCCTCAGGTCGGGTCCATCATCGAAATAACCGCCGTGTCCCGCCCATCAGCGGGTCCGTCACAGGATCTATTGCCGAGGAAGACGAGAATCAAACTTCCGGGAGCGAGGATGAGGGTAATCTCGTCGTTCATGAGAACCAGAGGGGTGGTCCTGCGGGGAGAGTCCCACCTCCTGCTCTGTCGAGTGCCACGGTGACGCACCACGCCAACGGCGCCGCCGGGTCCCAAAAATACTCCGCAGGAGCCGGACTCGGCGTTCCCTCGATCACGGATTTCCGAAACGTACCACGACGAAATTCGGCGAGTTCCGCCGGATCGTCCGACGATGCTGGTGGGGGTCGTGCAACGGGTGGTGGACGACGAACGCAGTCTGAGGTCGGGATAGGGTACAACCCGCCTCGAAGCCGGAATAATTTCAAGCGACAAAGCATGAGACGTACGTTTTCCGGTGGTGCGGCTTCGGATGGATCGAGCGTTCGATCGTTGCGTGGCAGCGGCGGCGGAGGCGGCAAGAAAAAGGGCGGATTCTTCCGGTCGCTCGCGAAATTGTTCAAGACGAAACCCGCGGGCGAGGCCACCGGTTCTGCTCGTGCTGGTTCTCGTCGAGGTGGCGGGGCCGACTCGCCTCCGTTGACGTCGCGAAACCAGTCTGGCTGGACGACGCGGACAGACACTAATATCCGATCACGATCCGGGGGTATCTCTGCTACCGCGGGGGATTCCAGTGATGACGAGGATACCATGGGTCGAGGACCCATGATGGCCGTCACGAACAACCGGAACAATACCTGGTCGGTCGATAAAGTCGGTGTTGCGGCTCCTGTCAAGACGGGCAAGACAACGATCAAAAAATCCCGGTCCGATCTCGGTGCCGGTAAAGGCCGTTCCAACAGTCAGAGTACTATCACGCCTGCCACGGGTAGCGGTCAAAAAGTCGTTTCCAAGCCACCCGGAGTGGCGCGATCGAATACACTGAACTCGATCAGCACCGCGGGTGGAGGAGACGCCGACAAGGCGAGCAAGCGATTACGACAGGGCTCAATCACGCGTACTCGAGCCGGAGGGAGCCAGCTCGGTGCACCCTCGATCGGTAGTGTTCTGGATCAGGGCAAGTCATCCTCGATCCCGGCTCAGCCCAAGTTGATGGAGGTACCCAAGGCGCCCAAGAGTCAAGTCACGCCACAGATGTACACGGTTACCGCTCCCCCTCCGCCTTCTCAAAGCCTGTTGACCTCTCCTCCACCCTTGTCGAGTTCCGCCTCGGCGCCTCTCGGATTTGGGGACAACAACAAGCGCTTATCGACGGCAAGCAAGAGCGCGGTCTCGACTAACAAGTCGGGAAAGTCCGCCACGACCAGCAATGTCACCGCCCTCCCTCGCAGCGCGACCACGAATCTCGACAACTTGGGGCTCGGTGCGCCCGTTACTGCTTCAGGTGCGGGAGGACACCATCGTCACGCCTCGGCCGAATCGACGGATAGTCTTCCTGCGCGAAGCCAGACTCCGTTGCCGCCATCCAAGACCCTGTCCCCGCCCGCGAAATCAGCAATGAGAGCGTCCTCGCCTGTGCCACAGCAACAACAGGCTCGGTCGTTGTCTCCGCCGCCTCCGCAGCCGGCATTCATGGTCAAGGCGCCCGGACCGGTCGTCCTTGATCCGCCTGTGGCTGTCGACAAGCCTGCCGAGGGAGTCAAGAGCCGGGATTTCGAGCGGCCGACGCAAGTCGTTAGCCTGCCGATGGAACGTTTCGTGACGCCTGCCACGTCTGCCGCTGACTCGGCAGCCATGACCGATGGAGAATCAGTGTACGAGTCTGCCGTGGAGGATGGTGATGGCCGGGACACGGATGGGGAGGATGAGATTCATACTTCTGGTTTTGCAGGGACGGGAGTGAATGCCATTCCGCGTCGTCAAGGTCCACCTTCGGATGCCGGGACCGAGGATTCCGATGATACGGCCATGTTGGAGCGATACAAGGTTGTTGAGAATACCGAGGGTCTCGCGGGCCAGATGAACAAGGGCGAGACTCGGGCATCGATAGAGGATTTCCATACATTCGGGCCGGCGGCGACGACGACGGTGACCTCGACGGGATCGACTCTTCAAGTCCCGGGACACCCGGTGTCGACGTCGACGCACGCCGAGGATGGATACGTCGCCCTTGCTCCCGTCTCTGTCACGGAATCCACGATCGAACGACGCAAATCCGTCCGAATGAACGCCCCGGATTCCCCTTCCACGCCGGATTCACCCCCTACCGCGCGGCAACAAGGGACGACCGCCAACGGCTGGTCCTCGAGCCGGGTGGGGCGGATCGCGGAGAGCAGCGATGAGGATGAGAGCGCGGCGTATGTCAAGGCGAGAAAGGGGCTCGCCAAGTATGCGAGTCTGAGCGCGAGTAGTCCGGGAAAGACGCCAAAAAAGAAGAAGAGTGCGTCCAGGGTCAAGGCGTAGGGGCCCCTGGGGAAGGGGGGATTCGCTGTATATGATGAAACGCGAGAATATGTACCGTGTTTGCGCGCGCTAAGCCTATAATGATTACTGTACACGATCGCGGATGCATCCATGGCCCACGGGGAAACGAAGATTGGTTCCGTCCACGAGGTGATGGCTGCAGGTCGCTTGCGTTTCAGCTTTTCGCATCCACCATCTTTCCGCGACGCTTCTCATCTTCCCCTATCCCGCCACCATGTACCCCGGCCTCCTCTTCCTCCTTCCCGCCGTCCTCGCACAATCCTGCTCAAACTACGGCTCCCCCTCGGCGGCAAACACATGCCTCTGCCCGCCCGGGTTCACAAACGCCTCGAGTGACTGCTCCGTGCCCGTCTGTGGAGGCAGTCTGGGCCAGGCCGGTCTTCAAGGGATCGAGATCCCGCGCGCGGCGAGTGGAGGGTTTGGAAATACCAGTGGTGCCGTGTGTGCGTGTAGTGAGGGATGGCAAGGGCCGGCCTGTTCAGGTGGGTGCTCTCTCCCGTCAACCTGTAAAGGAACAGCACTTTGATCTCACCCCTACGACATACCAGTCTGCCGAACAACGGGAGCCTGCCGCAATTCATTTGCCTACCTCCCCTCCCAGCCTTCCTCCCCCGCGGCGGGACTCAACACCTCGTTGATATGCAACACCGATCCCACGATATATACCTCTTCCCAACTATCGTGCAACGTCAACAGTCCAACCCTGCGCTCGCTCTTTCCCCTCGAGTCGGTCTTGACCATTACCCGCACGCTCGCACAGGAAGAGGTCGCGTGGGCTAATACATCAACGGGGATCGACTTAGGTGGAAGTGGATCGGGTTTCGCTCAGCTGTGGTATGATGGAGTAGAGCAGTTCTACTGCAAAGCGACATCATGCAACCAATCTATCACATCGTCCTCCACATCCCCACGCAATAACGCATCAACCTACACCTGCCAAGCCATGAGCTGCACCTGCATCTCCAACGCCGCGTTTTGCTCGGGCTCATTCAATCTCACGGGAGCGATCAACACCCTCGCAGGACAGCTCACGATCGCCTGTCAACCCGACGGAACATGCACCTTTTCCCAGAGTCTCTTGAACCGCTTGTTTGGCGCACAGGGGCTCGCCATGACGGATTGTGCGTTTGGAGAATGTGTGAGACAGTACGTGGTGGATCGCGCTTTGGGGGTGATCAGCTCCTCGGATCCGGGGACATCATCAGGGGATTCCCTAAGTGGCGGAGTAATTGCGGGTCTGGTGGTCGTGGGGACACTCTTACTCTTGATAGCCGGACTTTTCCTCTGGGGGTATACGAGACAACGTCGAGCACGCCGCAGACCTTTGATGGAGAATGAAGCGGGCAGGTCGAAACGCTTTGGTGGTGGTGGAGTCGGCTTGGAGTGGAGGAATGTAGGCTACGTCGTTGCGCTGCGTAGAAGAGGGTTCAAGGCGCTTGCTGTTACCGTCGTCGGGGGTGCGCGTCATCGGGGGAAAGGCGAGATGGGCAATCACCATGGTGGCAGGGTTGTCTTGGATGCAGTGAGTGGGAGGCTACCTCCAGGTGGATTCTGCTGTATCCTAGGTCCAAGTGGTGAGCCCTGTCCCTCAGCCGTGCGCGCCCTTCAGACTGTTTCCTCAACATTCGTACCCATCGTTTGTAGGTGCGGGGAAATCGACGTTGGTGGATATCTTGGCGGGGAAGAGGAAAGGAAATGGCGTAGTCTCTGGGTCGGTAAAGTTGTTTATGGAGAATGGACAAGATGGCAATAGGAAACATAGGATCGGATTTGTCGACCAGGTAGGTCTGTGCAAATCGTATGCCGAATCATCGCTGACAAACAACATACTCTTTCCCCCACGACAGTCCGACATTCTCGCGCCAACATCGACCGTTCGAGAAACGCTCCTACTCGCCGCTCACCTCCGACTCCCGGAAAACATTCCCGACTCCGTCAAACGAGAACGCGCGCTCGAGGTGATGCACCTGCTCGGCTTGACGGACGTGGCGGATACCCGGATTGGGGATGTGGCCAGGCGAGGGATCAGTGGAGGCGAGATGAGGAGGGTCAGTATCGGACTCGAGTTGGTTGCGGCACCCGATGTCTTGATCTTGGATGAGCCGACTAGCGTACGTCCACAAGAGTTGCCGCGGGGGACGCGGATGGCACTGATGACGTACCTGCTCGCTACAGGGATTGGATTCCGTGTCGGCAGCTAACGTCATCTCCGTTCTGCAAAGACTCGCCCGAGATCCAACTAATCCGACAACGATCATTGCCTCGATCCATCAACCCAGTAGTCGCCTCTACCAATCCTTTGATACTGTACTCCTCCTTTCCGAGGGCAAGCCGTTATACTTTGGCCCCGGAGGTTCGGCGCCGGCGTCCTATTTTGCCAGCAAAGGGTATCCCTGTCCCGAGGGGTACAACGTGGCCGATCATTTGCTGGAGATCGCTTCTTCCGGCTACCCGCTAGGAAACTTTCCGCATGCGTACAATACATCTTGTGGACCAGTATCTGCGCAAACAGAGGAAGGCTCCCAAAGCCCGATGGAAAGTAAGCGCTTTCCCGATAGGAGTTCGCCTACCGATGGACTGGCAGCGCTAGGGAAGAATGACGTGGAATCCAGTCGTCACGAGAAGTCAACTGTGACCGCACTCGCACAGGCTACGTCGACTGCCAGCAAGGCGTGTACGACGACGTTCTTGACGCAATTGCAGGTCTTGAGTGGCCGTGAATGGAGGAATCTGAAACGGTGAGTCAAATATCCCTCCTGAAGCGAATAGTCTCACGCTGAACACTGTTCGGTCTTAGGGACAAGAGCCTCTTCGTAGCTCATATCGGCCTCGCGTGCATTCTGGGCGTTTTTGCGGGCGGCTTATACTATGACGTCGACATCACGATCTCGGGTTTCCAGAACCGCGTCGGAAGCTTGTTCTTCTTGGGCGTCTTGTTGGCATTCTCGTCTCTCAGGTAAGGAGAATACAAGCGGTTGATCGCGACACCGCACTGACGGGTCTGGACATGTCAGCGCGCTCTACAATCTCATAGAGATCCGCCCGTTGTTCCTGCGGGAGCGGGCAGCGTCATTCTACTCGTTAGTCTTCAGCAAAGATAAGCAATCAACGGGTCAAGGAACTGATCCTTTGCGCCCTTTCAGTCCCAACGCCTGGCTCATTTCCAGGGTTCTCTTCGACATTGTCCCCTTGCGACTGATTCCGATCATCATCGTTAGTACTATCGTCTATTGGATGGTCGGCCTGAGTCCGCATGCGGACCGCTTCTTCAAGTTCTTACTCATCCTCGTCGAATACGGTCTACAACTGTCCATACATGTCAGTCGTTTCTGCCAGGCACTTTTCGCCAGAGACCTGATGCTTGCGCTTTCCCGAACAGAATTTCCTGCTGGCCGCATTGATCCGCAATGGAGGGGTTGCCATTCTACTCAGTTCGCTCTACAATCTGTTTTTGATGACATACGCAGGGGTGAGTGCTCGAAGAACACCTAAAGCTGAAACTTGGAACTGAGCGCGAGGATCCTATAGTTTTTCGTCAACATCGGCAAAATCCCGCCCGTGCTTCGATGGCTGAGGTATTTCTCAACTCTCAACTACGCATTGGAAGCCCTCGCTGTCAACGAAGTCAATAGCGGTCTGCTCATCGACGACGACCTGGCCGGTGTCAATGTCAAAATATCAGCAGTACTCATTATGGAGACGCTGTTCGGGTTTGACGCCTCGCATTTCTACAGAAACGTCTTGGTTCTCTTTGGGTTCTTTGGCGTGTATTCGGCTTTGCTTTTCTTTGTAGTTTGGTTCTGGTTGAAGGAATCGCGGTGACTTGTTGTATCGCGGATTTGGTATATGCCAAGTTAATGAAGCTTATAGTTGTAATACCCTGGAAGTGAGTGATCGGTTCATTGACTTCCAGATGACCAGGGGTGCCGTCGCCGTGTATGTAGCTTCTTTGAGTTTTCCCTCGATTTTGTCCGAGAGGTGCAGCTTGGGTCAGGACGTTTTCGTTTGGACGCAAGAAACACGAACCTCATCTACTTAGGATAAGCAGACATGAACCGGAAACTTGAAGGTGAACTAGACAACTAAAAGTGCAGACTAAAATCCCGAGGGTGCCAGGGTGCCGGACCAGTGGAAATCGGAACGAACGACGGGGCTATGTGAACTGTATGTCCGTGCGACAGCACAACTAGGGATGCATGCATAGGCTCTGGCCTTGACAGTGAACTCCCCAAAGTTACACTGCTTCATGTGCTGATTCATCTTGACTTCGTAAATTTCTAATGTATCGTTCATAGTCACGAAGCACACTCGCTGTGCACAATTACAGTATCTGAAATGCAGCTATCGCAATCCGAAAGCTAATCCGAATAGGGCACAGAGAGATTCACAGACACACATTGTATCAAGTCCCCCCTACTTGCGCTAGCTCTTGCGCCTCCCCAAATGGCCACTCGTCTTGTGACCGATCGATCTGAGCTATCTGCGGGATTACATGATAGCGAAAACGTCCCTCATTCTGCTCTGCTCTCTGTAGCGGTCAGCCTAGAAAGGCCAGAAGCGGAAGGACGATTACCAGTATTTGCATCCGGAGCGTTTCACCCGCAACGTTTCATCCGCCAGCTTCCGCCGCGGGTGTACAATACGTGCATGATAAAATGTTGATATCGATGAGTTCGAGGCAGATCGGCCTGCTGACATTCCTGACTGTGATAGCTGCTGTGATATGGCTGTGAATCTCTGCTTCAGTCCTCGGCCCATATAACAGTTAGACTCCTCGTGTACGGAACATCATGCTCAAGTCTTCCCCCACAGCACCTCCCCAAGTATCACCATGCGACTTGAATTTCCTGTCACTAGACGTAGGCACCAATCCGTCGTATCTCCAGACGCGTGTCTTTCTTACCTGCATTTTATACAGCTTTTCCCCGGCTGTGGTCCATCCTGCTCGTCGTCTTCGCCATTGGCTCGCTCCTGGTCCTTTTCATCATCAATGTTCCGCTTGCGGGATACAACTTGGTCCAGTTCACTACTCGCGACTGGGACTTCAGACAAAACATGTGGTGGGACCCGTTCATCCCGTCAGCGGTCCGTTCCAAAGGCGGGAAATGTCAGCCCACCAAGATATCCACAGGGACAAGGTTCAGGCTCGACAATGATCTTTTCGACTGGACGATCCAAAAGTTGATGGCAAGGGAGCCGGATCAGCCTTTGCAGAGGAATAGTACCGGGTACGGAGTCGTTACCGGTTGGAGGACCGTCAGATCGAACGAAACACTCGAATACAAGAACCAGCCGATGGACAGTTGTGATTTGTACAGCGTGTTCTGGAAAGCGTGAGTACGTCGTGAGACCCAAGAGTGGGAAATTGACCCGCCTCTTCTTCAGCGATCTAAGGGACTATTCTGTCAAGCTATTTGTAAGTGCTTTAACTCATCTTGATGCTAGTTTCCAGCCTCATGGAACCCCCACCATTCTCACAGGGCGATATCCTATGTGATCTCCCAATCCCTCTCATTGCCCGTACAACCTGGTCTGGCGGTGCGGACCCGATGAACTTCCAAAGTATCCTCGATGGCACCTACTACGACCTCGAAGTCCTCGCAGAAACTCCAGACGCACCAACCGCCATCCCGTTTGCCAACAATATCACCAATGTGCTCCAATACTTCGGATTAGGCTTCGTCTCCGACATGGTGTACATGTCGCAGCTCGCCAATGGGTCGTATCCCATGACAGTAGCGGGGTATTTCACGAACCCGGGCTGGTGTCCAGTCTCCCTCTTTGGCAAGGACCCCGCTTGTCTAAACGACTCTTCTGCACAACCGACGTACCGCTGGGGTTTGGAAAACCTAGTGCTCGATAACCTTACCCAGTTGTCATATGGACCCAACGCGGAAGATTCAGGATACAACTTTGCTTCAAGCGAGAACACAACGTACACCCCGACCATCATCTTCAGCGACCCGATCAAGCCGGCGACCTTTAATTTGATGAACGCCTTCGTCTCCGCCATCCGGACAGATATCGGAGGTGTAAGGGCAAACAACTTGTTTCAGTCGCGAGAAGCCATGTCCGCACAGCTTTATGCAAACCCACTCGAGGAAATCGTCGCCCCCGAAGGGTACTTCACCTCTAGGGAACTCAAAGAGACCCTGCTCAATGATCCGTATTCGCGCGTCCCCGTTGCTGAAGCGTATAGGCAGCCGACGAGGATGGTCATCAATTACCTTTGTACACGGCTAGAACTGAAGAGGGGAGCGGTCTTGGTCTTCAACGTCAGTGTAGCCGCGTTTGCCCTGTTTGGAACCGTATGGACCATCACGATGTTCCTGGCGACGATAGGACTCCAGCAGAGAAAGGATTGGAAGGGGACGTGTGAGTTATGCCACGGCGGTCACGTCGTCCCGAAGGGAACTTCCCGTGGCTGATCTGCTTTCAACAGCCGGAATTTGCCTTGCACATAGCTCAGGAACCCCACTCGACCCTCGGGACTCGGCCTATCTCAATCATCACTATCTCGGTCCTCCGTCATCGACGCCGGGATATAACACCGTCAAGGAACAGACCCCTTTCTTCAGCTCACAACCGTGAACGTTTCGCCAAACGTGGTGTTCAATAAGGCAGGCCGTTTAGCAAACTTGTCGGTAAAGGATCCCTACATGTTGTATTTGACGTTACGCCGAGAGCTCGAATGCATTTATACATAACATATCCACAATAATGCCACCTTTTTGAACTTCGCGGTTGACATCGATCAAACTTTGCAATTGTAATCCATCCATCAGTTCTGTGAGGCGCATCCCCTACGAGCAAATGTGTTGACGGGAGTGTGTTGGTGTAGAGGCGATCCATCGCTCGCGACTCCTGTTTCACTAAGCACGCAACAGGGGCAAGTGAAACTCTGCGAAGTGCCGCATTCCAAAGCCGTTCGAATTCTTCCCGCTTGTCTCGAAGCGTACCGTGCAAAGAGAAGTGGAATAGCAGACATGAGTTATGGGACGTTGCAGCATCATTCCCCGGCTGTGTCAAGGGCAGAACGGCGGGGATCTGTAATCCTCGCTGCAGAGGTAGCTAATATGTTATCAGGACAAGTCCACCCGCTGGCCATTTCTGCCCCCTGCAAGTCATAATAGAACAGTGCATAGTGGTACAACTCAGGCATTGACTGAAGAAGGGGCGGATGTCGTCGCGTCAGATTCCACAGCAGTTACATCTTCGAACTGCTTCTCCCCTGCCTCTGCATCTCCTTCCGCAAACGACTCGAGTAGATGAGTCTGTCCGGCCCGTGCACCGAGCCATTCAACAGCACTAACGTCCATTACCGTCCATTTTCTTCGCAAGACCTCGTAAGCAGCCAAGTCTTCGACAGGCAAGATATCGATGCCCGTGATGTTTCGCAGGCATCGATCAATCCGTTGGAGAGCGGTAATGTCGGTTGCGGGACCGTGAATAAAGGTGATACTCAGGTCATGAGTTGGGCCAAACTTGACCAACGATGAGGGAGCGGCAGCTTCCTGAACTGATGAGGTGGTTTCCGTAGTCGTAGGGTCCGAGTCCGTCGTTTCTTCCAGCATGATCTCCGAGGTTTCCTTTCGAGCATTGAAAGCAGCAATCTTCTCATCACTCAGCGCCAGACTAGCCTCTCTCGTACCCGACCAAGCAGCCTCTCCATAATCCTGGATCACTCTTAGTAAGCCCGATTGCAGCTTGCTGGATAGGGCGACGTGAAGACCGAGATGTTGCACTTTACGTGGCAGAGCTTGAGCGAAATCTCGCGGATGAGGACCGTGTATGGTACCACCGCCCCGTCCTGCAATATAACCGGATCTTCAGCCTTCCGCCCTGAGCGCACATCGCAGTTATTTGAAGACGCCACATACGAGTACCACTTCCAGCGCTACCAACACGGGCTTTACCGGTACCCTTTTGCCTATACAGCTTCCTGCTTGACCTGTTGACATCTGCACGCGTCTTTGTCGAGGCTGTTCCCTGTATCACAAACCTTGGAGCATGAGTACGCGTTAGACACCGGCCTCGAGTATAATCGATTCTCACCTGACGCAGGAGCGAGCGGTAGTACACGACACATCGATGCAGGATATCTCTTCTCAATGGCTGCTGGAACACCTTCGGCGGCAGCGGGACAGCAAGACCCTATCATTAAGCCACAGTGTTCGTTTGTTCGCGATTAGCCGATGACCAGGGTTTCAGAGAAGCGGAGGCCTACCTGGGAAGATGGCAAGGTAGGGTTCACATCGGCGAGCGAGGAAAGGGGCAGGAAAGAAGGATCGATGTATTCCAGCATCTTTGAAGATGAGGCGAAAGCTAGAACTCCGGCAGCGCCGTCAGCCCTATGACAACTAGAAAAGAAGTTGCTCCGACCTTACCATTATCTCTCTCCAGCATCTCTAATACAGCATCCGTCACGTCAACCGTATCCTCACTTCCTTCTTCGTAAACCAGGTTCGTCGGCATATCCTCTTCCTCGATCCCGATATTCGCTTCGGGCTGCGCCGTCACGGTCGACGGTGCATGGCTCGATTCCTCGGCAGGGAGCTTCGTAGCTGAATGAGGTACTGCCGTCGCAAATGTCCTCCTTCCAAGAGCCTAACAGGAACACCAGTGACGTATCAGAAAGTGTATTCGAGCCTGTGAGAGGTGACGCAATAGCTCACCGAGAACGCGGGAGAGAGGATTTTGATGACTTGTTTCATTTCGATTGTCTTTCGTGATCTCGGTCGGTGCGCTTGAGGTGGAAGTGTGAACGGCCTGAAAGAGAAGAGGACAGAACGACTTTTGGTACACAAACATGTAGCTGGATGACCACCTGTTAAGACATCTGCTGCATGCGATCGGGAGCCGAAATTCACTAAGGGAGACGAGACGAGTGACGTGTTTTTATCCCAGGAACTAACTATGCGTTAAATTCAACGCTCTAGTTGTCAGTATCTGCTAGAACTATTTCTCTTCATTCATGTATAGGTATCCATATACCTGATCGCCGTTCATTGCATCGGTACAGGCTCAAAGGCAATCGTCTGATATTCTTGGACACTCGACAGCCGGTTACGTCCAAAGGAAGGTAAGTTGTGCGAGCGCCGAGCGCATCTATCAGCTCGACCGGTTTCTGCACTGAAGGTGGTTGCAACAACAGATGTGGTCGCTTATTATATACTGGGATACCGGCCATAGGGTTACGCTATACTATACAGGTACAGGTCAAGAGAAAAATACAACATGAGCTCAACTGGTTGGGTCAGTGAAGCGAGGTGGACAGCGGACGCTCATGTTCCCGATGGCAGAGTACCCGAACCCCAGGGGTGCGAGACGTGCAGCGCTCATGATATCGGTGGCGAAGTGTCGTGATGTCGTAAAGAACTGGGGAAACGGATGCAAAAGATTACATGGCCATCTCGGCCTGCAACTGTCGAAGCTGAGCTTCCTCGTCGTCTTCTTCCTCGACCCGCTTGGCTTCTGCCCTCAAGAAAAGACAACGTAGAGTCAGTTGCCACAGGAATGTTTGCTGCTGAAGCCTAGTCACGTACGTTCTTTGCGTTCTGCATGCGTGCCTGCTGGTGAATGTACCGGAGCTCTTTCAGCTCCCATCAGACGATCGTTCAGTTGCTCTTGTTCGAGCTCCTCCAACTCATTCTTGAGTTCCTCCTAGATACAATAACCCGATTGTCAGATTTTCCGGACTCTCCACATGCCAGAATGCAGAAGCAAGCTCACGTCGTCCACGTCGATACCCATGTTGACGGGGTTCGAAATTGCGTCTGAAATCTCATTGCTGATGTCCATCTGTTCTCTGATCTGATCCATGGTAGCGTCGACCTTGTTGATGTTCCTGAACGCAGGATATGGACGGAATCAGTACGCGACTTGCTTGAAGGCAAGAGATAGCTGCGCGAGAGCTGATGTAAAAAGCGGTTACGTACATGTTACCATGGATACCCTTCAGGGCCTCGGCCCCCTTCTTCATTGCGATCATCGTCTCGGCGTTCAAGTTGGCGGTCTCGATAGCGTTGACCTGCAAGGTAAAATGTCAGCGTTCAACGTTTCACGGTAGAAGTCCTTTGAATGGAGCAATCGATCTCTTACCTGTGCTTCTAACGTAAGCCTGGTGCCTGCTATCCGATTGAGTTCACCTTCGAATGCTTGCTTTTGGCGCAGAGCCGCCATTGCCACTGCAAAGTGAACAGCGGCAGGAGATCAGCATACGCGCTCTACGGATTCATGCATCGCGTCATCCGGCCATAGAAGGCTGAAACCCAGCCTAACAGAGTGTAACGAAAACTCACACTTCTTGTTGGATGTTGCATTTGCCTTTGCTTTCTTCAACTCCTCATCAATCTTCTTCTGCAGGAATTCCTCCCTCTTGTCCAAGGTTAACAGCTGCTGTCGCAGACTGACGATAGAGTCACGTGCGGATTGACGGTTGTCTTTCCGACCGGTAAAGTATGACATCCATCCTGACATGGTGACTAAGTTCAGAGGGCTGGCTGTTTGTAGAGGATGATGCGGCGTGGAAGCACGTGGTATAGGTGACGACAAGCTCCTCGGGTGCGGAAAGGATTGACTAGACCTACACGGGTAGCGATGGCGACGTCCGATGATACGTAGACCGCTGTACCGGCACCGGGATCTGCAGCCGATGAGTGGGTGGGATATGGAGGGAAGCGGTAAGACCCCTCGGTGAGCTAGAGCAGAGTGGTAGTGAAGCCGGAAGTGTGGCGACACAGCGTCAGATGATAGTGATCAGAGGAAGGAAGACGATGTTGTCATTCCTTCCGCCAGCGGAGGAAACTTCTTGCATGTCCGTCTTACAGCATGACGAATCTCAGCCTTCATCCTTCTTCATCGCTTCATCCCTCATACCCTTCCCCGCTAAACGATACACCTGAAGCCTGCCCGTCTCGAACAGCAGCGGTTCTCATCCACCCCGCGATAGCGCTGTGCATCAAAACTGACTGGCAACCCCTCAAGGCACACTATGCCAACAGCCCTAGTCACCGTCGGATCAACCCACTTCGACCACCTCATCCATGCTTTCGAACCCGAAGGAGCAGTATTCAAAGCCTTGGAAGAGGCGCATTTCGACAGACTAGTTATTCAGTACGGCAAGGGATCTCCAATTCAAACGCAGACTTCGACTGCCAGTAAGTTGCGGATCGAAGTATTTCGGTTCAGTGATGAGATCGACAGGCTCATCTCTCAAAGTGATCTGGTGATTGGCCATGCGGGTGCGTCTCTGTCCTCCTTTACGTCCGCAAGTCCGTTATCGGCGCAGCTGAAGAAAACAACTACACCCGTGTTGACGTAGGATCAGGATCGATCATGACCGCTCTACGTGCCGGCCGCAAAATGATCGTGGTACCAAATACTTCACTTATGGACAATCATCAAGCAGAGTTGGCACTAGCTTTGGAAAAGGCGAATTATCTTCATGTCTCGACGCCAGAGTAAGTCGTTTTCCTCACGCCCATCAGCAGGAGACCTATTCAGGTAGCGGGAAGTGTAAATGGCGTTAACGACTCTCCTCGTTTCGCTAGGACCCTCGCTTCAACCGTCAGAAGAGTCACAGCATCGCCCTCGACAACGCCGGATGCTCCCTCGCCTCTCGAGCCATTCCCTTCCTTCCAGCCAAGCCTGTTCCTTAGTGTTGTTGACGAGCATATGGGATACACCAAGTCTTCATCTTGAGAAGAAGCCTGGGTGGACTTTTCACTCCGCAGCCCCAGATTCGGCTTGACCGACAGTAGCACTACTCCGGGGGATAGTACGGGGTCAAGGGCCAGACACTGTCTTTGCGATACGTCGTCCAACTTTCGATCCAATACTTCGACTCGACGACCACCGGCAGACGGGGTGAGGTTTCTCGCAGTATCGAATGAGGATTCGCTGTCTTCACCGTTGGCATGCGTCCAGCCCTGTCAGCTCGTCATCTGGTATCATATTCTTCAGCCGTTCAGCGTTAAATGACGGATACCTGAACGAACGGAGAACACGTTGCGCAGCGCTTATTATCTTATATCGTATGCCCGGGCCACGAATACGTATGAATCTTGTGCAATTGCCTGGTCATACATGTCACCCATCAGCTGTGCAGCTGGTCGATCAGCTGAATGGCGGTTCAATGAACGAGCCACAATTTATTAGTCAACAGCAATCTCGCAATCTCGCAGCTCGACTTTGAATATGCTTGATTGGTAAGACAGCCGGGAAAGCGAAAGATGCGGGAGTTCGGCGAAGTCCGGATGCAAAGGACAGTGAGCGGAATTGGCTTGCTTGCTGCATAATCAAGGAAGCCAACGAGTTCATGCTCTCGGATACATACGACACGGAAGTGAAACAGGGATACCTGACTGCACGCAAGATGGGCATCAACGGCGTCCCGTTCTTTGTCTTTGAAGGCAAATGGGCAGTCAGTGGGGCCCAGCCACCAGAAGCATTCTTGGATATTTTCAAAGAGTTGGTGAAATGCGGTTGTGGAAGGACGAATGGCGCGGGGACGGAAGAAGACACGGCAAGTGAGGCAACAGAGACGTCTAATGGGGATGGAGGAGCGGCCGCAGCGCAGGCCAAGCGGAATGGGAGTGGGGTTTGCACGGAAAGTGATGCTTGCGGAGATGACAACGCCATGGTTTGCGGGTAGACATTATCTTGCGGATAAACTTAGAGAAAAACAATCTACGACTCAACGATCCACCCTACGGTAACCGGTCTAGCTATGCGGCATATGCACGGAGAACCGGTAAATGCACCCTGGTGCTGAAGTGGCATTTTGTATTCCTCATCACGTATAATAAGTCATATAGAGCGATAAGGACAGGTCGTCCATGGGCAGAAACCCACTGCGGGCTTCCATCTACGACCATGACCCTGCTCGGAGCTGCCGATCCCGTTTTGGCTTTACGGCATGTGGTTCGAAGTCGGAAGTACTGAACCCCTCGAGCAGATTCTGAGCTGTTCAATAATATCATTACTGAAGACTCGCCGCGGCTGACCTAGCAGCATTACTGTTCCCAACGGTACGCATGTACATTGCAACAGATTTCCACTACAACTACATAGATACAATGGCCGTGTGCCTCATCTCAAACACCAATCTCGCGTACATAAAACGCAATCAAACGAAATCAAAAGTGATACAATCCTTTGTCGAGAGCCTCACATCCGTCCCATGTTGCTTTCTCCTACAATGAAGCCTCGATCATGCCCTGAGACGAGCATTTTTCAGACTCATCATCTGACGGGGGTATTGACGACAAGGGAGACGAGCATGTCGATTCGTACGTTCGTTTCCGCGGCGTCATAGGTGGCAATGTGGACGAAGATGCCGCAGCGCCCGAATGTCGAGCTGAGCGCCGGGTGGGCGCCGTCCGAGGTTTCTGACGCTGACGAGCAGGGGAAGGCGATTGTTGCACCGCTTGCTTTCCGGCTCGACCCGATGCCTTGCACGCCTTTGGCGACTTCCGCTTGTGCGGACTTCTCACCGCTGTCCTTGCCTCTTGAATTGGGATGAGGACACAAACGTCATTGCTTCCGCTGCTATGAGTGTCAGGACTAGGGAAAACTCGAGGGAGTTGGCGTTTTCGCGGCGAGGCTTTTGGTCCCGCAGATGGCGGCTTCGTGGTTGGGAAAGCACTGACCGATGACAGCTTTGCGTTCTTTGATCGGGAACGTGCCTTGCCCTTTGCCGCGGACTTGTCGGGAGATGGAGGTTCCTTTCTCTTGATCTGGATGGGTGGTTCTGCTGCAGGTTTGACCTTTTCGAGGGACAGGATGATCTTGGTGCCTTCAACTTTGGTAACCTCGATTCGCCTCTGCGTGTTTGGTGACAGCGCAAACGGCGGCTGAGTCGGCGGCGGCGGGGCTTGCTCCATCACATGCTCTCTTGCAACTTTTTCCGGAGAAGGTCCATTCACAACCCATTGCCGGACAAAGTCTTGCAAGTCGCCTTGTACCCAGACGTCAAACGTGTTGGCCCATTCGCCGCCTTTGCCCTTGCTCGGGGGATCTCGATTCAAAAGAATGGTTTGTATCGGAAAGTCGTCTTGGCCAGCATCATCGGCATCTCCAGATGACGTGGTCCGCGATCCCGATGGTCCTGCAGATCCCACCCCCTTGTCCGCGGCCGGGTCGGCCGTTGCGGAACTACCTTTCCGTGGCACCTTCTTCTTGGTCGTCGTAGGCTGTGTCCGAAGAGCCTTTGCAAACTCCTTGATCATCCTCTTCACCCCGGGAATCTGCAACGTCGTTCCAGCTACGATAAGCAAGTCCATCCTTTCGTCCTTTAACCTGCCCAGCAAGTCCTGCTCAACGACAGCTCCGATACTATCCCCATGCCTGTGCTCCTCGCCATACAAGAGCACACTAGCCCGGAGGAACCCGATCGATCTCGGTCTCTGGGAAGATTCAACTCGTTCCTCCCACGCGTCCTCGCACGACGGACAAGGCAGTAACTCGGGACCGAGCGGGACGGCATCACGTAGAGGCTGTGAATACGAACATCGCGTGCACTCGAGATTCGCCAATGTCCCATGTAAGGGGACACATCGCGGCAACTTGGGCGCCTCTTCAAGACCCAGTGGCGACTGAGAAACCGGGAGGAGTCGATCGGCCGGATCACACGATGGTGGTTGCGTGCACAGGGGAACATCCTTCCCCATCTCGCGATCATTATCCGTCTCTTGTCCGGCTTCGACTTTGTCAGAAACGCTCGTCGCGCTCGTATCCGTCGTCCCGGAAACGGAGCGGGTGGCGGATACCCCGCGGATGGTAGGTATCCCTGCTGACCGTAAGCTGGCTGATTCCGCGTTTACGCGGGACGTTGCTGAGATGTGATTCAGCCGAATAACCCCGCTCTTTCCGCCGGCTGCCTCCTTCTCCTCCTCCGCAGTTGCACCCACCGCTTGACAAAACGGATCACTTTCGGCCGCGTACGGAACATCTCCAGTCGTAGCAGGAGACCCAAACGCCAGATCAACGTCGAATCCATCGGCGATCTGCAGGTCTGTCGATGCTCCGAACCCGGTCGAGGCTTTCCGCGCCGAGGCGGCGAGATGCGGTTCATATACCGGGATGTATGGGAATGGCGGTATCCGGTGAGATTGCTGTGTTCGCGGAAGCTCGTACGGGTTGTAGTAATCATTGACGTCGTTTAGGAGCCTACTGATAGGCAGAGAGACTGTATGCGTGGAAGCGGTTCCGGGCGCTATACTGGAGATCTCATTGACTTGCTGCGAAACCACGTCGGGCGCCGATGTCGCTGGAGCCATCCCGTCCCCGCCTACCACCTGCGACGACATCCCCAGACTCTCCTTTTTCCCAAACACCTCGCTCTTCCGACTCGTCTCCCTACTCATCCCCGTCCTCTTCCGTTTCGGGAAATCCCGTTCTAGTGGAATTCGTAAATCCAGTCCGGCCTTTTCCTCGAGTCCATCAATATTTTGCGTGTAGCAGCGTAAAAGGCGGCCTTGGTCGTCGAGGGTTTTAAGGTAGTGGTGGAATGGGGTAGGTGAAGTGCGTGAGGTCAGCAAGGTGAGGTGGTTGAGGAGGTTGTGGTGGTGCCGGAGGAGGTCGGGAGACTGTATCGCCAGATTGACGAAGAATGACACAGAGAATACTTCTGAGACCTGGACGAGGGTGAATGCTAGCTAGGGTTGAGCACTCACAGTGAGACACTTTACGTCGAACAACTCTTTACCGCTCTTGATCCCACTTTTGCTGGATACCGAGGCATTGCTTGGTCCTGATACAGCGTTCGATGCATCACTCTTCATCGCGACCGTCTCCTCCCCAGCGTCATTTCCCTCGTCCGCCTCACCTGGCAACCCCGCTTCCTTTGACCCATACATCTCCTTGCACCTCACCTCGTCCGCAAGCGTCTTGAATAAACCCCTGGAACTCCTGAAATCCGGAATCGCAGGCGTCGAGACCCCCGCTCCGGAGATGACGATGACGTTTCGGGCATTCCGTATGGCTTGTCCGACTCGGGCGAGGTGGTAGGTTGGGTTGACGGGGACCGTCCCGAATTGTTCGTAGATTGGGACCTCCTGCTGTGGGAGTCGTTTGACAGGCGCGTCGGATGCGGATGTTTTACGCTTTGAAGTGGATGACGCCGATGTTTGAGATTTCGTCTTCTTGTTCTTCTTGCGTGCGGGAAGTCCTTGTGTGGATTCGGCTTGCACGGAGGTGGATAGAGACGGGGAGGTTTCTGCCGTTGGCCAGCGTGCGATTCCCAAAGGTAGTGTGATCGTCATCGCGGACGAGCAAAGGTTGAAGCTGCCGCCGGATGAGCGAGGGAGTCTCGCGGGCGATTGAATCGTGGAGAAGCTAGCTGTCTTTGTTACTGTTGTGTCGTGTTGTTCCCCTCGCTAGTTTGCATCCCGCCCGTTTGTTGACGCCATGACGGGGATTACACCGGGCGCACCACCACGCTTTCCTTTCCTTACATTCAGCCAGCACAGTCACGTGCCTCTCCTCCTGAACCTCTTCATCGTGCTCTATCCTCCATCACACATTTCCTCCCATCCGTTACACAACCATCCCCCACCACAAACAACACACACACACACGCATACCCCGCGCAATGCCCATCCGACCGGTACCACTCCGCTCGGTCCCGCGAAACCTCCTCCTCGCTCTCCGTCAACCCCCCGCAGGCGGACCCAACACTCCCACATTCGCAAAACCCGATCCGATCCCCTTTCTCTTACAACAACAACAACAACAACAACAACAAGCATCGAGCACCACGTTACCGCCCAACCTGAGGCTCCAGAATTGGACGGCGGATGATCGCCAGCGGTGGAGTCGGGTGAAGAGTGATGTGAGGGACGGCGTAAGGAAGAATGGGAGGAAGGGGGAGCGCAAGTGGATAAAGGTTGGGTTGAGGGATCTGTTGAGGGAGCTTTAGAGGGTCATGGTGGTGCAGATGGGAGTGATGGAGCGGTGAAATCCTGTCGTCATCGGGTGAGTAGTATATCGTCGTTGCAGTGGTTCGGCCGTAGATCCTTACACCGACTTCTCGAATAGATAGTCACCACCCCGTCGTCACTTTCCCGCCCTCGTACACCACGATCTCGTCATTTGCATCAACTCCGT
Organism: Naganishia vishniacii ANT03-052; assembly: GCA_015708705.1. NCBI lineage: Eukaryota > Fungi > Basidiomycota > Tremellomycetes > Filobasidiales > Filobasidiaceae > Naganishia > Naganishia vishniacii. Next base: position 926,567 of record MU158396.1, on the reverse strand, counting down.
CTGTTCACAGAAACATCACTTGTACCGATTACCTGGCTATCCACATCCGCCTGACTGTATAATACATCATTCACTTGGGAAACCCTGTTTTGTCCTCGTCAACTTCCCCATGTCAGGAGAATGCTCTTTGGTAGGTTCAAATCCACCAAGGGAGATTGCGGGGATGGTTCGCATTCCTGAATCAACGCGGAGAGAGAACCCTGGCCGATTGACCGGTATAACCCGCCGCTACTCGAGGCTGCTCTTGGGCGGGGGACGCAACCGCAAAGATGAGCCCACCTCCGACGTAATAAGACCACTTTCCATTCCTCCTAATGGCGACCCGCGTCCTCGTTCTCCGGTCCAAACACCTCCATGGGGCGCAGGAGGTGTTCCGTTCGAAATGCTTCGGCAAGGCTCGAGCGCCATGAGCGGGGGGTAAGTATGCGTGTGAATGACCCCATAGTCTTCTGCAAGGGAATGCATCTCATGTACGCTGCGGGGGGGTGTGGAAGGGCGATGCGGAGGACAATCGAGGTCGTAAGCGCCGGACGAGGTATCTCATAAAGTTTGTTATGGGATATGTTGGTAATGAAATATCTGTATAGCTTGACGGCCTTCAAGGTGCTGCTTGGTGGCCCTGTTGGCCAGCTATGTGCGAGAGGTGAGATGTGGCGAAGATGGGTTACCCGTTGAAGCCAATGACCAGAATGACAATCGGCTTTGCCCTCGCCGGTATCAAGATGGTCATCGGAGCCATCCTTCAGTGGCAAGTCGAGAAGACGTCTCCATGCGGCGTCTACGCGACTAGCGACTGCGAAGTTGTCTACTCCGTCAGCTTGTGGGCCCAAGTCCCGCTCTACAGTCTACCGCCAACGCCGAAATCTTTATCAACGTGACATCACACGAACTTGCCTACACTCGAGCTCCCGCGCGGATGAAGAGTCTGATCTACGCCTTGGTCTTGTTCACCAGCGCCATCTCCTCTGCCATCGGCCTCGCCTTGACTCCCGTCGTTGTTGACCCTTACCTCTCAAGTGGCCATATGTCGCTCTCACCGCCGCCTGTTTCGCCTGTTGCCCCGTTTTGGTGCTCTGCTTCAAGGATTTGAACAAGCCGGTTACCTTTAATGATATCGATCGGATAGAAGGACGACAACAACCGGCTGTTATTGCAGCAAATAAGCAGGAGCGACCTGAAAGTGGAAGCGCTTCGGCAGTTGATCTTGACAGTTACCGAGAGAGCGAGAAGCATTCGCAAAGGGCATACGGAAAGCGAAAGTTGCTCCAAGACGCATTGGTGGTGGATCTGAATAAAGAGAGAAGTCCGTGAAAAAGAGAATAGTTGTACTAGTTTAGTGCATCAAAGATAGCATTGTAGAAGGAAATCAACATATCATGATTTAAACAGTTTTATATATTCTGCAGTCAACACACCACACCGTCTTGACCCACCCAAAATTGAGCACTCAAACTCGCCTTAGTTTCAAGGTGTCTAGGGAAGTTGTCAGTCGGAGAGGGTGGCCATACCTTAGCCTGAAGCATAAACCACAAACCCGAGTGTGTTCCTCAAGGAGAGTATATGATGGAGTGGCTACAGCTGTCTCTGTGGTCGTTGTTATGTAGCTCTGGTCTGTCATATGCATGCATCTCGGCATCCCGCTCGATTCGATCGGCGGAAGCAAAACTACGGAAAGAAGCGAAGTCGATGACTGCCGCTGATGGTGATTAACCACGGTCGCTATTATAGATGAACCCGGTTCCTCTTCCCTTCATATGCTCATTGTCGGTGTCACTTCAGCAGTTGTCGTCACTACCGCACTCTTCTCCGCCACTATCTCTGCCACCTCCAAACGTAGCAAGCGACGAGCTATCATGTCTTTTCAAGGTCTTCGAGTTGATACTGAGAACCTTCCGGTTCTGAATAATGACTTGATCATTCGAGCTGCCAAAGGTGGGTGAATCGTCTGGATTATGCTTGATTCAATCATACATCCGCTGATCAACTTGAAACTCTGTCTGGGTTTTAGGCGAGGAGACTGAACGGGCTCCGGTATGGGTCATGAGACAAGCTGGTCGATACCTTCCCGGTAGGTCGGACGATATTCCATGACAGTCACACGCTGACCACCTCGTGCTGTCCCAGAATTCCTCGAAGTACGAAAGAACCATAGCTTCTTCGAATGCTGCAAGACCCCGGAAATCGCCTGCGAGCTCACTCTTCAGCCTATCCGACGATTCAGTGGTCTCCTCGATGCCGCCATCATCTTCTGTGACATCCTGGTTGTCCCCGAGGCCATGGGGATGACAATCGAAATGAATCCGGCTCCTTCTTTGCCCAATCCCATTAGGACTCCGGAAGACTTGGAGAGGCTGCCCGAACACGTCGACGTCAACAAGGAGTTGGGCTATGTATTTGAGGCCGTCAACCTGACAAGGCACAGGCTTAACGGAGAGGTACCCCTCATCGGTTTCTGTGGTGCGCCTTGGACGCTGATGGCCTACATGGTCGAGGGCGGTGGCAGCAAGACCTACCAAAAGGCTAAAGAATGGCTCTACCGATGGCCCGAGGCCAGTAAGACATTGTTGGTGCGTGTTGCGGATGTCTGCGTAGATCTGTTGGTTGGACAGGTTCTTGCTGGCGCTCAGGTGAGTTCGTGTGCCATTCCTCAAGAGGGACAATCTCCTGACGAAGCTCTTATTCCGATAGTTGCTACAAGTCTTCGATTCTTGGGCGAGTGAATTGCCTCCTCTCCTATACCAGGAAATGGCCCTCCCGCCTTGCCAGTACATCGCTAAGCAAGTCCGGGCCAAGCTTCACGCAGCAGGTCACCCTGGTGTCCCCATGACCCTTTTCGCCAAGGGTGCCAACACGTCTCTCGATGTCCTCGCTTCTGAATCCGGGTATGACGTTCTCGGTCTCGATAGCAGTATCACTCCTCGGCAAGCACGACAACTTGTCGGACACAAGGTCGCTTTGCAGGGAAATGCCGACCCTATGCTTCTCTATGGAGGTCAGGAGGCCATTGAAAGGGAAGTCAAGAAAATGAGTGAAGGATTCTTGGCCGGTGGTGGTGGTTGGATCGCCAACTTGGGTCATGGTGTGACTCCTCAAGTGCAAGTGGATGACTTTAGGTGTTTCCTGGAGAGCGTTCACAAGTACTCGAGGAGGAATGTGGAAAAGGCTGGTAGCGAGGTCTTGAGGGAAAAGCTATAGCGCCTACAAGGCAAGCAGCTCTGTGACGCTCGCGAAATTCACAAGGCGTACTATCGATGGCCACTTGTAAAGAATAGAATGGTCCAACAAGGCATATAGCTCATCGTACAAGCCTAGCGGATCAGCGCGTCATCCATAGGCGGGTTCTGCGTTCCCAGCGAGATTCTTCTCGGGTTACGGTTGTATCCCTCGATCAGTCGATCACGAAAGTAGCTGATCATCTGATAGTAATGACCATACATCACTACAACTCCATGTAATAGCTGACGCCCACGGATTAGGAGCTCATTCGTCCTCTGGGTTGAGGTCCAAGTTAATCTGATTACCAAACTTTGCTTTTCTGTCACATAGGTGGGTCCGTTCAGAGGCTTCCTATAGACACTTTTCGCGTCTCCTTGGAGACTGGTCGCGTATCACGGTACTCACAACTGCACTTTCAGATCCTTCATTCCAGTCTCACATTCCTCCACTCTCCTTTCCAAGCTCCTGATATCCCGTTCAATCGCTTTCCGATCCGTTTTCAGAGTTTTCAACGCCGCTTTTGGCTTGAGATGGAAGAACGCATCACCCTGTTTATAACTGATAAGCGCGGTTTGCGTCATAAGAATTAGCATCAATGCAGAATTCGCTACTCCGAGTCAGACGTGAGTGCTTACAGAATCTGATTGTCTTCGTCCGCGAGCTCCAGCTCCATTTCCAGGTCGTCATAGTACTCTTTGTCTTGCTGTGAATAGGCGGATCGAGCAGTCCCTTGAGTCGCTGGTCAACAACCGACGTCTTCGCACATACCTGTCTAACTTTGAGCTCATCCTGAAGATCGCCCAGTCGAGCATTGTACTTCGAGAAGGTGTTGATATGTTGCTGGTCCTCTGATCAATGAATACACTCCAGTCAAAGCCGTCCTTGACGGAATCTATCACCATGGCGACTTACCCCATGTCACCTCGATACCGTCCGCTTCCTGGTCTTCTTTACGCAACTGTCGGGAACAATAGAACCTGTTAGAGCTGGAGCAGTCCTCAATAAGCGGGAGCGAGACCTACAAGACTCATATTGCAACGCTGTTATACTTGAGGCGATCCAGCCAATGATAGAATTGACTTATAAGCACTTCAACCTCGAATGGCGTTGATCCCACTGGACCTGAGTCTATCCCGTGCATGTCCCCTTGACTAGTTCTTGAATCCTCCTCGTCTCTTGTTTCAGAATGGCTGCGATCGAGAAGCCATGCAAGCGCGTCAAAGTCATATATGGCATCATTACTCATATGCCCAGCAGGCAACAGCGCTAGCTATCCCGATAGTATCTTGGCCATAGATCTATTCCCACTCAGCTATCGACATCGGAAGGGCCAATCAGCCCTACATCTGTTGGATCTACCAATCAAGCCAAGGCAAGGCTACTACAATGCCTCAAGAACTGCTGTACTTTCCTCCCTACTACGTGGTCGGTCCGTATTCCTACCACCAAAACGTTGCTCGTTCTATCCTTCTCACACCTCCATTTTGCGTGACTCTCTGTTATAGTCGGTATCTACCGTCTCTTCACCGACCACAGTCTTCGAAAGGCAGTTTGGGACAAGGTCAAGCATGCGACCGTTCGAGGTATTGCGGTTGGTGCGGTCTACATCACCCTCACCTATTCGGCGCAACGGTGGTTCGTGGAAAACTTTCTGATGGGAGGATATGGGCTGTTTGGGAAAAAGGCGGTGAAGCCTCCTCCTGAGATACTGGAGACGGGACTAAGCTGGTTGCAGAGGATAGATGCGGTTCAATGTGAGCAATGAAATTCAGCTTCACGACCGGTGACGTAATACCTGAAAGCTTATTATTTCAACGTATCCTTTTCTCCGTTGATGTTTGACATGGCTTAGATACTACGATCCTCTTCATCCTACCACAACTATCCTACCTGCTGAACTACTTTATTAAGCGCAACCTACGTCTCGCCCGTGCCAGGGCTTACGACCTTACGGTTAAATCTCGAGGGAAACCCGACTCGTTCTGGGGAAAAGGCTATGTCGAAGAATGGGAACAGCCTCCTATCATCAAGGGCTTGAATGATCCGAAAGGGACGAAAGGGAAGAGAGGAGAGGGATACCTGAGTTGGATTTTGTGGTGGCCGAGCCAGATGCTGATCAGACACTGTGAGTCCAGAGACAACGAGGTGAATACACTCTAACGGGTTTCGAGCGATCCACTAGTCGTTCTGATACCTATGTCGCCATATCTACCAATCTTCAACCTTCTCTTCAACGCCTCGACGAGAGGCCTGTACACGGCACGTTCCCTTCATCAACCGTACTTTGAAGCCAAGAAGATGTCACCGCTGGAGATTGAGTTGTGGCTCGAGGAGCGAAAGTGGGGGTACCGAGGTGAGTCAACAGCCCGTCAATTCAAGGACGCCGCCCTGACTCGATATGTCTGCATAGCATTCGGAATGGTCGCTAGTGCTCTGGAAGCCTTGCCCATCATCGGACTAGGATTCTCCGTGTCAAATCGTATAGGCGCAGCCATGTGGGCTTTTGACCTGGAGAAACGCCAACACATGTTCGCGAATGAGGAGTTACGCAAGCTGAAACCCGAGGAGACGGGAATGCTTGGGTTTGGAAAGGTGCTGGCGGTTGAGAAGCAGAAAGAAGAGTGGGAGATGAAGAAACGGCAACTAGAGGGAAAGCTGGAAGAAGACCTCGCTGTGCAACCACCGCCTTTGCCGCCTCGGAAGTGAGGAATCAATGGCCTTCGCGTCCCTTCTTCGCAAATCTCATTGAGGCAAGTGACATCGGGCATTGTAGTGTCTGTGCTCTGTAGCTATAATGATACATACAACCTGAACTGGCATCAGCTTTCGGTGTCAAGGTCTGGCCTCGGCCAATATCCCGCTAATCATTTTCCATTTCCTCGACGTCAAAGTCTGCATCGGGATGGTTCTCGCCGTAATCGGCGTCCATGGGTATGGGTGGTACCTCTGGCGAGGACGATATGTCACTAGCATGGTCTCTTGTAGGTGTAGCTACGGGGACGTCTTCTGGCGAGGGAGCTTTCTGGCGTTGACGATACTTTCCATTCTTTTCCGTGTACTCTGTTTCGGCGGGAGGGTGCTGCGCCAGGAGTGAGCCCAATTCACTGTCAAGGGCCGCATCCTTAGGGCTGTTGCCTTTTCGTGGGGATCTAGCGTTGCACTCCTGTTTATCGATGAGCTCCTGCAGCACATCGAGGCAGCGTTGTCTTTGGTACTCGGGCAGTCGGTTCAGCATGACCGCAAACTCCAGTTGAGCTTTGAGTTCCGACTTCTTGCTTGCATTCTGCAGGCAGTTGAACAGTACCTGCATAACCTGCGCCCTCTCAAGCGCTTCCTTGGGAGATGCCAACACAGACAGGCCGCTGCTGTCCTTGGAAGTCATTTCAAGCTGATTCAAATAGTTGAAAGTTTCAGTATTCGGCATGAATTAGAAGATCGTTGCCAAGAAGGCAGTTGCGCTGGCAAACATACACTTGAATTGCTCTTTTCCTCAATTGGGAGACTCAGCTCGGATGGTGCCCTGCCGATGCTAAACCCGCCGGTGCTGGCATCGTAGCTCGGATCTGATCCGAGGGTGAATGTTGAATTCCGCCCATCGTTTGTCCTGATAGTGATGGTCGGATGTGAAACGTTTCGATAGCTGGCTGCTCCGACCGGGTTATACAGCCCTGAAGGGCCGCCAAATCCCATATCATACGCGTGCTCAGTCATCCCTCGCTTGCCGATAGCTTTGTCGAGGAAATCCCTGGGCTGCCATCTGTGTCCAAAAGCCGTCGAACCGTATGCACTAGTACTGGAATCATATGTACGGTTCTGATTTGAGTATGGCAGGGCCGTATTCGTGGTGAAGATTTCAGAGAAGGCAGAAAGCCAATGCAGAAGACTGGACGCTGAAGCCATATTGCAAACTGAACAGGATGGCTGCGATTCGGGAAGGGGGTTGATTGAATGCGAGACTGACAATGGCGGCAAACAAAGAGTTCTGTCTCTTTTGCTCTATTCGCCGCGACATATCGACAGTCAACATGGCTAAGCCAAACGCAAACGTTACGCGGAAGAGTCAGGGGTAGGACAAGGGAGTAAAAGAGCCGGACAGGCGCTATCACAGAACAACAAAGGAAACATCGGATTTCTGAAAGAGTTACCTCCCCTGATGAGTTCTCATGCGCGCATGCTCGAGGGCCGAGGCACAAACAGTGAAACGGTTTGCAACTTTGGGACGAACCCAGGCACAGTGAAATGGGAAGTTGTTTTCTGACTATGGCTCTAGTCCTAACTTTGCAAAGTATGTAGACGCTTATCCACTTGCAAGAACGTCGAAGTTTTCTTGACCGTTCATCGCGCGGACTCGGAGTGAGTCCAGTGAGTCGATACATTCTGAGCTTTATCCGAGGCTTTCTACGTGATCATGAAACTGATTGTCCTAATCGGGACATATTGATACCTCCTCACGCACATGTGACCCACTGGAAAGAGTCATTGTGTCATTAGCTGTTATCTTTATCACCACGATACTGTTCGCGAAACTGACCACAACGTGTATATAGCCTCCCCTCTCTTGGCTTCCTCGAAGGTGCAACCCGGCATCATGATGTATTGCTTAGGCCAGGTCATTGCTCGTTCGGTGTCTTTTTGGCGGATTTAGCGATCCCATGAGCGTATTTGCACCTCTCCCATCCACCAAGAATAGGAGACCTGACCCAGCCTGCGAACGAGTTCGTTGCGCCAGTACTCTACGCCGCAGGAGCGGACCCAGGCCCGCGAGACTCTTCGCTGAACCTGTATCCCCCAAAAAGGTAATCACCACACCGACGGAGGCAGCCCTCGTGGAGACCTAAGCTCTTGATCTCCCTTATCATGCCAGGCATTCCGAAACGTCGGGCGAATCTAGCGGCGGACCGAACCATAGCGTAGTGATGCGCGTCGGACACGAGATGTCGTCCACTGTCGCGTTCTTCGGGCTCTAGGAGAGAATCGTCACCTTCGCACAGAAACCAGCGGGCGGCAAGAATCAAGGCGAGTTGTACCTCTGAGGTGTAGCGCAAGCTGAGCTTCACTCGCATTCCATCTGACGTTTTCGCGCTCGGCATCTGGATCTTGAAATTTTTAAGACCAAAGACTGATCCGCAGTAGACGAGTCGATTAGTGGTATTCTTATCTTGTGCGGCCACGTCCCACAGCGAACGAACACGCACCTGTTTTGAATAGCTCGAAAATGTACAACACCGTTGCTTCTCCTTCTCTCCCAGAGGCAGTTTCCCAAAGACAATCTTCATATCGATCTTGAGTTCACGCGATGCGACCCTGTCGTAGAAGCTTGCGGATTTCATCTTTTGACGGTCGATATGTAGAGTCCGGCAGGTGCCCGTGTTGATTTGAGGACTGGCGAGAAAGCAAATTCTGCAACCCTGTAGGCACTATCTCGACCCTTCGTATGCCGCTCCGACGCCGGCGACACCTTTATATCGTAGAAGAGAGGCGTTTAGTACATAATCGAGTTTGCGTTTCCAGTCGCACGGGTCATGTCTATCTCATCTTCTGACTCCGAGATCCTAACTCGACTCGCGCTCGCGCGAACAGTCAAGGGAGAGGCTCTACGCGACGTTTTCGAAGGAAGCATTGGTAAAAGAGAGGCAGTGGCCATTGTGCTCGCGTGATGAAAGTGAAAGCATACATTGAGCGCTCAATTCTGACGCGTGAATCGATCAGCAGTGACACTGGATTGTAAGGTAATCTCGATAACATGACTCCAATATGCGTATCACGCAGATGATCAACGCGCTTATCATCAGCAAATAATTAACGGTCACGCTCATCCGATCACTGCAGATGGCTCCGTCATCAGCGGTCACCGGCTGATCACCCTCAGAATCCGCATTTTGAGAATGCGAATTCCTTTAAGAGCGAAAAGTCAGCCTACATGATCATATAAAGGAAGACACTGAAAGCCAACTTACGCTATTGTGTATGTTATATTTCCTACTTGGCCTGCTGGAAGGTGTAACCCAGGATCATGAGGTAATGCTTGGGCCAGGTTGGCCAGGATTTCGTCACCATCCTGTCATATGACACGAATGAATCTGTCCCACCCGTATACTTCACGTGCTCGCACTGGCCGAGGAGAGGCACCGAGATGAAGTCGTTTAACGATCTCGCTACGCCAGAATGCTAGACGACAAGTGTGAACCCAACATCGCGAAAGCCGAGGCTGAGTGTACATCAATCTATCGAGAGATCGGTTTCGAGCGAAGTACTCTTCGCTGCAAACCACCCTCCGCATCTCATGCACAACACCGCGCATACCGAAATGAACGGCGGGTATTGAACGCCTGCTGGAAGGCTCGGTTTCGTCTGAACAGCCTCTCGTCACGGGAGTTCTTCCATGAAACCTTCTCTTCGGGCGACGGAACGTTGTCCTGATATAGGAACCAGCGGGCAGCGAGGGCCAGTGCGAGGTGGAAACCAACCGAGTAGGCGAAGTCAAAGGTGATGAAGGGCGTGCCGTCCTTAGCTTTGCGCGTAGGCTTGTTGCATTGGCGCTTCTGCAGGCGGAATACTAGGAACGCAAGTGATGAGTGAAGCTGGCTCAACGCGATACTTGTGTTCCACGAAAGAACCGACACTCACCTGCTTTGGATAACTCAAAGTTGTACGGCACTCTTCGTCGCGGCTTCCCTTCCTCACCCTGACCCGGCTTCAAGAAGACGATGTATAGATCGATCTTGAGCCGACACGAAGCGACCTTGTCATGGAGTGTTATGACTTCCAGAGTCCCGTTGCGAGTTGACATGTCGTTATCTTCACAGTTGAAGCTGGAGTTTGATTTGGAAAACCGGACAGATGCACGGTTTGAACTTGCCAGACTGCCATCGCCCCGTGACTTCGTAATCGGTGATGGCGATAACGACACCATCCTTATAACGAGTGGAGCGAGTTAGAGCTGAGCTGCTGACCGTGGTGTATTTTCTTTGAGTGCTAACTCATTTGCAGGAGAGCTTTTGGAGACGAATTGAAGCTAGTACTCTAGCTAGCTTTGATTCCGATCAAGGCTCAATTCTTTGTTTACGATGTGAAACGCAACCGCCTTCGTGTCGCGTCTTGCCGGAGAGTGGTGATGAGCTTGATCATGGTGTACATGTTGCATACCTGTGTGAGCTGTCGTAGGAACTGTGAACCGTATAGAGGTCTAGCTCGGTCCACATTAACTTACTCTTGGTGCGGCCAAGCATCGTGCGGTCCCAGCAAACTTGCGGCGACGGACGAACCGACGAACATCTTCGCTAAGCGGAACTGTGGCAAGGTTGCGAAGCTGGTCTGATCTTGGATCTTCCACCACTCAACGCGCAACATGTCTGATGCAGAGTTTGACGATTTTTCCATTGACGACGACGCCTTGGTTCAGCTCGCCTCCATAGAGCAAAATGGTAGTCGGCGATCAGTTCTTTTCAGCAAACCAGCTTCTGGGCCATCAACTTGGATCGCGAATCGGAAGCCACCTGCTGGAAAAGCACCTACATTCCAATGCAGAAATGTACCGTTACAGGGCTCTTCAAGCTCGGAATCTGGAGGAGCTTCTGTAGTGTCTGCAGCAATCCGGCCTCAGCATCAAACGAACATCGCAACTTCGAGGCCGTTCCAAACAGGGAAACCTACCGCGGGCTCCATGAATCATGGTGCTCAGGAAAGAGCCGCGGCGATCGGCAGGAAAGGGGTAGTAGGGGCAAATCAGGGTGCTGGAAACGCTATTGAAGTCTTGTCCGACGATGATGATCCGGAAGTCGAAGTCTGCTCTCCACCACCAGCTAGCAAAAGAGCGAAGACCACAGCAGGGCCGATCACGCACAACAACGCCTCATCCGAAGCTGCCAGGAATGCAAGAGCAAATGCCATTCGGGGGCTTCTGGGAAGGCCAAACGGTGCTTCGAACTGGTTGACCGCGGCGCAAACTAGCAGATCAAATGTCGCCGGAGACAAGTCCTCGACCAAAACGAATACCAAGAATGTAAAGGTTACGGAATGGGATCCGGAGAAACCGCAAACCCAAGCAGTGCAAATACATCTACCCTTCAGGCCGATCACTCCAAGGAAGACTGGCAAGACTTGGGACAGAACAGCCTACTCGAAATCAGGGCAGCGTGTGGTAAAGAAGGGTCCGGCTAAAAAGAAGGGCAAGAAGAAGAAAAGTGGGGGGAGTTTATGGGATGACGAAGCGTCGGATGACGGGGAGGATGAAGAAGAAGAGGAAGAGGAGGATGGGTTTGATCAGTTCCCGATGCCTTTCATTGACCCCAGTAAGTGTATGTTGTGAAAGCAATAATAGTATGCATTAGCTGACGTTTGTTGATCACGATTTACAGGCAAGTGCGTTCAACTAGCGTGTACAGTTAGACAAGATAAGTACTTGGCTAATGTTTCTTGACGGTAGACCTATTCCTCCGCCACGCCATCTTCCACTGGAGTGCAACACATCGACGTATATTTACCCAATAAATTTCCCAAAACGAGAATATCAGTATGAAATCGTTAAGAGCTGTTTCACCCAGAACACGCTAGTCGCTCTGCCAACCGGGCTGGGTAAAACTTTCATCGCAGGTACTGTCTTGCTGAACTGTAAGTTGTTGCTCTATAAAAACTCCTTCATCCTGAGACTGACAGAACCTGTTGTCAAACTCACAGTTTATCGATGGTAAGCTTTGCAGGGCATTTCAGTCATCGCGAAGCCTAATCTCTTCGGGTATAGGTTTCCCTCTGGAAAGCTAGTATTCTTGATGCCCACTAAGCCTCTGGTCAATCAGCAACACGAAGCGTGTCAGGCATCTTGCGGTATCCCTGCAGCGGATGCGGCTACTATAACCGGTGATGATCCAGACAATTGGCGGGAAGCAGCTGTAAGTACAATCGCGCCTTGTGCTTTGCAGTGCCGCTAAGACCGGTATGCCATCTCAAGTGGCGGGACAAGAGAGTCTTTTACGCCACACCGCAGACCTTTAGAAATGATATGGCGAAAGGGAGAGTTGATCCCCTGGACGTGGTGCTGGTCGTTGTTGGTAAGTCGTTTCAGCAATTTATTTGTGTAGACTGAAAGCTTTGTGTTGACCATCACTTAATTGCCTTCGCAGATGAAGCGCACAAAGCTACTGGCAATCATTCTTACGTTCAGTGCATTTCGTACCTCATGGCTAATCACCCGCACTTCCGTGTGGTAGCTCTAACGGCTACACCGGGGCGGACCCCGGAGAAAGTGCAGGAGATTGTCGATAATCTGCATATCAGCCATATCGAAATCAGAGAGGCGGAAGCGCCGGAGATCTCGCGATATATGTACAAGAAGGTATGACTTCGAGAGTGACGCTTCGCTCCTGCGCTGACACCTTTCACGCGGTAGAACATATACCGGCACAAAATTCCAATGAGCGACGACATCATGGAAATTATCGATATCTGGGTGCAGTTTATGAAGGCAAGTTGCTCTGAGATTTTCATTCGCATTCACCGCTCACATTTCCAGACCGTTTAGCCCATGATCGAAACACTCATCAAGGCTGGCGTACTAAGCGACAGAGCTCGAATGGCAACCCAGCTGAAGGCGTTCAATATTCAGCAGGTAGCGAGAATGGGGTTCGCCAACAAGAACTTCAAGGTCGCATATCCAGCCATGTTGCTCTGGCATATGACCGACGCTTTGTCGAAACTGGTAAATCCCCCTCAATCAAGGTCTACTTCAGTCTTACTGAGATTCCTACTTCGCCTTAGATGGAATACACAACGTCCATGTTTCAGAAGAAGTTGCGGGCCATTGCTGACGACACTTTGAAAGGAGTAACCAAGGCGGCAAAGGAAAGTCTGAAGAGTAACCCGGAATTCAAAAAGTTGGAGACCAAGGTGGAGCGACTCCTTGGCGATACAACGTCGGCGGCGGATCGGCATCCGAAACTGAGAACAATGAGAGACTTGGTAAATCAGCTGGCCGATGTTAAATTGCGGTTTGTTGCTGATTGTCACCTTGACTTATAGATAGAGAAGCACTTCGAGCGAGCATACAATGCTGCCAATGAATCTGGAACCCCCGCAGTGACCCGATGCATGGTATTTTGCTCCTTCCGGGAGGGGGTGACAGAGATTGTCGTATGTCTACGTCCCGATTTGAAGCTCAAGAGTGCGTGCTCATAGGACTTAACAGGATGCTTTGAACGAAGTCAAGCCTCTAATCAGAGCTCATAAATTCGTCGGGCGGGCCAATGCTTCGAAAGACGATACTGATAGGGGTCTCACACAAAAGCAACAAAAGGAGGTAAGACTCATTCAATTGAGATTCGCCAGAAGAAGGATTTCACTTTGCCAATGATAGGTCATTGACAAGTTTCGGAAGAATGACTATAATGTCTTGGTTTCAACCAGTATTGGAGAAGAGGGTCTTGATATCGGAGAAGTCGATTTCATTATCATCTACAACTGTCCAAATTCTAGCATAAAGATGGTAAGTCCTTGATACCAAGCGAATTTTCGCGGTCTAATTAATCTATACATCAGCTTCAACGAGTCGGGCGAGCTGGCAGAAAAAGAGATGGTCAGATTCACGTCTTCATGACTGAGGGACGAGAAGACGGCAATTGGGATCACGCGCTGACGAGCCACCAGGAAATGCAATCAGAGATCATCACTGGCCGGAACATCGAGTTATACGACGACGTTGAAAGAATTTTGCCGCAGGGCAACGATCCCACCTGCGTCGAACAGGTGTTATCCATCGATCCATACGAGCCTGAAGACAAAGCGCACAACAAAGGTAAGCGCAAATCAGCGGCAGAGGCGAAGACCCCGAAAGCAAAGCGCGCCAGAGGAGAACTTGTCCCGGAAGGAGCTTTGGATGGCTTCATCATGGCTAGCTCCCTGACCAAAAACGGCAAGAAGCTGGGTTCAAAGAAGACAGGCAGGCTCAGGGTGAGAGAAGACCTGCTGCCGGGCGGAGACTCGGACTCGGGATCGGAGGGAGATATCACTCTGTCACAACTGGGACGATCGCGATCGGAAGACAGCGAAGAAGAAGAGCGTGTCAAGTCTCGCAAGAGGGATGCAGCCAAATCGGCATCGAAGGCAGCGGTTCGAGCGCGGGCGAAATCGGCCAAAGCAAGGGTCTCGTCCACGACTTTGGACAACGATAGCCCTTTGCAAGCTAAATTCTCAAGAGCGTCCGACAAACTGCGACTTGACGGTCAATCTCGGATCAATAAGTCTTCCCGGACGATTGCGCCTTTACCGGTGAAACGAAAGAAGATCACGGCCGAGGACTCGGATGAAACGCCGACGGACGATGACGAAGACCCACTGGGCCTTTCCACAACCTCCAAGAAGAGTTCGAAGACGACTTCGGCACGCCCACCTGCGAAGATTTCGGCGAGGAGAACAGGCGCAAAAAATGCTCTTCCTAGCTCAGACTTCAGCAACATCGACAGTCGCTGGATGCTTGACGTCGATGACGATGAGTTCGACGCCCAGCCAAAACAGAAAGTCGCAAAAACACCTTCGGCGGCGAAGAAGGCATCATCGCATTCTATGCCTCCCCCTTCATTCATATTTGCTCGAAAAATGAAGGAGACGCCGTCAACCTCGAACACATCACCCATTCCCATGCGAAAAGCGGCAAAAAAGCGAGTGATGGCTACTTCATCGGACGGCGAAGATGAAAGGGCAGGGAATGTAGATTCCGGCCTGAAGGGGCATCCTGCGATATTTATCTCGCCTTTAGTACCTTCGGCTGGTGCATATCCAGTACGCAGGAAAGGCGAGAGAAATATCCTAATCCAGGATGAAGTTGAGGTAGAGGGAGACACGACGATGGGGGACGATCTGTCAGGCGAAGAGAGTGAATCCGACCGTCGGTTTGCAGGCCAGTTCGATCCGACGCAGGCGCCCATCGGGTTCAATCAGCGAGCGGCGTACCTGGCGGGGCTCGCGACGCAAGCTCCACCAGGAGGTCCGGAGTTCAGTGATCACTCTGACAAACACGATCGATTTCTAGCTAAGGCCAGACGACCCGTTTTTCTCAGCCAAGAGGATCGGGAGCCGCGCGAAGGACCGAGTTCCGAGTACGAGGGCTCTTTCGTGTGTGGTGATGACACAGTCGAGTTCGAGTCAGACGAAGATTATGAGTGATCGAAGCAGCAAATCCGCAGCGGAAAGTTGAAAGTTGTAATGAGTGCACATCATACTGTAGCCAATTAGCATTGTTTGACCGTTTGACTCGATGATTTCAACAACCATTTAATGGTATACAACTGTCGTACTGCCTCTATTCGTCGAGTCTGATCGTTCGGACTCGATCATACTGGCACTTGCGGGACTTCGAAGAGAACAAAGTCGTAGTACTCTTGCTCCATGATCGAACCAAATTCACCACCGACGTCATGATCCCCGGAAGCAGTACCCTTCGTGGACTTTTCCTTGGTGGTCAAGAAGGTGAAGTATCCTGATAGGGACTTGAGAGTTTTGAGTGAAGACTTAGCATTAGGCTTGAAAGGCAAGCGGATGAAATCAGCTGTGTGCAGCGACATCGCTCGCTAATGGAGTCTCACCTTGACGATGACACCGGAATATTCAGCAGGAAGACCATAACGAAGAACGCTTTCTACAAAGACTCGGACAGCCTTCAAGTGAACAAGTAGCTGATACGCCTCGGAGAAATTTGTACGTGATAGGCGCAAGAGGTCGGACTACGAATTAGTATATCAGTGAGCCATTCGGTACGGATGTAATGGTCGCTAGTTTGTGAATGCACATACCCAGAGTTCCTTTTCTTCCGCTTCCAGGTCTACCATGTCTTGCTTCTGCTTTTCGACCGCACCTTCATCCCAGGTAAATTCCCTGGCATGGAATCTAGCAAGGCGGGGGTGTGTAAGCTTGACCCGCTCATGATCAGCTCAACTTGGGCAAACGGGTACTGACTTGTTTTCTCTGCATTTGTGAATGAATTCGTCCTTTACTTTTTTGAAGATCGTTACGGTCTGCAAAGTAAACTCGCTGTCGGAAGCGATTTTCCTGTGAAGACCGGGTTAGGGAGTATGCAATTTGATAGATGAGCTAGACGTACGAAGAGCTTCTCGGCACCACCATAGCTGTTAACCTTTCGTATTTCTCGATCCACTCTCGGAGCAAGTTGCTATATCACAGAACATGGTTAGCCAACGTCGCCTCACAGCCGGTAATGGGAAGAAAGACTTGCTTGGGGACTGCGACAATCAGTGTTTCCAAATATTCGCTATCCTGCACGACATCCTCCTTCTGCACAACACCAACCAGCGACCTTGTGGATAGGTTCCCACTGTGTTCAAAAGGTATTCCGAGTCAGTTAAAGGGGTGAAAGGGGGGACGACTGTTACCGTGACTCACGTTCGTTTCCGCTGGGCACTTGTCAGGTTTCCCTTGATATAGTTGTAGTTCTGAAGCTTCTGCTTCTGAATGGTATCTATTGATGTCATTTCCTAGCGAAAGAACAACCTGATCATGAGAAATCGATCTCGTGCGGCCGTAAAAGTCTAACATACCTTGTTCAGAGCCTCAACAACGTCAAGAACCTTTCCACCAGTACCCCATCTCGATCGATCCCATTTCCATCCCTCATTGGATCCAGGAGCGGGAAGGACGTATTGCTCGGCCGGTCTGCCATTAACCTGATCACAGAAATGCAGATGAGCACGACAGATGGGAGCAAAAGGGCATACTATCCCCCGGCCCATCCAAATCAGAGCGCGTACAACGTACAGTAGCGTGAGATTGCATCTTCTGTTTATCTTCAGCTACCAAGCTTCTGATCGTGTCCAACAGCTTTGATACTGTTTGGGTAAAGTAGTTGTCGTATTTGGGCATGTCATCGGACAAGTTGAGTAATGATGAAAGCGTTCCAGTCTAGTTGGCAGAAGTGAAGCGTCACATTGGATAAGATTAAGCATTTGAGCTGTGCCGCTTCATGCAAAGTGGCTTACCTTCAGATCCGGGATCTCAAGACCGCCAACGACGACGTTGTCTCCCACAATCGATTTTACACTCCTGAAGAGATCCTGGTCGTCGCCGCGACGAAAAGGGGCCGAGATCAGCCAGTAAGCGGAATCGGAAGGCATCGTTGATGAATGATTAAGGATTGGCAGGCCTGGGTTTCGTTGCTCTGCTGGCAGTGTATGAAATAAACGGCCGTATATAGTTCAGAGGATGGTGATGATATCGGGCAAGACGTCATCAGCGTGAATCACCAACCAGCGCAATCCCGTCGCGCGGAGAGGAACCGATGAAACTCCGTCTGGAAAGGGGGTTTTGACGTCGGTTTTAGATTTTGGGTTGGGTACTGGTTGGATAGTCCCTGGCTTTGCGAGATAGGCAGCGATGTTCCCTCACCAGACGTGGGTGAGAGATTCCATCTGCTCCAGATTTATCCGTCTCACGGGCAAAACGTATCTCCGTCGAGGGCGGGCGCATTATCGGAGCCCTTGTAGAGTACTGGTACATGTGTGTGTCTATCATGACTTACGCCCCCTGAGTGTATACAAGAAACCAGACAGCTAGAGTCGAGATAGTACGTTAGGTCTCAACGTGCTCACGGCAAGCGTTCGCGTGTGCTTCAATTGCGCTTCGCAGGGGTAATGTAGATTGTAGATCCAGTCAACCAACCAACCTTGTAGCTTTCCGATGGTGGCGAAGAATGGAGGAATGGCAGGTGAATTGATCTAGTTACTCGCCCAGGGTTCCTTTCTACTAGGTGCTACAACGTGGCCTCATGAGAGGCCTAATACAGGCCTGATACCACAACAAATCTAGAAACACTGGCATTCGTGCACTTGAAGAAACCCGTCATCGTGCGGACAAGAAGATACCAATCGTCCCTAGCTCCCGCTCAGAGAGTCAGCTCGTATCTATACTCGTCCGATGCATTTTGGGCGATCCATAGAATAATAGCACTATATAAGAAGCAAGTGCATGATATGTCAGCTGCATTGTATCAAGCCACAAAGTTTTTAAAACGAACCTTAGCATGAGACCGCCGTTCATGCCCACGTTCGCTCCTCCATAGTAGGCGTACTCGTTGTACCCCGGAATCATGTACTTGAGGATCAACACGGTCTAATCGTGTTCAAGGGGGCGAGTAAGCTTTTGATACGGGGAACGTGTGTCGTATGCAGGAACTCACCAAGCTACCTGCCAAACCACCTGCCATCAATGCTACCCCGACGAACAGGACAGCACGAGCCCTCCATGCGATGGACCCTTCGTTGCCCCAGGCATCACTACCATAAGCATGAAGATGCGATTTGTCGAGAAGTGAGGTGATCAGGAAACCCACTGCGCGATGACAGGACGTGGGTATTGTGAGCACTCGAGACGCGACGCCCGAAACGTTCCAGTCCCAGGGTGGCTACTCACGAGTGCTGAATATCGCTGGAACCCAGTCAACAAAGGAAATATGTACAGGAATTGTGTCATGGGGAGCGTCGGCAGGTGGTTTGGCGTGAGATGACAAGGTAGCAGCGTCGATGAGGAGGAAGTAGGAAGCTGCAAACTATCAGAGCCAGGAGTGGTGTCAGTCAGTAACATGCCTCTGGTAGTGGAACAGACACCAGTATCGGGAAGAACGACTCACCAGTCCACCTGCCACATAGGTACCAATCTCGCGTCCCTTTGAACCCACGTTGAACTTGGGTAGCTTGAACATGAAGATCCTGCGAGGATCGTAAGATGCGGGAGGGACGGACATGGTGATTCGAAAGGTAGGCCAATACTGAGCGAGCGAGAGACCCGTGTCGATGAAGGAATGCAAGGACACAGATGAATAGCGCAGGTGTTATAGGTTCGTCGTCGACAGTTAGCAGCTTTAGTGCTTTGGTGCCGCGTATAATGATGAGTAAACCCCGATCGCTCCGCCGACGGCTGGGCGGGCGAGTCGAGCTCTTGCTTGCATTGATTCTCTTGTGTTGCCTACAACCCATCGCTGTGACTAGTGGGTTCGTGTAGCTGATTACCTTGTCTCGATACGATAGGAGTATTCACGAGATAGACAATATCGTAGCCCACCACACCACACATCGCCGCGACTTCTGATCACGCTCACGTCCCCTCGACTCGTCCATTCAGATCTACAGAAATGCCCAAGGTCATTTCGAGGGCCGCCATCTCGTCTTCGGACCAGGCTCCGGCAACCGCATCCTCTCTCGCCGTCCTGCGAACATTCTACTGCCTTTGTGGGGAGTTCATGTTGGTCATTGACCGAGGACTGGATAAGCTGCCTAGAAGAAAGTGAGTACCGCGATCTTGCTGGGTGGTTTGTCTCCTTCAAGCTTACCAACTTCATTCATGGCGTAGAACGGATGGAGCTTATATCGTAAGGTGTAAAGATGGAGCCAATCTGCCACTGCAAGCTGCAAGAAAGTTCAAGTTGAATGCAGAGCCAGGAAAGCAGTGCTATGTGAAGCGGTAAGTTGTGTATTCTGTTAACGGGAGGGTGAAGAGCACGGAGCTGATGTATCTCCCACTTCTCTTCCCTGCCTTGAATCGAACCTCATATTTGACGAGTTCAGAAAAGGTTCGCCATATCTGGAACTCCGAACACCGCTGCTATGTTCCAGATGCAACACTACCGGTGAGTAACGTCTTGCAATTCTATGTGGACTGCATACTGACATCTCGCATGTGTCCAGTGGCATATCAGACCACTCCACCGCCAATAGCCTCCGGAGCATTCCTCTATATCGTAAAAGGAGGTCTTACAGAATAGTGAGCATCTTGCCGCTATCAGACTCACAAGCCGACTAATGTGAACCCCTTGCGCATAGTCAAGGACGGGTTCCGCCCGACGCATTTGAAGGGGAAGAACTAGTGGCTCTGTCACAGGCCGATCGACGTATCCAAGAGGAGATGGCAGCTCAAGACGACAAGCTGATGGCGCGGATGGACGAGGGCATGCGTAGAAGGTTGGAAAGGGATAGAAAGAACGTTTCTGGTGGTGGGACGACGGAAGAGGTGGTGGAGAAGGACGATCAAGATTACTAGATGCGACTTTGTAGTCCTCGTCGCATGTACGATATCTACGATGTGGACATTTGAAGGGATGTTCCGTTGACTGCTGGTATCCTTGTTCGTTTCCACAACAACCAAAAATGGTGCTCTGCCTGATTCTGAGGATGCTAGTCAAACTTTGACCTATCATAATTGGCGCCGAGCCTTCGAAGTTGATTAACCAACTCGTCCTCCTTAAGTTCATCTGTCGAACTAGCTTTGACCTCCATCGCAAAGGACCGGATCACCGATTTAACGTCGGCTGCGTGAACAGAAACCTAGACACAAGGATAGCGTTTTAGCATTAGGTCAATTGACGCGGGATACCAGCGACTCACTCTTGCCCGGCGCATGACTTTGACCTCTGGTCCAATCCATATCACAAACACAAACTTTTCCCGTGTGCTATGCTCATCGTTCGAGTACTTCACACGTATAAACGCATAAGAAGCCCGGGCATTGACCAGCTTTGACGCCAATTCCGCAATGTCGCCCTTGCCCGTTTCGGTCAGCTTAAGCTTGTTGCTCTTTTCGTCTTCGTAGTCGAACAAGGCCCAGGTTTCGTCATCCTTGTCGCTCCGAACCTTTTCATACGCTGCAATATATGAAGTATACGCATCACGTCAATCACGAGGGTTGGAGCTGGGATAAGTCGCAGGGATTGGACTTGCCTTCGGCGATTGCGGGGTCTTTGACGTCCGCCATGGTGTGTGTTCGAGGAGCAACGAGGTGTATCGAAAGCGAGCAACATAGGAGGTGGAGATGGAGCACAATGAAGCCCCTATCTACACGCGAGTAACGTGTTCCGGCCAGCTTGTCGCGTCCGCGTCCCGAGCGCCAATCTTCGGGATGTCATCGATGCTTGTTGCAAATACATAACTAATCTTGGGTCATAGTGCTGGTATGGTGCTTGATAGTCCCACGCTCGAGTCTTCTCGGCAGCCTGCGGGATGAGCCTGAGGCGATCCTTACGTGCAGCAGGTATTTCAAACAGGGCTGCCCAAGGCCGCTTTACAGGTTGACTGCACTGCACTGAGGAAGGCGTCTGCAATCCGCATCTGGTCTGAACGAATTACTCGCATGGAGATAGATGAAGGATGCTGTAGCTTATCCTCCGCTAGATCATCAAAAGACATGGCTGTCATCGCCTCACAGAGCTCGCCTAACGTCCTGGCATCCGAGACCCAGAACTTTGCTTTGGGGATAGAGCGCGTCAGCCCGGTGGCAGCAGAGTCAATCGATGGATGACGGCCGTGTCAGATGAGTTGATCCGAGAAACCATGCATGTAGCGTACTCTCCTATTTTCTAATACTAGACAACAGACGAATAACACTACGCCCAAAGACGGCAGAAGACCAGATGCCCAATCTAGACCCCATTCCAACGCGCGAGGCACGCATCAACAACGCACGCCCCACTCGCCCTGCCACCTTGTGACTCTCTTCTGATTCCTCATTGTGCTGGTGCTTTTGGGGTTGGGGCTGAAGGCCGGCTGAAGAGTGTCATTGATACAGAGGAGTTGATTTAGGCGACGAGCTTGACGACACCACCAGCTTCTCGGATCTTCTGTTCGGCCAACCTGGAAACGAATCGAGCCTTGACGATGAAAGGCTTGGCGATTCGACCCTTACCGAGCTGTCGAGGCGCAATAGGACTGCTAAGCGACAAATTGAACAGCCGCACTGGGTTACGAAGACTCACGAGCTTGTGCTTGCCGAATTGACAAAGGTCAATAACGGGGACGGTACCTTCAGGAGCATCAACCTTGGCAGCATCGAGGGAGATGAGCTGTACGCGAAGCGACGTAAATTAGTGCTCGAGATCGCTGCCCCGTCTTTACCATCATCTACTCACCTTGTCAATGTTGATGGTAGGTCGGAAATAGTGGTTGGGCAAGACGTGGAAGTGCCTCATACCAACCTTACCGAAGTAACCGGGATGGAACTTGTCGAAATTGGTTCGGTGGTGGTGCTGACCACCGGCCTTACCTCGACCACCGGGAGACTTCCTGTGCTTGCCGACACGACCGTGACCGGCCGAGACGTGTCCTCGGTGCTTACGAGTGTTGGAGAATCGGGTAGGCATCTAGGGGAGACGGAGAGAGTTCAATTAAATCGAGCACTTCAAGACTGCAGCGGTCCATCGTGGCGGTTCGGATAATGCAGGTATTCCCTCCTTTCCCGACTCCTCCCTTCACGCATTTCCTCCACATCCGCTTTCGAAGCAGTCGTAACCGAGTCGGACAGGTGTAGGGCGGTTGAGTGATCACCTAGCGATTTATCGATGTATCGTAGGTCGATAACGGTCCTGCTCGTCGAAGTCTGCATCCTTCCTTTTCCCCTTCTCCTCCTCCCGGCAAACGCCTGCCGATCCTTCCTTCCTCCATCCAATCACATCCTGCATACCCTGCATTTCCGAATCACCGAACGACAGCCTGGACCAAGCAATAACGCACCTTGACGTCCTCCTAAACAAGTGTCGATGTCGGTGAGGGGAAAGAAACTCGCCTATAGAGAACGTCACGCGTACAAGATGACTTCAGGTCAACACCTTGACTCGCCGTTGACCGAGACCGTGTGCCATCGACCGTGCCGGCGTCGTCGGTGTGCCAGCTTCCGACGGTGTCTCGCCTGCCAAACCTGGAGGAAGACGCTGGGTAGTGGCTGCAGACGGTAGGGCCTCATTATGCGATTCTGTTAAGCGCAGGATGCGACAAGCTTGACTTTGGCATACACGTACGCTTAGCGGATCCGCGAGTTCTTTGGGTTAGCGTGCGTATGGACATCTGCTACATGTCCGCGGCACTTCCACCGATCAATCGTAGCTGCCTTCTTCTTCTCTGTTGTTCAAGTGTCTTTGTCGCTTACATCATGCGTCAGGGGTGTGCATCGTCCTTATCGCAATTCCTACATCTCACCCGGCGTTCCCTAGGTGAGTAGGTGTGACTACCCCCGCTCCCCCCTCTTTGCATGATGGTTATATTCATTGTCTCAGAACGGCCAGTTTGATACCAACTGCAATGCTTTCGGGTGTTCGCACGTTGGATCATCCATGCAATGTTTGACAACCTTTAGCTGATATTCATCGTCCTGCTCCGTTTCGATTCAGAGAGAAACCATGGCTTACCCGATGTTGCCTCACTTCGTTCTAGTTGATCTGCGGGACACGTTTCCGGTATACATGAATCGGTAGCAGTTGATCGGGAAGTCTCGTAATCATTGAAGAGTTGGCATCAAAGGGCTGTCGGCATTCTGGTTCTCGATTTGGTTAGTATTCTACAGCCCTTTTGTCATCTTTCGTCGTCAACTGGCACGAACCAGCTATGCATCACTATACAATCTCGATTTGTTCACGCTCCGAACGTATGATCACCCTGTGCCTTGGTGGCGGGTCTCGACGAAGATGCTGGATGTTACCCGGTCGGGCGATGCAATGCAGAGAAGACGCTTCGATTCCTATTCGGCAAGGACGATGCTGATCTCCTATGTCTACTCTGCTTGCATCTTGTCTTCCTCTTCTCGTTATGAAGTTCCGTTCAGACATCATCATTGAGTTCCTGTCGACATGAATCACCCAGACAGGATCGCAGCATGGTTGGTGGATACGGAGAATGGCCAAGAGGCGTACGTACGCAGTAGAGTCGAACCGTAGGCGGAGTGTCTGATAACGTTGGAGTGTTGTTTTCGTTCAGCATGGAGGTTCAGGATGACACGAAGTTGGAAGGGTCCATCCGTGTTCTATTGAATGCGCAGGATCATACGTTGGGAAATATGCTCAGATCGTAAGTGGAAATCGCGATGGCACAGCTCGCCCAGAGTTTAATTCGACGCACATCACTGTAGTCAACTCCTACTTGACAACAACGTCCTGTTCGCCGGCTACCGAATCCCTCATCCGCTCACGAATCAGGTCGAGCTCCGTATACAGACCGACAAGAACATGGAACCCTACATCACACCGCGAAAAGCTCTCCTCAATGCCTGCATCGCTCTCATGAACCAGACGCGAGACCTCAAAGCATCCTTTATCGAACAAGTCCGTGTCGCCGAAATGGACGGATCTGCAGCAGTGACGACAGCAGGAGCCGGGCCCACGTTGACGACTGGAATGGGTAGCCTGGGTGCTGGTATTGGAGCGCCGTATGATGAGACACACGCGTGGGGAGGTGGTATGAGTGGAGTTAATGCTGCGGGCGGGACTCTTGGTGCGCATGGAACCGGGGCGTCCGGTGTCGGTGGTGCTGCCGGGACAGCTCAGCGAACGCAGTGGGATGATGCGTATGAGTATTAGGCGTTGTGTGGAGTCGAGATGCATCGGAGGGGGTGTTGCGCCGGAGCGTCGAGATCAAGTACGTTGTGTCTCCGTTTGATGACCTGGGAGACCTGTAAAGAGGTTCTTTGCGGACCGGCATATTCGGATTCGTAAAATGAGTAGAAGAATCAAGACTGTCGTTGTATGCACATAGATTCCAGATTCAAGAACTACAAAATTTCAACATAGCTTGAGTTGCCATGGTGTCGGCACCTCTTCCGCGCTGCGAAGCGAGTTGCCTGACAGACTTCTTCCCTTCGCCAACTTACAGGGGATGGTAATGGCAATACCATGTTGGTTCGGGACTACTATTCACAGGGAGTCATGTATGTACCAGGTAGCGAATACTCGATCGCGGATCACTTGGCATAAAATGACTCAGGCAGAATTCGATCGAAAAGTCGGGTCAGCCCAACAACCACGAAGAAGATAAGTTGATCTGGTCAGCATCCTCTGTCATTCCGCCTTGATCCATCCCACAGCATACTCACGAAATGGTATACCCAGCACTCCTCCCCTATCTCAACAGACCAGTCGCTCAGGTCGATGCCGGTTTGCTCGCCGCTTGCATCCGGGTCGGCCCCATCCTCGTTCTCGCTGAACACGCCGACGTTACGTCTGAACTCCCTTCAACAGCCGAATACTACATTGATGTGGGAAGCGATGCATCCGAAGCCGCACAGTGTTTGGCACAGGGTGCTACGAAAATCGTCGTTGATTCCGACACTCATCTACCGGAAGGTGTAGGAAGGCAAAGCGTCATTCTCCGAACAACGGTGGATCAAGCTCAAGGGCGACCCACTCACCACAAGTTTGGCGGTCTCATCCTTACGGGATCTGACAATATCGATGCCGCTACCATCAAGCACTTCCGGGACAACTTGTTGGAATCTCCGGGCCTCATCTTTTCCGAATCTGGACCATCCACGAGTCCTGAAATGCCCAAGGTGGTCGCCATCTCGAAGTTGTCAAAAGAATCACTTGCGTTCGCTTTCACGTCGACCCTTACTTCAGATCGGCCCGACGGATTGTTCCCGACTGTCGTCTGCGCTGCACAGGGTGCATCGCCTCTTCCTCTCGGACTCGTTTACTCTTCCGTCGAGTCGGTTACGGAATCCATCGTCACAGGTCGAGGCGTCTATCAATCCCGCAAGCACGGTCTCTGGCGAAAAGGAGAAACATCAGGATCGACTCAACAAGTCATCAGAATCAGAAAAGATTGCGACAATGATGCGGTCTTGTTGGAGGTCGAACAGAGCGGCACAGGTTTCTGTCACTTGGAAACGGAAGGCTGTTTCTCCGACGTCACTTCGAATGCAGAAAAGAAGGGAATCGCCGCACTGGAAGAAACCCTCAAGTCGCGATTGGCGTCCGCTCCGGAAGGATCGTACACTGCTCGACTGTTCAGTGATTCCAAGCTGTTGCAACAAAAGATTATGGAAGAAGCGGAAGAGCTCGTCGACGCCAAAGACAACGAGCCACGACACGTCGCTTTCGAGGCCGCCGATCTGCTGTACTTTACCATGGTCCGTTGCATCAAGGCGGGTGTCAGCTGGGCCGACGTTGAGAGGAGTCTAGATGAGAAAGCTGCCAAGGGAAGGAAGGGAGAGCGACGACAGGGCGATGCGAAGCAAAAGTGGGTGGAGAAGTTGGCGGATAAGGAGAACGGTGTGGCCGCGTCTGCAGAAGAGAAGCTCCCCGGACAAGCCAAGGAGTCTACGGTCGATGCACCAGTGCCCAAGAGCTTCCCGACCGAACCCACCGCCGTTGAGGCGGACGCTCCTATCCGGATGCGAACCTCGGCATTGAGCTCGTGCACCTCTGATGAAAAGGCTGCTCTATTGAAGCGGCCAGTGATGGACTCTTCTGCCATGATCGAACGAGTCAAGCCCATCGTAAACAAGGTTCGAGATGAAGGCGATGCGGCTGTGCGGTCTTTCACCCAACAGTTTGACAGATTGCAAGTGCAACTCGAATCCAACGTCATGCGAGCACCATTTTACACGCCTGAATCCGTCCCGGAGGATGTTCTTCCCAAAAAGGTCCGAGACGCTATCGACAGCGCATACGAGAACCTCAAAGCTTTCCACGTCGGTCAAGCAGAAACCAAGCCTTTGGTTATCGAGACTATGCCTGGTGTGGTATGCACTCGATTCGCTCGACCGATTGACCGAGTGGGTATTTACGTTCCTGGTGGAACGGCGATCTTGCCGTCGACTGCCTTGCACCTGGGTGTCCCCGCTCAAGTTGCAGGATGTAGCACCGTCGTTCTCGCCACTCCCCCTCGTCAAGACGGTTCTATCTCACCGGAAGTTCTCTATGTCGCACAACTTGTTGGCGTGGGCTGCATCCTGAAGGCAGGTGGTGCTCAGGCTGTTGCTGCAATGGCTTATGGTACCGAGGAATGCCCCAAGGTCGACAAGATCTTTGGCCCTGGTAATCAGTGGGTTACCGCTGCCAAGATGTTGGTACAAAACGATACCAACGCTTTGGTGGGTATCGACATGCCGGCAGGTCCCTCAGAAGTCATGGTAAGTCGCAATTCAGATCATTGTCTTTCAATAACATGCTGAAAGCTGGACCGTTCAGGTTATCGCTGACAAGACCGCCAACCCGATCTTTGTCGCTTCGGACTTGCTTTCCCAAGCGGAGCACGGTATTGACTCCCAGGTCGTACTAGTTGCCATTGACCTCGACGCTTCACTCTTGGAGGAAATCGAAGTCGAAGTGGACCGTCAAGCACGAGCGCTACCCCGAGTCGACATCATCAAGCAGGCCATCAAGAAGAGTTTGATCGTAACGACCAAGACTTTGGATGAAGCCATGAACTTTTCCAACGAGTATGCACCTGAGCATTTGATCTTGCACTTGGAGGATGCACCTGGTGCTGTCAAGTTTGTCAACAATGCTGGTAGTGTCTTTGTCGGCGCCTTCTCCCCAGAAAGGTCCGTATTCCTTATACCATGCATGCTGGACCTATCTGAACTCGTCCCCTTATTCTGCTCACAGCTGTGGGGATTACGCATCGGGCACGAATCACACACTTCCAACATATGGTTACGCCCGCCAATTTAGCGGTGTCAACACATTGTCTTTCCAAAAACATATCACGTCCCAGGAACTCACCAAGGAAGGTCTGCGAGTTCTTGGTCCTATTGTTGTCACTTTGGCTGAACGGGAGGGTCTGGAGGCCCACGCGAACGCTGTCCGAGTCAGGTTGGCTGAGTTGAAGTAATAGAAAGTGAAATGTTTACAAGGGTAGACGGAAGAAGTTATTCATACTTCTCGGCCTGTATCATGCACATCTTGTCGGTCCGTTCCTGTTTGCCTTGTCAGCTTTTCTTCGAATCTGCATTAGATGAGATTGGCTCTGCAGATGACATGGAACGAACGGCGCCTTATCGTAACAGAAAGGGCGCGTTCGTTCGGGAACAGAAGAACGGCGCTGCGGAAGCGAATCCGGCCCACTCATTCAGACATGCATGACGAGTTATCCAGGCCAGTATACGAGTGGATGTTGCATTCAAGATTCCGCTTACTGTCCACGCCATATGGACCGATAGCTCCACTCGATACCCCTTCCGGTACTGATTTGATGACGCCCACGATTTCGAACCTGGAAACCCACCTTGAAACATGAGTGGCCCTTCCGAACCCACGGGCTGGGCTGACTTGCCGGATGAAATTATTGAAACCATCTACGACACTCTTTCCGTCGGGGACTATATGCGGCTAGGGCTCGTGAGTACATCTATTCAACTCCTTCAATAGGCTCCTTCCTGAAATCCACTCGTAGGTCGACAAACGATGTCAAGCCGTTTTCAAGTCGAGCAAAGTTCGGTACAACTTTATGCTCATGGCGCATAATCTCGTCGATGTCGACCACGAACAGCCGCCTTTCGACAAGCTGCAAGAACTCGAGGCACGTCAAAAAGCTTGGTCGACTTTGTCTCCCCGAAAGGCAGATTACGACTTTACGGTGGAAGGACAAACGTCCATTTATGAGCTGCAGGAAGGGATTTTTCTGCATACTGTGGGGAATATCGATCCGATCGACCAGCTGCGAGGAGTCAAGGTGAGTAGATGCGTTGCTCGTCTTCGCTTGGATACTAATGAGCCTCATCTATAGCCTCATTTGTTGAGGCTGGTACCTCTACCGTGGACGAATGATAGCTTGACCAAGAACGTACCTCCACAAGCCCGAGATGTTGGGTTCGACACTGCGGATCTGACATTCGATCCTACACAAGACCTGATTGTCATATCGGAAAAACTGTGAGCATACTGCCGCCATCGTATGGTCTCCCTTTACTCTCCAACCTAACTGCATACCTGATCGTGAACAGGAAGTATGGACCCTATGAAAGGGACGAAAGGCCCTTGCTGAGATATCATCTGTTGACCATCTCAACCCTCAAGCCTCACCCGTTGGCAACCCGTATGCCTCTACTCAGCATCGACTCTCCCAAATTCCGTAACGTCTACCAGCTGCTTCAGATTTACGGGGATATCTTGGCCGTCTCTGCCACGCCTGCTGCCGTGGTATTTCCTCTCGATGCGGGAGAAGAAGGAAGTCGCCGCTCACATATGGTGAGGATCTGGAATTGGAAGACAGGAGAGCTTTTGTCGGTACGTGCTAGGTGAACAGCCAGAGCTCGGCAGGCCATGCTTACTCGGTCCCGTACAGGAATTGGTTGTGCCCCTTACCGCTACGCCTCCAGCCATGATCTTGTTGGACGAGCAGCGCTTTCTCCTCGTTGGTTCCGAAAATCACCGTGTCCACCTCGACATATATGGCTTCAACGGCCGGCATGATCCAAGCGAGCCGGGAGTTGCGAAACTACTGGTCCGATTCTCGATGGAAGGGTATCGATCCCATGCGATGAGTACTCTACAGCTTCGCTCTATCTTGGCGAGACCGGATCCACCCTTTCCGAGCACGACGGTACCAACTCCACTAGGCAAACTGAAGCCATTTACCGAAGATCCGGCAAAAGGGCTTCTGGTGCTGTCCCTGCAATTCGAACTCTTGGCTGGAGGCTTCCCCATCGCCGAGGAGACTGTGGTGTTTCTGCTCAAAGAAGAATTGCTCAAGATGGCAGAAGCACACGAAAAGGTGTTGGTGGAACAGGCCACAAAGCTGGAACTGTTTAGGAAAGATCGTGTTATCGAATGGGAACAGTGGAAGGGCCTGACCCGAATCATCGAGGAGCCGGACGCTGCACCTCGTTGGGTACGTCGACATCCAGCTCCCATGAGATCCGTTGTTGACTGATCACACCTCTTATACTCCAGGTATGCTTCGTGCATGGCTACCGCTACGTAACGCGCATGGAAATACCGTCGAGTGATGACGAAGACGACGATGATGACGATCCTGATGCACCCAGGCGGTCTCACCTTCAGATCTTTGACTTTTCCCCGACCTCGATCCGCAAATTCGAAGCAGAGTACGGGGACATGCTCGGACCAGGGAGAGACGACAATTTCATCATCTTTGGAGAGTACACCATCCAGCTCTTCTCGCGACAGCATCCAAATAGGGTGTATCTGGAGGAGTCCCAAGATGCGCATTTCGACACCAACTTGCCTTATCTAGTTATCACTAGGACGGCGGAATCGTATATGATCTCTGGTTTGATGATCGACGAGGCGAGAATCATCATGAGTCAGGTAAGTCGGAGTTTACCGCTCGCATGATTTCTGTTGCTGATGACATTGCCTTCAAGAGTGACAGCTTCATGGACCGCCGAACCGGGTTTTCCGTCCTGACGATGTAGTAGATGGAACGCAGAGTCATGCGATGACGATAGAGTGACCGAGCGCACAGCGAATAGGGATGCACATGACTCATGTATGAGTCAATCGATCGGAACACAAGCAACCCGCCAGTTGCGATGTCTCGCATTGCACGGACTAGAACCAGGATGTCATCGAAGACAGTCTGGTTGCGGACGAATTAGTAATTTAGTACTAGTTAGCTAGGCGCATTTCAGTTAGCGTTTCATACGTCCTAACTCGTCACGGGATACCTATAAATGCGTGGAAAGAGGGATAGCTCTGTTCCAGTTGTGGCTTTCTCACTCAGACTACTATCGTTCATTTTACGTATCAACCTCGCATGATACCACTTGCACTGCATTGAATCGGAGGTAGATGCGCGACTGGGATTCCAGTCGTGTCAGAAAGTCAAACGCTAACGTGCATCTGACTCCTTGACCGATCTTCAGAGCCCCATATTAGACTTTATCGGCCTCCTGAACAAGCGACACCAGGATCGAGCGGAGGCGGTCATAGATGCGATCCGCACGATCCAGGGGGATCAGGGCATTTCCGTCAAGCAGGTCTGAGATGGATTTCCCCGTCGCAAAGGTTGGCAGCCAGCGTAATTCACCACCACTGACGCTTGAAAACTAGCCTCTCGCTAAAGCTATCGTCTTCAGCCATAACGGAGAATACGTGATTGATATCATGTTGTCCGCTGCAGGTTATATCGGCGCCGAAACCAACGTCGCCAGAGTCACCGCCTATCACTGTTAAGAGAACTTTGCGAATCGGTACCTATCGTACACTCACGGAGGACCCTTGGTGGACACAGGATCGCCCCAAGGCAGGTTTGTGGCCGACAACTCAGTCATCAAAGATTTCGTCGACGCAGAGGATGAACGGTAAAGACCGCGGGCAGTTGACTGCGAAGTTGGAACAGGCGACGACGTCTTGGTCCTGCTCGATACGAAGATTCATCTCTTTTTGACGTTCGAGCATAACTGCGCTGCCACACTGCTACGAGAGTGCAGGGACGTACGAGAAAACATCGGCACCATGGGATGCAGCTCGATATCTGAGATCGACTATTACTACAAGTTTCAGGGCGAGATCGATGTCGATCCGTTGCAGGGCCCTATGAAGGAATATGAAGAAGCTTCTGTCGAGGAACTCGGGCCTGCGCCTCGACCACTCCCGAAGGAGTTGAAAGCAAAGCCTTTGGGAAGGTATCCGCCCAAGAATGAAGGTCCTATCGGAGAGCGACTTTCACACATCTTCTATCACGAGCGGGCCTTTATTGTCTATGCCTATGTCAGGCAGGCATGAATCGGTCAGCTCACAAGGTGTTCCTTCGAAACACACGGTCAACATGCACGGGCATAGTAGTGCAGCTAGCAGTCTCAATGCGTTGTAACCTTGAATAGTATCATCCAGTGTATGCGCTCTCCGTTGTAGAGATTCTGAAATATGCGAATCTGAAATCCTTTTAGTAAGATATAGGACGTCACAGCGAACGATACTTCCGTCGGTCCGAGGCCATTCTTGGATGGGACGAAACTCTAAAGACCCCAACAGTCGGCATGTGGGATAAAGTAACACGCGATCTATGCCACCCAGCTGAACATCTGAACCAAATAATCCGCAAACATCCCCGCCCACACAAGTCCCCCCAGTCGTCCGTTGCTGACGAATTTCGCCCAGCAGTCGGCACGATTATCGAAATCGACCGTGCGAAGCTGCCATGTGAGATGCGCGGCAGTTCCCAAACACGATATCAGGTAGTAGAGTGGTCCTGCGCCGGACATGTAGCCTGCGTATGTTAGGAGGGAAACAAAGGTCGTCCCTAGGCCGGTGAGTACCGTCCGCGAGTGCTCGCCGAATCGCAACGCTGTTGATTTGACGTTGACGAGTATATCATCTTTCTTGTCCTACACGCCGCCCCGAGGAAAGTGTTTCAGTATCAGCACGACTTCTGCGCAATGACTCGCCGAAGAGCAATAAATGGACACTGACCTGATGAGCGTAAATAGTATCGTACAGGACACACCAAGCGATGCCTCCGGCGTACAGAGGGCCAGCGACAGACCAATCGACGGAGCCTGCTACGGCAGACCATCCTAGAAGCGCGCCCCAGTTGAATGCGAGGCCTGTGACATGACGTTTTAGCGTGGAACAAGCGAAATACTAGGAGAGAGGGGTGCTTACCTAGCACAAACTGAGGGTAGTACGTTATCCGCTTCATGAAAGGGTAGATCACAACTAGACTGAGTGACGAAGCACCCAGGAACATACTGTGAACGAGGCAAGGTCAGTGCTTGTGACGCAAACGAGGGGGGAAAAGGAACTCCACGAACCTATACCAATTGAGCTGTGTCAATACAGCCAATCCGGCCGATAGCTGCAGCCCCAGAAAGGACAGTGCTTGAAACTGCGTAACATCTCCCCTCGCTAATGGCCGGTTCTTGGTCCGATCTGTTCATTGAGGAAAAGGCCGGGGGGATAGGCACGTTGGTATTCCAAGTTGATCCATGTGCGTTCATGGACGAGGGACGGACCTACAGCCTTGTCGATCTTTGAATCCCACATATCATTGATAGTACATCCTGCGCCTCGCATGATGATCGCTCCGGTCCCAAAGAGCGCAAGATAAAACAGCGGCGTTGTTATCGGAAGATGGTTTGCGGTTGATGCCATTGTGATTGACCAGGCTACGAAGACACGTCTGGGGGTGGGTAGCGGAACTTGAAAGAGGTGGAATACGACTCACCACATGGCCAGTAGAGTAACAGTGTGCCGATGGGCTTATCGATTCTCGTCAATTCGAGATACGGCCTGATGGGCTTTGCAAACGATGGCACTCGATCTAGTATGCTCGAAGCAGGAGGTGGTGCATTGATGATCTCCTCCTTTACGCTTGTCGAGACCACCTTTGGTCGCTCGTCTGTGGAGCGATACGCGGTTGATCTGAACGTTCGTCTTGAGGGATGTACCAAACTACTCTTATAGCATGCTGAGATGGGCGGGAGTGGTGATGACCGGATGCTCGAGGATTGGAGACATGATCGCAGGGTTTGAATACCGAACCGACATGCTTGAGTGCGCTGCATTCTGGAGAGTAGCTTAGGTGGGACTGCGCTCGTTCAGCAGCTAGATGAGCGTTGAGGTCCTTGCTTGACCTTCTAATGTTTAGGTTCGAAAGCATCCAGAGCAAGCTTAACCCCTGTCAACGCAATTGAATATATCCCTAGCAGCTCTATTTGGTGTATGCGGATACAAATTTCCATAATTCCGCCGATCGATATTGCTGCGCGCAGTGAGCAATTCAGTCAAGGACGATGGCAGTTGTGTTGTTTTTGTGCTTCGAGAATTGCAGAAGGCTGCAGGGGATCCAGGTAGGAGGGCCCACTTCTTGAGGGCCCGTGCGGCCAATCTCGAATGACGCGGTCGTTTCGCATGTGTTGGCGGTCTCGGGGCGGAACCGTTTGCGGGATCTCAGGACAGAGAGCATGCCAGGGATGACCATGCTTGAAAGATCTTGTCGATTACTGTCTTGTGAACTGGCTTCAGGTCGGAGAAGGGGGTAGGTTGCAGTATACATCGTGAGGTAACAACATGAGTAGATACTCGACCAACAACCGTGTGGCTGCCCCCGGCCTCGGCAGAGAAGACGCGCAACGTGAGCGGCACCGAATGTATGCTGATCGCTCGGCCATTCGGGCTCGGCCCTCGGACCGCTGGTAGGACCCATGCATCTATAAACTGTTTCCCAAAAATGAAACCATGGGATACTGAATGGCTCTATTAGGATTACCAAATACTGTAAGACTGACTTGATCTGGTGAGCGGCCGAGACGATCATGTGGTGTGGGCAGGTGCTGCCCGGCCCCAGCTTGAACAAGTGCCTTCGGGAAGGACGCACACTAGCTAGAACCTTGTTCGCCAGCGTTTCATCAGTTAATATATAGGGGACGCTCGATTCGTGAACGCACTCTGCAGGATGCGGTCTTGTGCCCTAATCTTTCTTTCCTTATCGCAGCAGTTGACCTTTCTACAACTTCAGATCCTCGATCAGGTACTGATGACGGTAAGGTTGGAGACAGAAAGACCATCTCAAAGGTTACGAGTCAAAGCAGAGGCTGACTGTCTGACATATATCCTGTTTCGCCAGGCATATACGAACTTGAAAAGCATGCACGACCCGCCCCCGGCGTCGATGCCCCAAACCCTTTCCAGGAGGATGTCGCTATTCCCCTCAGTCGGTTTGGATTTGCCCTCGTCTTTCACCTGCATCTGCATCGTCGTCTTCCTTTTCGCCTTGAACCAATTGATATTGGTGACGGCTATACTAAAGATTACCGACGAGTTTCGTGCTCTCGATCAGCTTCCATGGCTTGCAAACGGGTAAGTAGGGCTTTTCCTGTCTTTCGTTCGCCACCAGGATGTAGGCTAATTTCCGTGCTACTTCCCGTCACTTTCTTCATCACCATGTTGGCCTTCAAAGTCCTCTACAGCCAAGCAATGCATACCTTCCCATCAAAGGCCGCCATCATCTTCGCCGTCTGTATCTTCGAGCTCGATAGCTTAAACTGTGGTGTGGCGCCCAACATGCCCGTCTTCATCTTTGGAAGGGCGGTGGCGGGCCTTGGAGCGGCTGGGATCTTTACGACCGGTGTTTTCTTGACTTTAGGTAGTCTCAGCATCTCAACTGATCTCTTCTTTTCCGCCACCAGGGCGCCCCGAAGCCCTGGAGCGATGGAAGCGTCCTCGCCTGTCTCGTGATGATTCCGTTCCTACTTGGAGTCTTCTTCGCCTGGGGACGCTATATTGGATCCGACCGAGCAATGCTTAGCTGTCCCTTTTTAAGAATCGTACAGTCGTAGGCGCAAGCTTTGTAACCGCCTTTGGTTTCGTGGCCATGATGCTTTTGGTCCACTATATCTCAGAAGGCATGCAGGCGCTTTACAAGTAAGTGAGACGAGTTCTTCTGCTCTGTCAGTTTCTAAGATCAGTTCCTGGAAACCTTGACAGCAAATCCGCCACTGATGCCGGTATTCACCTGTTGCCGATGATCGGATCGCAAATCGTTACCTTAATCGTCAGCGGTCGCCTTTATTCTCCCTTCAGAAAGGCTTGGTGTATCATAACTCCTGGACCGCTTCTGATCCTCATCGGCGATGCTCTTCTCACCAGCATCCGGTTAGCGGAAACCTCCATGCATATGCGATGGGATATGAAAGCCTCATCGGTATCGGCGTCGTTCTGTTCCCGCAGAATGCAATGATTCTCGTGCAGTGGGACTATCACAAGACACCGAAGCTGATTCCCCAAGCAACGGGGGCCATCATGCTTGGGTCATTCGTTGGGCATATCTTGGGAATAAGTCTTGCTGGTGCGGTGTTTCAAAATATGGTAATTCTGGATCACACTCTATATTAGTGAAATCTGCGCCAACACGTCATACACACTGCTAGTTGCAGCGAAACTTGTCTCGATACGCCCCAGCACTGGGCCACGAAGTATCGGAAATTGTACTTCCGTCAGCGGGTGCAGTATGGAGTGCCGTACTCGAGGCGAGTCTTCATTTCTAAATGAGCTTCAAGTTGAGCCGGCTGAAAATGCTCTTCACGGTCGGGATCCACAGGCGGTCAGACCCGGTGCCCTCACGGCGTATGTACGGACCCTCTCTGCGGTGTACTCCTTGGCTATCCCCTTTGGAGCCATTGCGTTCGTTGCAGCTTTCTTGATCAACCGTCACGGAGGCGGCCCCGGGAAAGAAGGTGGTCCATCAGTCACAAGCGGTGAAGCGGTAAAACAGGCAGATGTGGACAAAGGCCGCAGTGAGATCATTGCCATTAGGGCCGTTAAAGCATGATGCTGAGTTTGGTCGAATAGCCAAGTAGCTTCCCATATCGCTCGTGTACGCAGCATGTATCCTTATATCATAGATGGCGAGATTTCCAATGCTCGTCCGTTGTTAGCCAGGTCATCGTAGGGCGTCAACTCTGATCAGATGATAACGACATAGATAGAAGCCATCAGGGTCGCACCGTTTGTCGATATCAAGACCGCTTCACGCTTAATCGCAAGGCAACATGATTCCGGCTGATCATGCAATAGCTACAATTCCTAAGTATGCTTAGATTTAACAAAGGTCTATGCGTCCACAGCATCATGAATCCTCTTTCCTTTCTTTCATGTCTTCTTCGCTTGCTTTGCATCCAATGCCCTTTTCGGTTATAGGATAACCTCCCCAATGTCGTTCCCAAACGTCTCCCAGCTTGAACAAAGTCATCTCGTCGTACTTGGCGCCTACCAGAAGCATCCCAACAGGAAGTTTAATATCTTTGTCGCTCTCCTGATGTACGTCTTCGTCAGAGGGGGGGCTCCATCCAACCGGCAAGCTCATCGATGGGTGGCCAGTAGCGGAGAAGGGATTGGCGTTGACACTGGAGGAAGCTAATAAATAAAACAATAGTGTCAGCGAGACACCTTCAAAGTCACGATCACCCAAAGCTTACAACCCGCTTTCATGAGCTGTTCGATGCCGGCTTCTTTCATAATGTTGCGCGGAGGAGGCTGAACAGTTGTCGGCATGAGGAGAACATCGACTTCGTCCAGCAATGCATCAACCTCCCCGGACATTTTCCGCAGCAGATTCATCGCTCGGTCGTACGCTGTCGGGAAATATCGCGACACGTATTCGCTGAAAGAGAGGGCAAGCAAGCATGAGCCGGTTTACCATAAACATTCTCAGCGGTGAACATACGCAGAGATGATTTCCAACTTTAGAATGTGGTCAAGCTGTCAAGGGAACCCTGCCCGTGAGACCTTGACCGCACCGAACTGATGACTGAAATGGCGCACCTGGCTATATCGTTCTTTATTGAAAGGCAAGATGCCCTCCCAGAATCCTCCCAACTTGAGCTGCTTGCTTCCAATCGCTCGGCCATGCATGGGCCCCGTCGCACCGACCGTTGTCGCGATCGTGTTTGCTTGACCCAAGCCGAAATGCGAGGGACAAGAGACCTCTAGCACTGTCGCTCCGAGTTCCTTAAACTTGTTGGCTGCTTCTCGGACGACTTTTTCGACACGTTCATCCTTGCCGATGGCGGAGAAGCCTTCCTTTAGCAATCCGATTTTGACGCCCTTGAGTCCTTCCTTGTCAATCTTTTTTCGAGCTTCGAGAAGGAGAGAAGAGTACTTGGGCACGGGATTGGGCATCGGCACGTCGGCTTGTCGAAGATCTATCCAATCTGGTCCCGCGATGGCTTCAAGTAGAAGCGCATTGTCATAGACGGTCCGAGTCATAGGTCCTTTGATGATGTCGTACGGTTAGGGAATATGACGTTGTCGAAGCACGGGATCTTACCAATGATATCCTTTTCTGCCTCGATACTGATTACGCCTGTGGTGGGAACTAAGCCGTAGGTTGGCCTCAAACCAACGATACCTGAATGCGATGCAGGCTGCACACCACATTTGCATGAGCCCCGGAACATCGACTACTAGGAAGAATTATCGACCTACTACTCGGATACTTCCACTTTGATCCCCGCCGATACCCATGTCGACCTCTCCACTTCCCACGAGAGCCGCGCAGCCGGAGGAGGACCCTCCGGTAGAGAAACCAGGTGCCACAGGGTTATCGATGATCGCCTTAGGAGCGCTAGACGAAGTCCAGTGTATAGCCCAGGACTGGCATTCGGCAGGAGATCAGTCACCAAGCAAGTGGGGATCCACGCTCAAGGCGACATACCTCGCAGTTGGCTTTACCCATGATGTGCCCTCCGCTGTCCAGTATTCTTGTCACACAGGTCGCATCCATCTCGGCTAAACAACAGGACATGATTAGACGCGTTTCCGCCTCGTCTTGATAAGAACCTGACTCACAGACATACTCCCCACCAGTTTCGGAGCCAAACAGACACGGTACATCCGCCAACATGATCATGTCCTTCAAAACAACCGTCTTACCCTCCAACAACAACTTTTCGCCTTCGCCTTGCGCCTTACGTTGATTATCGATCGCCTTACCCTCTTTTCCCTCGGATCGGTCATCCAGGTTGCCCGACGACCCTGACGACGGCGTCTTCTTGTCCGTAGGAGCAGTTGCTTCGTTTGCCGTTGGACGCATCGAGCCAGGATCCGCCGTGACGTCTGATCGAGGAAGTCTTGAGACCTGATGAGGTGCCGTCATATCTTCATGGGCGCCCTTGGAGACGACAGTGGGTGAGTCCGAGTCGTGATCCTGTTTTCGAGCTTCTGCTTTGCCTTCGGATCGGTTGGCAGCGGTACCCTCCACTGCGGAGGAGTCGTCTTCCTTTTGACGTGCGTTGGCTACGGAATAATCCTTGACGACTTCGGATCGCCATGCCCAGCCCCTTCGCAATTCATCCTCATCCGCAAAACGGATGTTTTTTCGTGGGTAGAGCTCGTGGTCCGGTCGGGGATAGTAGTCTTCAAAGGGGGGAAAGAATGTACTTCAGCACTTCGAAACACTTGCAAAACACACCTATGCTACTGACCTTCTTCCTCCATGGTGGTTTCCGCTGCATCATGGATACTCGTCAGCGCACCCAAGTATAACTCTTTCAGTTCATCCGGGATCCGCATATCGAGTCTCGCAGCAACGTCCATCAAGTCCTTCTCCGTCGGATTCGGCTTTGGATTCGATGGTTTCTGTCTCGACCGAAGCGTGGAAGACGGACTCGCCAAGTTGGTCGATGAAAGATCCAACTGGTTCAATTTGCGGATCGCCGCTCCCGCTTCATCTTTTCCCCCCCGTCCGTTTTTGTCGTTCTTTGCCATCTCTGCCTTCTTTGTGTCGTACAGGCGCTTTTTTAGCTTGATCGGCTGTTCAGAGTATGCTGAGGTTGGCTTTGATTTCGCAGCGGTGGTGGAAACGACGGGAGAGGGAAGTGTGCCTCTGGTGTGGGCTTGGCGTAGAGCAGAAGAAGCGGACAGGAGTAGGGTTGTCGACGATATTCGGGCTGTCGGTGGTGGAGACAAGAGCCCTCGAAAGGCGTGTAAGACTGGAATGGTGAACGTCTAGGTAGGTAGCTACTGACAGGCTGAGGTGCGGCGAGGAGGGAGGGACGGACGCCAACTGATCGATTTCTCCTATATAACTATAAGACGAGACGGAATCGGTCGATACACTACAGTCATTCCTGATCGAATATTCTTCACTCATGCATCGAATGATGAGATGACGAATGAAGGAGGCCCGCATCCGCTCGCCGATCTGACCGATTCCCATAGTCGGGAATGTCACGTGAGCTTCAGCTTCCTGTCCTTCCTGTGGACGTGATGGTGTAAGCTGTGGTGCACGGTCGCAATCGCTCTGACGATCACAATGCAACAGTACAACTTCTCCATACGTCACAGCTAGTAGTGAACGCACATACCTCACAGAGGCATACGCAAGAAAAAAAATCAACAACAGAGGATGAGGGCATAATAAATTGATTCCATCAAACGCGCCCGTCAAAGCTGGAAGCTTGGAAACCAGGGAAGACCGCAGAGCTTTCGATGTATATAACAAAAGGAAGTACTCAGACTCACTGCCCGTATCGGGCTCTGCGACCCCAGGCAGCTCGAGCTGCTTCTCGCCTTGCCACTGCTTCAGGCGCATTCGTCCGTTTTTCGACGATGGCAGTGGAAGTCGCGCTATCGGTAGTACTGGATGCGTCGTGTTCCGACGTGGCCACACCCGTGGTCTCCGCCACCGATTCCTGCTCGTCTGTTGCGGCCGAGGTTTCCACCGGAGACTGTACCCAGGTAGTCCTCGTCCCGGTCTCGGTCCAGGTGGAGCTCTCGTCCGACATGATGGCGGGTGTCGTTATGACGGAAGGACCCCAAGTCAGGGGCAGCAAGGAAGCTCTGGATTGAAGGGCCGTGGTAGCCACCGGGACCCAAGCAGTCACCTCCCCTGTCTGGGTGAACGGGGACCCTCGGACGCTCGTGATAATCTCGGTGGCATAGGTGGTGATACTGTACAGCGTGGTGACGCTAGGTTCAAGTCCGGAAGCGGTTCCATTCGTGGGAACAGGGTCAACCGCAGGCGGTCCTCCGTCCGCCTCAGACAGGGGCCAGATACGCACTTCGCTCCAAGCGGGATTGAAGGAGATATAGACCTGAGAATGCTCGCTTTCAGCCCCGACTGCCTGTAATCTTCCTGACAGCGTATTGGCACTTACGTTCTCCAGGAACGACAATCCAAAGATCCAAATCTTGTTGTTGGCGGCCGCAAGCAGGGTGCCATAAACATATCCCTCTTCGGAGGGCCG
This sequence comes from Naganishia vishniacii ANT03-052, assembly GCA_015708705.1. Taxonomy (NCBI): domain Eukaryota; kingdom Fungi; phylum Basidiomycota; class Tremellomycetes; order Filobasidiales; family Filobasidiaceae; genus Naganishia; species Naganishia vishniacii. The sequence continues at coordinate 885,947 of MU158396.1, read as the reverse complement.
GTGGGCAGTATCCGTATCCCTGAGATTAGCACCAAGAAATAGAGTCAGACTCGAGTGTTCGAGCGTATTGATCGCACGCACAGTAAGCTTTGATAGTTCATGGCAAAGGTCTTGCCATCAAACTTCAGGGTAACGACCGTAATGTTCGGAGGGTTCTCCGGCAATATCCCCCTCAGCTTATTGTTTACATTCGTCACTTTGCCTCCAGGGATTGCTCGATAGAACGCCTCCATCATGGCGGATGATACATACCAGTATGTGGTACCTAATTCGGTGCAAAACGTACTGTTAGCCAAGCATACCCTGCATCGGTGAAAGAAATCCCGGCGATTCAATCTCACCTGTATCCAGTATCACCTCCATACTCGAATTCGCAGAATCGGCACCTCCCACTGAGGCAGTATTCAACGCAATTTCATTCACCGCAATTTCGTCGAGGGGAACCATATAGTAGCCAACTCTAGTACTGTGAAGAGTGGCCATCCCCTTCGAATCGGACGTGAAGGCTCTACAGGTATACGAGTCAGTAAGGAAAGGCGACAATTAACGCTGGAGTGACCGACTCGTCAACACCGCCAATGGTAAGACTGGCATTGACTTTACTGGCGGAGAATCCGACTTCTTCAGTATCGATGACACCAGCTTGCCACAAGGCGTGTATGGGTCCCGTCTTGTTCTGGTTGCCAGCGGTCTGATTCTGATGTCCAAAGCAAACCCCAAAGCAAACCCCGTGACCAATAAATCTCAGTGTTTGTTGGTAGACAGGGAGGAAGCGACTAACCATCGGTGCTAGAGGAAAGATTCCACTGAAATTCCACCCAAGTGGGAGGCCCTGGACACTATTCGCGACAGTGAACGACAACGCATCAGATATCGTGGTGCCTTCCAAGTATACTGCGTCCTCGGTCATGAACCCTTGGACATCGGTAGGGTTGTTCACAGCATCTGATAGAAACGAATTGCGTGACAGTCAGTCGCACGCTTTGCCTCAGCCCAACTGCATAAGCAACTAACTTCCATACCCTAGCTGGACTGGACTAAGCGTGCTGTTGTCCACAGCCGACATGTCGTAACCTGCGACATATCCTCGTTCGATCCAGCCGCAGTTTTGGCAGTCTTTCTCGACGACCCACAAGTCGGCAGAACCGCTATCCAAAACGAGATTGAAAAGTTCGTGAGGTTGACCGCTGGATTCGTCGGGTTTGCCGAATCCGACATGTACGGTAAACCATACTTTCCAATCGAAGACGGCAGGGTCGAGTTCAGTGTCATCGGCGGAAGCGCTCAGCATGTTGATACCCGAGTCACCAGGTCCGGCGCCGGGCGCGGCAGCGTTCCGCGACATTGGCAAGGTAATTGCTGCCAGACCTTGCCGGGCAGACCAGACGAGGAAAAGCGTTCTAGCAAGCATTAGTGCAGGGAGTGTGTGATGAGAGTCGATCGGACGGAAGCCCTGTGAGAGTGGCTCTGCCGGGATGAGCGATGTGACGATAGCTATAGGTTCAACCAGGAAAGACAACGCGTATAGCCAAGTTTATATCCAGCAGACAGAGCACAACGAAGCAGTGTTAGGGGTAAGATGCCCTTCTAATCCTTTCGAAGCCTCCTGACTGCAGCCGAGGCAAGGGGTTTTGCATAAAGGAACGTCAAAATAAAGGCTCACGAAACAGATTCCTTTGACAAGACCTAAAACGCATACAACTGAAAGGACGTCGAACATTGGGACCGCCGTTATACCGAGTCTCCCCCGGACCGAACAGAACAGGCGAATCGCTTGACGGAAGCACAAGAGTACACGTGTGACCGGGATTATACCGTATCCATAATTAGGTCATCGACATGCGTTGGCGATTGTTCCTGTTGGAAAGCGTCCCGCGATGAGGCTGCATCCATCGGATCGTTGAGCATGACGTCGGGAGATGCAGCGACGGAAGGAGCAACGCTTTCGAAGGCGGCGGAAGGCATATCGGGTATTAGTTCCGGAGCAGACTTAACTACCTTCTTCTTCTTCTTCTTCTTGACGGGTTTCTTGGGTGGCGCGGCCTCGGCATCGAGAGTCTGAGCATATGCGCTGATTTTTCGGACTTGCTGACCCAGGTGGATCTGACTTTGATGGAGTGGCCAAGTTTCGGGTGTCATGCCTTCCATTGAGAGGTTGCGCTGGCTGTTGGTCGACAATAACCCAGGTCTGGGCGCGGGTATATCCGCGTTTCATGCCAGCAGCCAGCGCAGCCTCTCTCGCCCGAATCTCTTCGATCTTGGCGTCTCGCTCCAGGCGATACTCTGACGTGACCGTGCCTGTATATCCCACGGATGAGCCATTTAGCCTGGAAACGATATGGTGAAACTCACGCGGAATCCAGCTTCGAAACCGTAGCTTGGCACCTCCCACTCCAGTGACGACTCTGTAGCCTTCCGCGAAATGCCTCGGTGGCGGACCGAGGTTATCCTTGAGCGCACGGGGAACTGCCAGCTCTCTGTCCTTCGCCTATAGAAAACTTATCAGCAAGCGCATATATATGTCAAAGTTTCAAACAGCATACCTTTGCTCCGCTGAAATCTTGGATCCGAATGATGGAGATTCCCCTTGTCAAGATACTATTACGATAGACTGGATGACCTAACTCGTCTATTTGAGCTGGAAGCTTTGGCACAATGTACTGTCCCTGTGCGCCCTCGAGCAACGGTTTCGGCTTGGCTGACAACTGCACCATCTGGGACCCACGTTCCTGCATGGGCGGTCGCGGAAGGACAATGGTCGGATCGTTGCGCATCATAATTTCCGGACTGGATCGGTTCGAGGCATTGTCATAGTCTTCGAATTCTGGGGTACCACCTTGTTCATACGGCGTTTCACTGTCACCGGCTGCAAACATGTTCCGGGCAATTCCCGATGCAGCACGTCTTAGACCTCCACCGCTAGGTCTGGGAAGAATGGGTCTTGCGGTCTGCGAGGAACCCGCTGCGGCAGAACGGGACGAGTCTCCACTGATTTCGTTGCCATCTGCACCCAACTGACGAGCTGAATGTGGGCCATACAGCCCTTTGCGCCTGAATGAAACGTGTCAGGTCAGCGCAATTCGAATGAGCTACACGAGAGAAGGGGGCACTAACCAATGTTTACCCGGACCAGTCTCTCCCGGCTTCAGCTTTTTCGACTTTTTCTTCTTGGGCTTGACCTCTGCAGCGATATCCGAACCACGATCAGCATTCATCGGTTCACCTTGGAAAGCCGACGAGTCCGCTCGCTCCGAGTACATGTCGGAAGGGGGAACGCTGTACCCATGCTCTCCATCCACCGACTCCAAGTGCGGTGAAGACGCCTGAACCGCCTCCTTTGCCCGCGATTTTCTGTTCCCCTTCGGCTTGACGTCCAGTTTGACCGTGCCAAACATGCCAAACACAGGAGGCGGCGGCGTGAAGGCATGAGTGTCGTTTGATTCCGAAGCATGAGCAGCGGAGGCGTGTACTGCACCCAAGGATCCAGGATTCGGGGCGATGGCGATAGGCACTGTCTTCTGCAACCAAGCCTTTTTCTTCCGCTTGGGCTGTACACCGGAAGGTGGCGGTTGCGCCGGAGCTGCAATCGGAACCACGACCGGTCTCGGCGCCTGGTCGAGGAGTGTGATCTCGGGGGACGAATCGGGTGTCGGTCTCGTCTTTACCCATACGTCGGAATCCGTTGGAAGTGGGATGGAAGGCGATGCCAGCCGTTGTGTCTCCAGGTGGTGGTCGGCTTGCGGGAAACGCTCGGGTTCACTGGAAGCCCAGGCGTGTCCTTGCGAGGTGATGGCTGCGGCGGGTTCCTGAAAATCGCGGAATTGCGGCGAGGAGCCTCGCGTGGAGCGCTTTGCAACTTCCTCATCCATCAACGATAATTCATCCGCCAGGAGGTCGTCACCGTCTTCCATGTATATTCCAGGTGAAGGGAGACTGGGTGGATCACTACCGTGCTCTGCTTGATGGCTGGCGTTTATGATCGGGCGTTTCGTCTTTTTCCCTGTTCCGCCGACTTTTGCTCGCTTTCGACTCGTCGCGACGCCTAACTGAGCAGGACCGAAAGTATCATCCGTCGCGGGTTCCGTGGGATTTGAAAGGACCCGCTTTCGTGATCCGACAGAGGAGGAGGGTCGAAGGCCATCGCCGAACGGCGCCGGTTTATGGGATTCTGCACCTTTTCCCTTTGCATGTAGCGGCAAGGATGTCGCTACCGCAGTTGGGGAAGGTACGCCTTCTTGCAGCATCTCCATCTCGATATCCCCCTCCTCGTGTTTAACGTGCTTTGCAGATGAAGCTGATGAAGACGGTTTACTACTGGATGCATTTGACCCGTTGCTGGAAGAACCACCAATCTTGAGCCGGATAGAGGTCACTGCCGGTGCTGTTTGAAGCTGTTGTTGAGGATTCACGGGGGGCGGAACGGAACGGGCAAGAGCGGAAGATCGTCTTCTAGACCGCGGAGACTCGGGCGGTCGTGTGGCCTCGAGGAGGAGCTCGTCTTGGTCCTCGTCTGGCGTAAAATCGCGATGTAAGCTCATACTTGGGAGGAGTGAAGAATCCGGAAAGGTTGGTGAGTGACCTCGACGGTTGATGAAGAGGCAAGGACGTGTCAGCTGAACAGGGCAATTCAAGGAGAGAGAGGGATGCGCTAGGACGAGCACGAGTCACTACCAAACGATCGAGCGGGCGGGGTTGCGGCAATTTCAGCTTCATCAATTCGTTCATTATCAGTCTAGTCCAGGGGGATCACCCGCTCTCGTGCCATGTACTACTACCTCTCATTCCTCAGACCACCACCCAAGGCCGTCCCCCTCGCAGAGGGAGGCATCGTCATCACCCCGCAGATAGCAAACGACCTCAGAACCGAGTAGGTGAGCTGCATCCTTAGTGCCGCACTCGCAACACCTCTCTCTGACAATGCCCATGGATCCGCTTAGACTGAAAGACGATGGACCCACAGACATCTACTATACATGGCAACGACTATCTCCAACCCCGCACCCAACAGATTCCACTCGCCCCACGAAACTGACAACCTATAATCCTCCAACGAACACCTACAAACCCATCTTCATCGCCCTGCCCCAACAAGCAAAACCCTTGGAAATATGGCGCCTCGGTCTTTTCTCACCTCCTGCAACAACTGTCCAGGGAAGCCTCGACACCTTGTCTCAACACGTTTGCGGCGTATGGAGCGAAGGAATCACCATCTTGTCAGGCCGGGCGAAGAGCGACACCAAGCAGCAGTCGGGAGGAATAAAGCAGACCAGGGTGTTTCGTGAATGGCGTGTATCGGGAGGGAGGGACGTTTCACCACTCGATGAGAGGGGAGCAAAAAGGCATACCGAGGGAAAACAGATCATGGATACATCCAACGTACCAAAAGTCCTCTGCATCGTAGAACAAACGAGTTTCGACTTGGACAAGGTCGGTACCTTTCCCCCTCACATAAAGGCTCCATCCAGTCTTATATCCCTTGATTCACGTCAGAAAATCTGGGACTCTGGACTCGCCCTTTCAGCCTGGCTACATAAACACCTCCTCGATTATCACATACAAGGCCAGTCCTCCCATCGCCTAATCCGTGCATACTTGGATCGTCTAGTCATACCTACCGAGCGCTTGGCTTCGCATGACGACAAGATATCACGAAACGTCCGCATCGTCGAGCTCGGAGCGGGGACGGGTCTGGTTTCATTTGCGTTGGCTTCTGCGCTTCATAGGTATTACGATCATCCGGGAAGGCAAGATGCGTCTATGGCGTCAACATTTGACATTTATGCAACTGATCTTGGCAAGTTGAATTGACGTCTGCTGGGGATTGCCCGTAGTTCTGACTCGTTTTTCGTAGAATCCGCCCTTCCCCTAATCAACGAGAATGCGATGCTGAATTCGCCGCTGTGGAACAACCGGGACGTTCTGGATTCCGGGACTCCTGCAGACAAGGAATCTCGAGATTCTGCAAGCGAGCCGGTGTTCGCCCAAGCCGAGATCGCTGTACAGAGCAAAGTGTTGGATTGGGATGAGGATCTTCCTACTTGGGTATATTCTACCACCGAAGGCGAATCGTTCTTCCCCGATCTCGTGATGTGAGTGTCGCGCTCGTACACCATATTTTCGCTGACTCTCCGCGCGCCTCTTACAGTGCAGCAGATGTCACATACAACACAGCCTCCTTTCCCTCCTTGATCAAGACCTTATCATCTCTCCTCAAGCCTAAAACGGAAAGGACTACCTCGTCAACTTCTCCTCTTCTCCTCCTTGCATACAAGGAGCGAGACATTTCGGAACGAGAGCTATGGCAAATGGCAGAAGCGAAAGGGATCTGGTTGGAGAAGGTCGATGTGATCAGTGGTCACGAAGATGTAGGGTCGGCGGGTGCTACAGAGATCTGGATTGGCGGTGCTGGACACCCGCTTGGAAGGTAGGCGGCGTGGTTGGCAAAGCGCCCGAGCGTGGCCTATTCGGTAGTTTCCTGTATGACATGGATCCTATCTATGTTACAACCACTCTCGACAAGTTGACCTTGCGCTCGCATCTATTATACGTCTCACAGTTACAACAATGTTTACAAGCCTTCTCTCTAAAATACAACCTTCTTCTTTGCTACTTGATCTGCCGGCAGCGCCCCGAGCGACGCCCGTCAGATATCTATGGCTGGTTATTGCTCTCGACATCGCCGTCGCAACTTGTGACAACATCGTCACTTCACGGTTCGCATTCCGGTTTCCCATGACGCTAGGGATTATCGGGCTCGATTTGATGGCGATTGGTGTGACATTGTCCACCTCGAATCTGGCCCCTTTTCGACTTGTTCCTTGCTACCCTTCCATCAAGCTACGCCTGTGCTTGGCTATCTTTCACCAAGCCATCCATCGTGGGGCCATCCTTTACGGACGTCGCTTCACTCTGCGAGATATCCTGCCTTGCCTGTTTCTCAACATCTACATCAGCTTCGACTTGTCGCGGTTCTTCTATCAATGCTGGTCGTCTTCGTCTCGCCCGAGGATTCAGTATGAGCGCTAAGAGGACGACGACGCCGTCCAGCAGTACGACGGCAGCATAGTTGATCTGCAAGGCCCTTGTCTTAGCTTTGTGATTCTCCCGCAGAACGCGGAGACTTACGGTGGCCAAGATGTCAATCTCTTCCTTGAAGACAAGGCTCAAGATGCAAAAGACTCCTCCTGCCATGTCCACTGCCATAAAAGTCATCGAGATACCTTTGAACAAAATATGGCCTCAGCGCAAGCAATTTATGGCCAGTGTCACGCAAAACTGGCCTACCCTTGACTTCTTTCAGTTTGTATATCTCCCAATATTGAGGGAGAAGCGCACCAGCCAACAACACTGCAGACAAGATACCGAATAGAAGCACGGGCGCATTCGTTCCATGGTCCAGCCCAGCCTGATTACAAGAGAGGTCAACGCTTGAACGAAGGATACACCAGTCCAACGAACGGGTACCCACTCGAAGTGCGATTGTCATGGTACCCTCAAACACCCCGAAGAAGACGCAGAATCCCACGAAGAAGATACAGCACAGCTTGAGCGACTTTTTGTGGTAATAGTACAGACACTGGGCGGTGGATAGTGCTGCCAAAGTCGAGAAGAGTTGAGGTTGAAGCTGTGAGAGACGAGGTTGAGTGAAAGCTGTTTGAGTACGGATAATACACGTACGATGATCGGTATATTGATATTTTGTACAATAGCATACGTTCCCAAGAACAGACCAGCGCAGGCCCACATACTACTCACACACTGCCGATGGTCAGCCTGCCATTGGGTTGTCGCTCGTAGACCAGAAGGCGATCCTTTTTCACCGCTACGTACAACATTAACAGGGTGCTCAACCCCTCGGTATCCTTTGTCCGATAAGACTTCCAGATTTGTGGTATAATTTGAATCGACCAGAGCACTGCGCCGATGGTTCCGCAAACATTCTCAGCGATGGCGTTGGCACGCGGCATGGTGGGAAGGGTGGCGCCGGTATGAATGTGATTTTTTCTCCGTTACCGTTGAGAGGTTACTTGTGGAGGTTGGGAGGTCGTTGCGCGAGGTGAACAAACGCGCATGACTGGCCACCTCTTGAGGGATTGCGTTTATATCTTGACTTGGGTACTATAGATGACCAAGAGAGCGGTCTGGGAGAGCTTGTGAGAGTTGGCAATATCCGAGACTGTACGATAACGAGGATATGTAGATCGCTTACCGCGTTAACCTCGAGCTAGGCGGTACCCTAGCGGCGCGATCGGATTACCTAAGCACCTTCTGCTCAGTACCACTATTCCTTTGTGGCTCTCAAGTTGGTGACCACGCTCCGTCAACCTGCAACCTGTCTAGCCATCATTCCCTGCGACAGTCACCAACATGTCGGAACAGGTACTCGGAAAAAGGACACGGTCGTCCTCACCGTCAACCGACAACGTATCCGGTCAACCAGAAGCCAAACGGTCGACCAATGCATCGTCTGCCGCAGACAGCCCAGCTGATGTAGCTGTCGACAGTACAGATGGGGTCAATGCGGAAGAGGTCGAAGATGATGACGACGACGATGATATTGGGCCTATGCCGGATATGCCAGGGAACGGAAGCGGGGAGACAGTCAAGGGGAAGAAGAAGAGCAAGAAGGCTGGTAAGTCGGATCAGGCTTCGGCACGTACATTCAAGGCTAATTCACGCTTTTCATAGTACTGCCCCATGAAAAGCTGTATTTGGAACACTTGCCGTCTGCCAACCGGTACTACAAAAGTTTCATGCACAGAGACCAGATCAACTTTGTAACCATGACAAAGTGCGTTCCTGGTCGACAATCTGCGACTTCCCTTAGTTTAGGCCAACTAACCCGCCTTCGCTTCAGGACCAACTTTCTCATCACGACGTCCTTGGACGGACACGTCAAGCTATGGAAAAAGCAAGAAGACTCTATCGAGTTTGTCAAGCATTATCGAGCGTCCCTTAGTCCGATTGTAGGTGTCAGCGCGGATTCAGAGGGCAAAGTCTTTGCGACGGTCAGCGGAAAAGGCGAGGGCCGTGTATTTGACGTCGTCAACTTTGGTTAGTCTCACCTCTTCCCTGCGAGGCTTCGGTGGTACTAAGCAATTGAGGTCCTGTTAGACATGATCAATATCCTTAAACTCGACTACACGCCGAAAACTTGTTGTTGGGTCCACCACCCTTCGGATGGAAGGACACTTTTAGCCATGTGAGGAGTCTTTCCTGGAATGTTGGATATCCGAGTGCAAGCTAAACTACTCCCGTGCAGTTCCGATGCGGATTCGCCACTGATTCGGATATACGACGGACGAGGGGACGGCAAGGTGCTTTACACGGTTGAGAAACTCCATCGAGACTCGGTGCATCTCATGACCGTGGGTTTGCCCGGATAACAACGCAGGGCCGTACGCCGCGACTGATGGTATTTCTTTTCGCAGTACTCGCCTCATTACGACTGTGTGATTTCGGCCGATGAATCGGGGTTCGTAGAGTATTGGCGGCCTAGGGAACCTTGGAACCCCCCGGACGATGTGCGAGGATTATGGCAGTTCAAGAGTCAGACTGATCTCTTCGAATTCAAAAAGGTAAATCTCCCTTCGCCGCTGTCCGATCTCTGCTAATTCACGATACAATTCAGGCGAAATCCATTCCAACATCCATCACCCTATCACCCAATTCCTCGCACTTTGTCACGCTATCACTGCCTGACCGACAAGTCCGGATCTTCAATTTCCTGACTGGTAAAAAGACGCGACAGTACGACGAATCCTTGACCGCCATTGAACAAATGCAACAAGCTGGGACGGCTGTACAACAGCTGGAGCCCATGGAGTTCTACCGACGTATGGCCGTCGAGCGGGAATTGAGCAAGGACGGGGAAGGTGAAACCTGTAAAGGTGGCATGCTGAGGACCGCGAATGCTGTCTGGGATGAAACGGGAAACTTTATCCTTTATCCGAGCTTGTTGGGTATTAAAGGTCAGTCGTCTAGCCATGATCAGACGTGTTGGATATTGAATTTCCGCGCTTCAACAGTCGTCAACACGGTCACAAATCGGGTGTCGCGTGTCCTCGGAATGTCGGAAACAGCGCGGTGGCTTAATCTCTCGCTGTATCAAGGCGCCCCTGCTAAGAAAGGCTTGACAACGTTGGCTATGGCTGCGTCTGCTAATCCGCTACTGCAGGACAAGGGCGCCAGAGACCCTACACTGTTTTGCACGGCGTACAAGAAACATCGATTCTACATCTTTTCGAGATCGGAACCAGAGGATACAAAGGGTGGCGATCGTGATATCTTCAACGAGAAGCCGACGAGGGAGGAACAGAGCATCGCCTTGGCTGCCCAGCCGGCAAAGGGCCAGGTCGCGCTCGGCACGAATTGTGTCATTCACACTACCAAGGGAGATATCGTAAGTATGCACCGTCTTCCTACTGCATGTCACAAGCTCACGTCGTTTCCTTCACTTGCAGCATTTCACATTGTACCCGGATCTGGTGCCGAAAACGGTGGAAAACTTTGTTACTCACGCCAAGAATGGGTACTATAACGGAATCATCTTCCATCGGATCATCAAAAAGTTTGTGAGTACCCGTCGTCGACTTCTCCCGTCTTGTGCGTTCTCTGATTGGGCTCGGTCGGTATCAGATGCTGCAAACCGGTGATCCGCTCGGAGACGGTACCGGGGGCGAATCAATATGGGGGCACGAATTTGAAGACGAATTTGTGCCCGAATTGAAGCACGATCGGTAAGTCAGCTTTGTTATATGGCGAGGAGATGGTTTCGCTGATCGGCCTGTATAGACCGTATACCTTGAGCATGGCCAACGCAGGACCGAACACGAACGGATCGCAATTCTTCATCACGACGGTACCTTGTCCTTGGCTGGACAACAAGCACACGTGAGTTTGCATTCATCAGCGACGAGACGCCCGGCTGACAGTGCCTTCACAGCATCTTCGGAAGGGCGACTGCCGGTCTCGACGTGATTCATGCGATTGAAGACACTCGAGTGGACAAAACGGACAAGCCATACGAAGACATTAAGATGGTATCGATATCTATTTCGTAGGCGCCCGGGGATGAAGAGGCTTGGGGCATAAAGCAAGTACAGTAATCATGATCGTGTATCTCTACAGTACAATCAGGGGTATGCAAAGTACAACATGGGGACAGTAGGACGAAGCCGCCTATATCTTGATTCCCTTGATTTCGACAATCACATTGGTGATTGTCAAACTAAAGTAGAAGCTGTACAGGAAGATTGCCCATTTCCGCGATATGCAATAGTTGTTGAATGGGATAAAGACCAGAGTGATGCAAAGCAGACAGATCAAGCCTATCGCGGAAACCCACAGCGTGGGCGAAAAGTGAACCGGGTAGGAGTGGCCGGTAGACAAGATGACATAGGTTCCTGCGCCACCGATCCCGAGCAAAATGTTGAGCATTGGGCCGCCAAAGCTGGAGTGCAAACATTAGACAGACAGTAGAGCGAACATCCTCGCGACCAGACTCACCAAGCGCCGTAAGACATGTTGGGTGCGAACGATGCGATCGTGAGGCAAGAGATGAGGTCTGCGCATGAATTGCCAACGGCGAAGACTATACATCGGAATGTGGTTAGAGTTGAAACGATGCGCCGACGCCGAGGCTACGGACCTGTCAACCCGATAATCGCATTACTCAAGCCGAGGATCTTGCCAAAAGTCTAGAGACGTGGTGTGAGACCCGACTGCGCCGGGAAATATGACGATCAAACCCACCTGCAAGATCTCGACCACTTCGTCCGCAATCGCTGCGATCCATAACACGGCCGAAAAGAACCCGGCAAAGCAGCGAATGAGTCGCCATGTGGGATCAATTCCGTCACGAGCGGTAATGAGGACTCCGATTCCAAGAATTGCGCCGGCCGCGGTGAGGAGAGGGATAATGTATCTGGCTGCAGAGTTTTCGGCTGGGGGGAGCGTCTCGGTCAGCGGGACCGTTGTGGGTGGATGATTGCCACCAGACTCACAGAAGATTACGCACGAGCAGAACAAGGTGCCCAATACGGCCTGTGCTGCCGTTAAGTATTTGTTGAACAATAAGACCTGTTCATCACTGCTCTCTGAACATTCCTCTTCCACCTCGGGAACGTATTTCGTGGCTTCACTCTCATACTCGTGTTCAGCGGTCGATATATCCCCGGGCGCAAGTAGACGTCGATGTAAATCTCTTCCTGCATGACCCACGACCTGCTGTTCGTCTTCGGCATCTGTATCAGCCGTATGATGCGCGATCCCCCTCTCCGCGTCATTTTGCTCCCTGTAAGGCGTATCCCGAAGCGCACGCACGTCACCGCCTGTACCCTCATCATCCTCAAGCCGAACCCCGCCCCGATTGACGGACACACCTTCCGTGGCATCATCAACCACGGGCAACGTCACCGTCAACGCCAAAATAGCCGGACTTGCAAAAATACCGAGGATCTTGCCCGAGATGGATTTCTGGCGGAACCCTTGTAGCGCGGGGAAGAGGATGTGCAAGGTGTGTCGAAGGAGGCGGAGGGATGGTTCGATAGCGGATCCGGTTGGAAAGGTGGACCGAGGCTTGCTACCGCCGTTCCGTGTCAGGGGTATCCCGTCGTCCTCGACGTCGGGGAGAGAAACCATCGACGTCGCACCCGCCGAAGCCGACTCGACATTGATCGCGGGGACCTTGAACTGTGCCGTACGCTCAAGCTCACCCCCGACGTCGGCTTCCGGCAGAGATTTGGTCCGTTTCTGTACACTCTGCCCCGGCAGGGAGAGTAGCGGCGTTGATTCAATTCGGGAGGAGCCCACCTCGAGATTTCCTGGGTGAGGGGCAGGTGGCAAGGACGCCACCGAATTCCCCATCATCGAGGGCGTCACCACCGTCGATGCGTCTTCCTCCCGCATCCGCGCCACGGAAGGCTGTCGACTGCTTCCCGGACGACCGGGCGACCTCGCCCTGCCACTACCAGTTGACAACCTAGAGCCGCGATGATGATGCCCGTGTCCATGAGCGAGGGAATGATAGTGTCCACTCGGGAACGGGCTGGTCGGTCCAAAGTAATCCGCCATGAAACTCGGTTCACCGAGGAGATCATCTAGCTGGCCGGAAGGGGTCTGGCCGTCATCTATCCCGAAGGGCGGCTGACGTCCCGTCTCTGTAGTCGTGGCGGCCGCATAGGCGGATTCTCTCCGAAGGGCGTTGATCGCATCCCGGAATTCAATAGCACCGAGGAGAGAGAATGTCGGTCTCGGCGCGTCAATGGGAGGACGATGGATCCCCCCTCCTCCTCCGACGTTGTGATGATGATGGCGATGATGAAGGGCGTGATTAAGGGTGCCCGAGCTGGATTGTCGGGAGAGTGAGGGGGATCCCCCCGAGGATATGGTTTGTGACAGGGTCGAGACGTTGCTTCCTACACTAGTGCTTCGTGATCGGGCGTCTGGACGTACGGCGGATGGTTTGAGCAGGTCACGGGCGTGGTCGAGCGGGGTGATTTGCGCGGAAGGACGTCGACTGTTCGACGCGGCCGCGGCTGCAAAGTAGTCGTCTGTTTCACCCGATAACGAGATCCCCTTGTCCAGCGTAGCCGACTTGCTCCGTCTGCCATGCCACCAGTTGCCACCGACGACGATCCCGACATAGAGTACGTACAGGACGACCAAGCCGCCCGTCTCGAACAAGGTCAATTTCCCATCCTTGAGACACGCCACGAGGATCGTCACGGCGACGGTGAAGAACCCGACGTCCCTCAAGAACGGCCACCGGGGGACATGGAACGGCTGAACGAGCGCCATCGAGCCCACGACGATCGACGTCACGAATGCCGACGCTCCCAAGAGTTCCCCGATAGCGAGGGCAAACGTGTTGGATTTCAACGCGGAAAACGTGGAAAACACATCGGGTGAGCCATTCCCGAATGCGAGGAAAGTGACGCCGGCCGTACTTTCGCCTAGTCCGAGACGATCCGAGACGGTAGCGAGGTTGGGGCAGAAAAAGTCCGAGGCGGTGATGCCGATGGTAGAGAAGAGGAAGCCGGTCCTGCGAGAGGGGCAGTTGTGTGATTAGTGATACGGGACACAGAAGACGAGGTTCACGGTGCGTACCAGAGGACGAGGGCGACAAAGAGGAACGGTCGATGTGCCTTTGGACTGGAAAAGTACCATTCTGAATAGTTGATGTTAAGCAGCGTCCCTGGTCCTTGGTCGTCGTCCTGGTGGGGATCACGGGCGAGGAGTAACGGAGGAGTGGTGGACGCGGCGAGTCTGGTGGAGGTGCGCCATAGGAGGATCTGGAGGACGAGGGAGAAGAGGACGAGGGCGAGCCATGCCCTGCGGGTGGGAGGCATGGTGGGGGTGGGGAGGAAGGGAGGAGGGGACATGGTGGTGACTTCCTCGACAGCCATTGACAAGTAAAGTACTGTAACATGCCCTTGTTTGGGCGCACCACTGACATCATTCTATCTATACAATCTCTTTGACGGCTTCCTCTACGACCCATTCACCTTGTCCTTGATCAACGACAAGAACTGCCCATAGCTCGCACTCCTGTCCACCCGGTCCTCGATCAGCATACTGAGCGCCCAGTTCCGGAGCGCAGGTTCCGCGTCCGCCTTGACGACGTAGAGGTGCGGCCAGTAAGGGTTGCGCCGCATCTCTCGTGTCTTGCCGATGATGGCGTTGACACGCTGCGAGAAGGGGTTCTCGAGTACGGGCATGGTGTACTGGAACAAAAGGGTTAGCTCGTATTCCGCCGCACTCCGCTTTCGCGACCCACCTTTCCGCCCTTGAGCTCCTGATAACTCGGTAAATCAAACACATCCATAATCAACTGCGGCACCGCATCCTGCCCCACATAGAGGAAGATGTTTTGCGAATCCTCAATCATGTACAAGCCGTGTCGCTCGAGACGCTCAGACGTCAAGTTCAACGCGGGCGGCAAGACAACAACGCCATCTGGGCCAATCGTCCCAGCCTCAGCGGGCATATTGTGCAGGCTGTAGAATCGAGGATGCAAGTACGCCAACAGGGATTGCGTGGGCAACGTTGTCAGTAACGCATGCGCGTACGCTCGTAAATCCGGCGGAATCTGCGTGCTCTCGCGCAAGCCCACGTGCTTGACCAAGCCGCAACACAGCAGCGGCAAGAGTTTCAAGTTTTCCGGAATGGCAAGTTGCGCGCTCGCGCCTCCGCCGGCCGAGGTCATCGTGTCCTTGTAGACTTTGAGAATGTCGACGAGCTTGTTGACGACGGCGTCTCGTGCGTCTTCGAGCTTGGATGACATGGCACGCTCGACCGCCTTGTTGGCGAGGAGAGTCAGGATTGCGTTTTGATCGGCCGACGCAAAGACTTCCGACATGCTCGTCGTCGTAGGGAGCGCGGTCGTCATCACACGGATTCGTCGTTCGCCTGTGGGAGTTATCAGCACTGGGAACCAAGACCCCACGACCCGCTGCTCACCATAACAAGTGGTATGCAACACCGCAGTCTGCAACACAACCACCGTCTGCGTCAACGGGTCCTCAATCTGCAGCTCAATCGCGTACGACTGATCAATCGGCACCGTAGGTAGCGACAGCAAATCGGTCGATCGCGTGAAAAAGTTGCCATGAAAGGCCGACATGCGCAAGCCCCGGGAACCACGAACACGAATCACGGCCTCCAAGCCGATCGGACTGGCCAGTACCGTGCCGAATTCGGTGGCAAACTTGATCGCGTCCTCGGACCGACCGGCGTTGAACCCGGGGTAGTAATAGACCTGACCACCCGTGTAACGGGGCAAACACCGCAAGCTGGCAACGTCGGTGTATTGCGGACTGAAAAGGAACATGTCGACGGTGACTTGATTCCGAGCACAGTCGATCGAGAAGGATTTGTAAAAGCTCGAGGCGGCTTGTAACAAGGTGGCCTCTTTTGCCGTTCCCAACAATTTGGCGTCATCACGTGCCTTGAGTGCACCCTCGCCCACGGTAGGCAAGGTCGCGGTCAAGGTGACAATCTTGCCTCCAATCGTCCCGATCAACTTGTGAGCGGCCTGCATGGCGGGCCCCACGGCACTTGCTTGTGAGAACGCATCCTTGAACATGTCACTCAGTCGTCCGAGGAAGGATTCGATCGCCGGTCGGGACTCGGTCAAATTGACGAGCAGGTCGGTCGGTTTGGGAAGGTAGACGTCGTCAACGTCGGAAACGACGAGCATCGAGGGTTCCTCTTGCCCGGGCTGTGCGGGGAGGTCAGGCAGGGTCCAACACAGATGTAGGCAGAGAAGGACGCACCGGCAACGAGAAAAAGTGGAGCGACGACGAGACGGCGATAAAGCCAATCTTTGTTCGGTCGTCAGCGTTGGGCAATCGATCGAGCGACTCGAGGATCGTTCGTGCGGCGGTAGCAACCATGCCTGGATGCGGGGAGGGGGGGGGGGGGGGGGGTCAGCATAGGCGGAAGGGCGTACAAAGGCTGACCTACCTGATTGGATGGCGTTTTGCGAGACGTCGATGATGAAAACATAGACGGGCGGTTGAGGTGCTCGGATCTAGCGCAGACGACTGAGCACTGCCCTCGACGCGCGTGCACGCGCGCGCGCTCCCGACTCACCATGTACTCTGCCGGTGCGACAAACTCGACGACGCCATGATTCAACTCTGCCCTACTCCACCGATCGGCCGGCTGATTCGTCTGCGCATTCCAGTCAAACAACTGCGGCACCTCGTTTGACAAGTTGCACATGCAGCATTTCCACCTCGCTCCGCCCTCGATGAACGTGACGTAAGGGTTGATGTAACTCCTGCACCTCCTGCATCGCGCGATCACGGTATCACTGACGACGGGGACGGGTTCATCCCCGGGTTTAAGGGATCGATAGGGTGTCAAGATGAGCGCAAGCGGGAGCTTTGACTTGTTCAAGAGGGAAGCAGTGGTGGGGATCGCGTTGATCGTCGAGCGTTGGTAGGACGGGTCGGCTTGTGCTGTCGGGTGCGGGGAGATGCAGGCGCCGGCGGAGAGGAAGATGGGCGGTGGTGGGGTGTCGAGGTTTCGGACGTCGGGTTGCATGCCGATGAGGTTGATGGTGTGGAGGGGCTGGAGCTGCGGGCGGCGTGACGCGCAGCGGAGCGAGGCGGGGCGAGGCGCGGCGGGGCGGCGATGAAGAACGGCGGAAGAAGAGGCGAAGAACGGCGAAGCGGCGAGGAAGAGCGGGCGAAGCGGCGAGGAGGGGCGGGCAAAGCGGCGAGGCAGATCAAGCGAAAGCGTCAGTACACCGATAAAGATCTACCGCTCCCTTCCTCAAGAGCGACTCCAACCGAAGCCGACAGAACCACACGCCCGACTCTCTCTGTCCGTCGAGAGCCACGCCCTGCTGCACGACAAGGGTTACTCTCGCTTGGACTCGAGAACAAGGGTCCGTCGCGTTGCGCCTCGGGTTATTCCCGCTTTCCACAAGCTAGCCGCTCGACGTTTCGCGCGTCTCTCCTCTCGTTCCCTCTCGTCTCCCCTCTCCGCCAAAAGAAAACTCACCTTGTCGCCCATCCCCAACCCCCTCATCCCGTCGGTCACCCCTCCCGTCGCATACCCTTGCTGCTGCTGCTGCTGACCATACCCGGCCTGTCCCTGCCCCACGGCCGCCCCAACAACAGGAGGAGGCGCAAAGTACCCCCCTTCTCCTCCTCCTTGTTGCTGCTGCTGCGCCAAACCAGGAGTAAACATCTGTCCCCCCGCCGCCGCCGTCGCCGCCACCGGCTGCTGCTGCCCTGGTCCCCCCGCCACCATCATCTGCTGCGGGTAGGCGCCCGTGTCCGCCGCGGGAGGGCCAGCTGGAGGGGCAGGGGCAAGGTCGTACCCCGCCAACTGGGCGGTGGGGTACTGCCTCCTTCGTGGGTTATGGGGGTGCGCTGCTGCTTGGGAGGGAGGTGCGCTTCCCAAGGCGGGAGAGGTGGTGGATGGTGCTGGGAAGGAAGAGGTTGGTTCTTCCCATTGAGCGTGGTTGGTTGCGGTATCTACGGGGCAGAGGGTTCGTTGGTTTTCATGAAGGAAGGGAGGGAGGGAGGGGGGCGCACCGATGTAGACGTATCGATTCGCTTGGGGGTCCCATTGTGCGGTCCATCCGGGCGGAAGGTGGGGCTGGGAGTGTGTGTCCATTGTGGGTGGCTGATGGGATAAGGGGAACAGGACATTATCCCCGCGAGGAGGAGGAGATATAGGCGTGTCCGATGACGCGGAAGTCAGCGGGCACCGACTCTGGGCGCGGACAAAAGCGCACAATGGGGCGCGCGGGGGGAAGACGGCGACTTGTTGATGGTGATCCTCTTGTTCTGTTCTGTTCGATCTGTTCTCTCCTCTCCTCCGTCAATCAACCCACACACTCCCCACCAAGATGAAGCTCGTCAGGTTCTTGATGAAGCTCGCGAACGAGACGGTCACGATCGAGTTGAAGAACGGCACCGTCATTCATGGCACGATCACTTGTACGTCGCGCGTCGTGGTTTTTCCGTGGTGGGTTGGAGTGCTGACTGGGTTCCTCGTTGCCCTTTTTCCTTGGTTCGGTCGGTCGGTCGCTATCGCTCTCTCCCTCCCTCCCTCCCTCCCTCACAGCCGTCGACCCGCAGATGAACACCCACTTGAAGACGGTAAAGATGACGGTGAAGAATAGGCCGACGGTCGCGTTGGAGACGTTGGCGATTAGGGGGAATAACGTGCGGTATTATACGTTGCCGGGTGAGTCGACGAGCGGGCGAGCGGAGCGGGACGCCGAGCGGAGCGAGATATCCACGGGGGAGGGAGGGACCACCGACCCCTCCGAGCGGAGCGAGAGATCGACTTTCGAGCGCGTCGTAGGACACGCGAGGGAATGGCTGCGCCGCAGGCTATGGCGCAAGGCGATCGAGCGCAGCGAGCAGTCAACAGGGAGGGAGGGACCGAGCCCTCCGAGCGGAGCGAGAGATCGACTTTCGAGCGCGTCGTAGGACGCGCGAGGGAATGGCTGCGCCGCAGGCTGTGACCTCGACCAAAGCGAGATTCACGGCGAGGGACGACCGCGAGCCCGTTATAGGACGGACGAAAAATGACGGGTCACGACATAACCTCGTCGCAAAGGAGGAGACTACTCTACGAGAACAGAGGTTCTCAGCATTGCAGTCAAAGAGGACGCGTCTCCGAGTCGAGCAGAAATGCATCTTCACCCATGGCCGGTGTAAGAGGGACACCGCAAACGTGATTGCAAAGCATCATCTTAGCGGGCGCGGATTTCCTCGGCGTCCGGTGCACAAGGCGCGATGAGAGCTGGGCAAAGAAAGTCGTCTATGCCATGTCTGGCCGATACAGGAGACTAGCGGATATCGCGCGTGAAAATTTCACTTTGTTCCTTCAACCCGCATCCGCCAAACCTAAACTAACCTGCCACATCCTCTTCAGACTCCCTCCCACTCGATTCACTCCTCGTAGACGACGCGCCGAGACCAAAAGGCAAAAACCCGGGCCGCGGTCGCGGAAAGGCGAGCTTGGCCCTCGAACGCGGAAGGGGACGTGGTGGACCGGGCGGCGGTCGGGGTGGTCGTGGAAGAGGACGAGGGTTCTAGGCGCGGGTGCCGCGGAAAAAGATCTTGGAGGGAAACGTCGGGTGTGTATCATGTATGGACCCCTTGGGAATAGGGGCGGGGCGTGAATGTGACTGTGGATTTCATGGTTCGCTAGGCATTTCCATGTGGCGTACCGTTCAATGTGCGGCTTGGGTTCAGTCGCGACGTCCTTGACAAAGGAATCTCGCCGACGGGGCAGGTTCATTCGCCCGAGCGATGCGAGTACCCGTCGAACGCCTCTTGGCCTCCGAACGGTGTGAGGGTAAGAGACTACGCGAGTCATTCAAGGCTCGACACCTCGTGATAACGCCACTTGAATAGTCGAAGCGCACATCAGGCATCCGTATGCCCGCAGTTGCATCAGGACAGCCGGCCGGGTGCACGAATATGTTTACCAATATAGTATACTCCGACTGACCCTTCCTCGAGTACGACCTCTCTTCGCCGCAAAGGGGCTTTCTGGTGGAAGGCGAAGACCTTATCTACGAACTTGAACCGTTCGCTGCCCCCGAGATATTCCGATGCCCGGGTGTAAATTTGAAACGCGACTGTCTAGGCAGTTTCAGGGAACGGCTTTTGCCATACATCGAAGATGACGCAACATATGCCATTGCAGATTATCTCCGCACCTGTGTATCAAGGTATTCATTCAAGCAGGGGCAGGATCCTTTGCTTCTGCTCCACCCATTTGGACCTCGACTCCAAGCTCCATCCTCTGTTGTACTCACCTTGATGGTACGTACATCAACCCCCATCTCAAGGCTACAAAGGAATCTCCAAATCTAGGCCATTCTCCTTGGACCTCGTCTCCTGGTTGTCGAGCTGGTATACGGCGAGGCATTCCGCCCAGTACTTCGGTTACCTTATCCTTCGTAATGCTTGAACAACATACAGGGCCAACTTTCAAGCTTCTTCAGCCGTCTGGCAACGGGCAGCACAACTCGTAGCTTGCAGTACAGAGTAATCTTGCCCTACCGCTCCAAACGGCACAACTCCCAAACACAATGCTACTATGACCTCACACCTATCAAGAACGAAGGCGAATACGTTTGTCACCCTCTTTCCTTTAATACCCGTTTTGGCAATGCTCCAGTAGAAAACTGCCTCTCGGTATCTTGATCGGAGCCCCCTAGATAAAGAGACCAATTGCAAATGACCTTTAACGACGAAGGAAAAGTGAAAGAAAGGCTGTTACCTGTCTCAAATTACCTTTACCTTTTCCGAAGGGGTAATTATCTTGCCTTGCAGGGGGCCATCGATTCCCTGCCAACCACTTCTCCAAGCTTCGTGTACAACAGAGTAGATTTGTCTGATGCGTTGCCAGGCTCATTGGCCGTTGGCTTGTCGGTTGAACCTGACGAATGGCTGGCGAGACTAGTATATAAGCAGATTAGGAAGAGAATCGTACTTTCGCGATCCTCTTGCCTTTCCGTGTTTTCGACCATCCCTTCGACATTGCAAAGATCTAGACTGCCCGACCTACTCGCAATTCTTCTGCCTCACGTCCTCCCAGGAGACCGCTGCACCATCCTCGTTGATCACCTATGATCAGTCGTTGTTGAAAATCAGAGAGCCTAGCGATTTCAAACCTGACACGATGCAAGAAAGAAAGCTTAGTATGTCGTTGATCCCAGCGGACCTCAAGCCGTCTGATCCCCTTCCCAGATGGTGGAGATGCGTGGGAGCATACGATACTGTCCGAAAGAAGGCCCAACAGAAGGTCAACGAAGCGAAAGAGGTGCAGGAGGCTGTATATTTGTATCCGTAGGAGAAAGATAAAGCCCAAATAGAAGAAGCGGGACAAGAAACAGTTCTACGATGCACGGATCTGGCGTGGGAAAATATGAACAATTGCCTGAGTTACATGTGCGGTATCCAAAGGCAACAAGGGGGGATACCGCACCTGCACCAATGTTGGGATGTTGAGCATTCCTTGATGACTCCCAGAAAACTCCATGAAATGCAGGTCAGGGAAGTCGATGAAGCGATAATCGAACAACAGGACAAGAATTGGTACTTTAGAGTCCTGAATGATGATCTATACAAATCGATTAATTTTCTTGATGAGCAGTGGCGAGTCCCCCGGACCGATGTGGCTGCACGCCTGGACCTTGCTTTCCCAATCGTTCCTGGTGAAACTGTGTCTGGGCATTCTATACTATCGAGGACATTCACCAGGCTCGAGGATCCCCCTCCAATAAGTACTTTTGAAAACATGGTATTCCGCGTGGAGGCGTTGACGTTCAGTATGTCCGACGCAGGCCTTGCAAGCCTAAAAAAAAAGGATGGAGAGAGGAACGTTTTGCGACCCGTCGATGTCCATAATGTCCTCGACGCAACAGTTGAGCCGTGGATTTTGTGCGACTATTCGCAGTTTCCGTGTAGGGTCGAGCCAAGTACAGTCACCGCCATACGTCCGGAGGCTGCGCATCAACTCTGCGCGGCGCGACTCCCCTACTCTGTGAAGCATGGTACCCTCAAGCAATGGAAAGACTTGGCAGCATCGCTGGAGAAAGGTGAAGTCGACCTCGACGATTTGAAGGTAAAGCACGCATTGTTCTGATGCGCAATACAAGGGCTTCGACTGAAGGTAAAGCACGCATTGGTCTGATGTGCAATACAAGGGCTTCGACTGACAATCTGCCCGCGTTTCTTCAAGATGAGTGCCGGGCAGCGAAGCAACCTGTTAGCGAAACTCAAGGAGTACATCCAGGTGCTGGAAAGTGCCCCGGCCATCCCTGACGATGAGATTTCTCTAATACCTCAGTCGCGCGGCTCCGCGTCCTCGGCCACAGTGGCACAATCCTCACTCGCTTCATCCGCCCAAGTTCGAAGCATTCTCAGGCGACGATCTGACGACAACATCCCCATATATTGGCTCTTGGGTTTTGGCCTATTACCTCGAATCCTGCCGGCACTGTGGGTGGCCTTTGAAGCTTCTCTTTGACCCGCCCTCTTCCCTGTGCACTGCAACTACTTCTGTCCGCCTTATACAACTCGCTCCTCTGAGCCTCTTCAAGCTAGCCTCTTTGACATTTCCAGACTCTCGTGAACCTGTGATTGTATACTCCGTCTCAGCATCTTCTGTATCTCTTAGACTGTTGTACCGTTGTCTGCGTGGTGTATTACTAATCATCTGGTCTATATTCCGATATCAGTCGTCGCACGACCCGCGCCAGACTACACGGAATACATTCGCTCATGCGCAATTCCCATGCAGCGACAGGAAGACCCTCTACCTCGCAGGATCTCTCTTTCTCATGTGTACAACCTATGCACCTCAATACTAGGCAACAAGTGCTCACAACGCTCATCTTTGTTCAGATGGTGGCGAGAAAGAGACGACGGTCGCAGACCAGTACTTCGGCTTGATTCGTCCCGATGTGACCGGACTATTTGGAGCCGTTCGGCCGGAGACCCCACCGCGCGCTAACGCTGGATACCACACGGCAATCCTCCTTCGTCGTCTCCTTTCATCCACCATCAGCCAGACCCGTCACAGATTCCGGTAAGTCTTGACTCCTGCTCCGAGTCCCTTCATTACTGACGCCCCCGCTCCCGATATACCTCGCGCGTCGATGAACTCCTGGACCCGCACAACCGGACTTTGTTTGAACACCCTCCCTCGCACTGCATCGACTGTCCTCGCTCGCTCCTCGCCCTTGTTACAGTCTCCAGGTATCAGGTCAATCAGTACAACCCACAGTAGCAAAATGTCTCAAACTTGGAAACAGGTCTGTTCGCACTTCATCAGAGCACGCGGGCCGTTGTAGTTCGCTGACGTCGTGACCCGTTTGACGTCTGTGACTTCCACCACAAAGGACCCTCACAAGTGAGTCCACATACTGTGATGTGCTATCACGAGCTGATCTAATACCTCTTCTTTCCAGACTCTTGGTGTAAGCTTCCGCAATATAGCTATTCCGGAAAAATGACTCACGGCCCCTTCGTTTGCAACTTGCAGCATTCCCGGACCAATCGAGGTGGCCGACGATGTGAGTTTATCGATCTCCGCTGTCTACCGCATCCAGAGTTCCTGACGGATTTTCCTTCAGGTCCTCTTGGCCAACGCGCATCGTGAGTGTCGCTTATAGACATCCCCTAGTAAACGTCGCAAGACCTCTTTAAGCCGTTTCACCGATTCCTTGCGACGTCCTTGTTCGCGAGGAATGGCCGCTGAAATCTTATGGAGCCGGAAAGCAACCCTTCTTGCGGCCAGACAGCTGAGAATCTGGATTCTACGCTATAGCTTCCATGTCGCATGTTTCCCCCTCCTTTGCACCCGTCTTTGGCAACTGCGTTCGTTTGCTCCGAAAGGTGCTTTACACGACGGACGGTCAGCCGTTCTTGGTCGCGGGCAGTGGTACCCTCGGATGGGATGCTGTTGGTGCCAATTTAATTGAACATGGGGACAAGGCTGTGAGTAAAGCCCACCTGATCTCGAGAATGAGGTTTGTCAAGGGGTGTTGACGTTGTGTACGGCTTTGTAGCTTGTCCTGACTTCTGGCTACTTTGGAGACGCATTTGCTGATTGGTGAGTTGGGAGATATGTATCAGCAGTCGATGTGATGAGTCTTACCGCGCTGCCTCTTACCCGTTTTCAGTCTCAAGGTCTACGGAGCCGATGTAACCCAGTTGACTGCCCCTATCGGTGGAAGCCCTACGTTCGTCTCGCCATTCATGTCTCTTTGCTTGGTTCGGCTGCTCATAGTGATTCACGTCGTACAGCAAGGAGCAGATCACCGAGGCTTTGAAAAAGGACAAGTACAAGGTTCTCACGTTTACGCATGGTAAGCTACGGAAACTTTTGCTTCCCCGCTGGAAGGAGCGTCTTGTTCAAGCTCTTATGCGTCTCTTATACCTTTCATCATCTAGTCGACACTTCGACTGGAGTGTTATCTGACCCCAAAATGATCGCAGAGACCGTCAAGGAGGTCAGCCCTGACACCCTTGTATGTCTAATAGCTCTTTGCGCTTGCAAGAAACCATGCATTCATAGCTAACTCTACCGAATGGATAGGTCGTTTTGGACGGTGTCTGCTCTGTCGCTTCAGAGGAGATCCGATTCGACGACTGGGGAATTGATGTCGTCGTCAGTGCCACTCAAAGTAAGCCCGCATCTTTGGACGTCGTCTTCAGAGGTCGTTGCTGACTTTCGCGCGTACTCCGACAGAGGGCCTCGGTGTTCCTCCTGGACTCAGCGTTGTATGCGCGAGTCAAAAAGCTCTCAAGGTCTTCGAGCACCGAAAGACGCCCCCAAGCTCGTACTATATAAGCTGGACCAAGTGGTTGCCGGTGATGAAGAACTATGAAGCGGGCACTCCCTCCTACTTTGCTACACGTAAGTTGGCGCGCTTGATCTCAACATACGATAGTGCGCGTTAGACTAACGCCACCGTTCGTGACAGCCCCCGTGCAACTCATCTATGCGCTGGAGACTTCCTTGAAGACTATCATGGAGGGCAAGGTCTCGCTGGAAGACCGATTCAAAATGCATCGTGAAGCAAGCGAAAAGTTTAAAAAGGAGATGCAGGGTTTGGGACTCAAGACTGTTCGTATGCGGGAGTTGCTGACTTGACGGGTGACGCTAATATCATTTCCATCAAAGGTCTCTCTGTCCCCTGAAACGTCAGCAAATGGCATGACTGCCGTTTACTTCCCCGAGGGATTCAAGGCACCAGATATCCTTCCCAAATTGCTTGCGTAAGTAACTGTCTGCTCCTCCACCGATGCGACCCTGGCTCATTCTGAGATCTATGCGTATAGCAAGGATATCGTCGTCGCGGCAGGTTTGCACAAGGATATCAAGGACAAATATTTCCGAGTTGGTCATATGGGTGTCTCCGTTGTCGATACTGAACGCGGGGATCTCGACAGGGTGATCAAGGGCGTCAAGGAGGCATTCGCAGAGGCTGGATACAAGAGCTCTTGAATCGCAAGCGGTTCGCCTATTCCATCAAATATGGACGCGGGCCGGTATGTGAAGTCAAGGTTATGAAGAGGGATTGACGTCTCTCGGTCTTTGAGAGCGACGTGGTATCGACGTAACGACAGTGCCGTTGTATGAGACTGAAGAAGAAGATCAGTGGAAATGCATGGGCATGACATTGGCTGCAAATTACCAGAACAGTTGCAACGCCCGACGCGCTTGACTTTTACAGCAGCACACGGGCATTCGACAAGGGTTTCATGCCGATAATGGCTAGTCCAGCGAAAGATCCGAACTGGAATTCCACTTCGAGGCGTAGTGGCCGGGATTCGAACGGATGAAGGTATATGCTCCCATCACAAGATGTGCCGATTGATAGGAATGACAACGGTGAAGCTATTACAACATAACAGGCTGAGCGTCCAAAACGTCCTTGGCCAGCCGCGTGTGGCGATTGCATCGTCCACGAATGTCCGTCTTCAAAGGTCCGTGAGTCTCAGGTCCATTGGCCACTTGGGAGAAGTCTATACATAATCCCACATGAACACCACTACTGGGCAAAGGAGTCGCCAGAGTCCAGCAATCTCGCCGCGGCGGATCTGTCCAATATATCTGCTTGTGAAGACTTGCTTCGCGCGCTGCTGAATGTGATGTCTGTGGAGATCTCGAGTTCGATGTCGAATCTGGCAAACCTGGTCGCATCACTCTTTTCGAACGACGAAGTTGCGCCGGTAGTCGGTAGAGAGGAAATCGAGCGAGTCATGTTCAGTTCGCCATGATGCCAAGGCGAATGGATCGAGATTCGCCTCGAATTCAAGAAAGAGGACGCCTGATCGTCGAAGGCAGTGGATGCTCGGGTGCGTGTTTGCAAGTCACTGAGATCGCTCGCACCGTCAATATCGGCAAATGGATCTTCGACGATCAGGGGGGCAAGTGTCGGAGAGGGCCCTTTATGCCACAAAGTCGATTCGGGCGTAAAGAAAGACGGAAAGCTCGGCGCATCAACTGCTGCAGAAGCTCGCGGCGAGGAGTCGCTTGACATTATGCTGAGCAAATCCGCATCGCTTGGGAGGGACTCCACGTGAGAACCTTGCCACGCTGTAGACTCGGCTCGGGGCGTAACTCCCCTACTGCTTGAAGTGTCGGTTTTGATGATGATCCAACCCCTAGGAGACTTTGAAGAGCCTGCCGGAGAATCGTGTACGGCTCCTAGTCCAAGCCATGCCTGCACGGCGCTGTCCAACTCCCGCTGTGTTCTAGTCGCGGTGAAAGCATGTACTTCTTCCGACAAAGAGTCTAGGTCGTCGGATGGGATAATCGGCTTCAGTAGAGTCAAAGAGATGTTGCGTTTGTGGCTTCCAGGACAGACATTGGATTGCCGGATGGCATCAAGAATCTCGCTGGACTCGGTTGATGGAGGCTGCGTTGTGCTTTGGTCCGGCTGCTGTGCGTGCGATGAGGACATTGCCAAAGGCATCAAAAATAATGCCATCGATATGAGCATGGCCTAGAGTAAAATGTCAAAGACGTGAAAAGGAGGAAACAGGTGTGTAGCGTGATCTGGTACTCACAAACATCAGAGCGCCTTTTTGCTCGGTACTCGTCAGCTGATTGCCATTAACCGCGGTGTCCGTCTCTTCCAGCTTGATCCGCCGCGGAGAGACACGACCAACATCGCGGAAAAGAGTCGAGAAATCCCCGTCTGATTCGACTTTGTGGAAGATTGGCGAGTTTGGCATCGAACAGAGCATATCCTCGTCCATCTCCGCGTTGACGATGCGGATCGCGTTTTCTCGTTCAGCCGCCTGATCGAGGGTGAGCGTGAGCCTGGGCGAGACTGGACTAGCACTGCGTAGCGAAGAAGCCTTGGACGAAGTCGAGGAAAGGTAATCGAGGTCGTTTTGCAGTTTCGATCTTTTTTGTTCGGCGACAACCCGCTGATTGCGCTCAGCGTCGAGTTGATCACGAAGCCCGCGGATCAACATTTGCATGTGGTGTTTCTCTTCGTCGTCGGGATACAAGGTGGACGAACCGTTCTCGCAAGGCAACAAGGGAGGTTCGGGCTTGTCGAGGGCCATAGATGCGCACAAGTCGGGCCTGGCGATTTTAAGCGCCTGCTTTAAAGCTTCGAGACGATCCATCAACCTGTCATTCTCCAGCCGCAACTCGAAAGTCTGTTCACTCTTGCGGGTTCGCGATCGTTGGGCACTAGCTCGGTTCTTGACTTTACGGATCTCCTCCTTGGTCAAATTTTCGAGATTAGGCAAGCTGACCTCGCCGGTGATCGGATTAATGCATTCAGATCCCGAGGGCAAATGGGATGATGCGGGCAACGTATTCCATGGCCTGAACCCTCCGGGCGGTGGATTCTTCTTCTTGCCGACCGCGAAGTGTTTGCGAAGGGAAGCGGCTACAGCCTCTTTCGAGTCGGCAATAGCAGAGTCTGTTCCACTCCACACGCGGATTGAAGTCTGCATCCCCGGAGGGGAAGAGGAGATGGAGGTGTCTCTCGAGGCAGCCGATTCGTCCGTCTTATCCTTTCGCACACGCTTCCTGGTTGACTTTTGCGAACATTGCTTGCCAGTCCGACCTTGATCGACGTCGTCTCGTGTATCCTCTCCTGGAGACAACCTGCGCTTCCTGCCACCGATATCGCCGTCGATATCTTGAGAGTGGCCATCAATGAAAGAATCAACGTGGGAAAGGCTTGTCAACGGGGATTGCTCGAGTTGCAGATTCGAGGGAGAGATCGTCATCGGAGGCGCAGATACAAGAAAGACATTGCTGCTTCCCATCATGATTGAAGGATCGGCGGTGGCGGGAATTACTGTGCGTCCGTTCAGGGCATGCGTTGATATCGGGAAGCCAGTCCCTCCGTTCACCGTGCCGTCGTCGCAAACCATCGTCGTCGTGGTCGTCATCATCGGTTGCAAACCGACGGGGTATCCAAGCATGGGCTCCTCGCCTTCAGGGATACACGGACCGTTCGAGTAGGAGAACTGCATTGTCGCATCTGGGTGAAGATAGATGACCTGGGGCTGTTCCTGCGGCGAGTCTTGATAGTAGATCTGCGAAAGGTATTGTTGGCGGTCGACGAACGATTGTGCAATGTTTTGGCGGATCATCTTGGAAGTTTGTAGTGGGAAGGGAGAATTATACTGGACAGGGGAAACGAGCGTTGGGGAAGTGACAGGACCCGCTGTTATAGGTCATGTCGAGAAATGCATCGTCGGGCGAAAGTATAGCAGGCGAGGCGAGTGTCGAGTCGGGTCAACCAAATTTTCGAGTGCGACACAGGGGTAAGCATGGAACAATAGATAAGAAAGAGACAATGCCCAGATCAGCGCCCAGACACCACAAAGGCCTTTGAACCGACACGTTGGGCCTGTCACCGAACACTCGCTTCCTCGGTTCTCCCTGCTTTCAGGGATGAAACGCGAACATTGGAACACGTCTCTCGTCGGCATCCATTCCACAGCTCTTTCTACAGCCCCGACCTGCCTGCTCTTTAGCCCGTGGCAGCACACCCTAAATGTCTCCACAGAGCTCCAACCGGACAGCCTCCGATAGCGTGCTAGGGCAGTCGAAACTCGAAATCGAACACTGCTTACCCTGCTCCATGCCTGCCATTGATCCACGGTGGTACCCTGCATCACCCATCGCAATTCCCAATCCGACCTCCGTCAAGGGGTATTCCGTGTCAATTCCTCGACGTCCTGAGCTGCAAGCCGGCGGCAAGTGCGACATACGGAGGGAAGCTTCAAGCTGGGGCGAGACGGAAGGGTTGATGGAAGCTCCGACAGTGTCAAACTGATCGGATCCAGAGGCGAGCACACGGTCGAGGAGAGAGAGCGTATTGCGTGCTTTCTTGCTGGTAGTCGAGATGGTGTCTGTGCTCACCGACAGCTTGGGCTTTGCTGATCGTACTTTGGTATCGGAAGGGTGATCCATCTTGCGGGTCCAGGGCAAAGTACGATCAAGGGGCTGGTCTAAATATTCTCGCAGAGAGTTGACCGCAAAGACACTGTCGCTTCGTAGCTAGAACATCAACAAGCAATGCCTCGGGCTCGACTCCACCGGGACCGATGCAGGATAGCTGATAAGGAACTGAAGAGGCTCTCGGTATGTTTCGGGCGTCTCGATTGAGAAGACTTTCGCATCAGCTTATCGAATTACCTCTTGGAGATAGGGTAGAGAACTGGTGAGCAAGCTCTAGGCACTCTCTAGGCACAACAGAAAGAGCAAACGCAGCTGCAAACGCTAAGAATTACAAGCTGACAAGCCGGCATAGGCGGATGCTCTCGGTGGATATCATGCGAGATCGGGACGAAAGTACAGTAAACTCGGGAAACTGCGTAAGATAACGGACTTGTATCCTTCATGAGCAGCACAAATCAAAAATCACGCTAATTGACGCATCAGCCGCCAGGAACCGTCAACAACGGGCAGCGGCAGTGCTGCGGTAGCTGCAGCGGCGATCTGACTAGGCACAGCGATAATTACGAGAATGAGGAACCCCTGGCACCCCCTCGAATCCCCATAATACGAAGGAACCAGAAGCTTTCAGCTTTTGACAAGCAACCTGCTTGGCCAGCTAGCTTGCCTATCAGTTGTCCCCTCTTTCTGTTTCCTTCAAACCGCGTCTAGCCTTCTTAAAGCAAGGATATAGGGTCGATAGCTCATCCTGTGCCTAAAATACGATCCCGCTGCGAAAGCTTTGCTTGACAAGGCTACCGGGGCCAGACCTTTCTGCTTCTCTGCTTCCTCTCAAGTTCCTGCTCTCAACCGACTTAGCTACCGCGCTTGCAGACAGCATACCCAGTTTGATTCTTGTGATGCCTTTATACACAGTTCGACAAACATGAAAGGTGGAGATCAGATCCCCCATCACCACTGCTCAGATCAGATCAGCAAGTCGTGCAAGTGATAACTGATCAGCACATTCCCGTAACGATCCGAGCCTTTTCTTTCGCTATCACTACATCTGAGATCTGGTAATGGCTTCGCTCATTATTTGTGGCAGCAGTTATGGCAGCTGGCAGCTATTCTCTCTCTAGCGGTAATTGCTCAGTGGATCGATGTACCTTCAATGACATCGGGAATGGCGGAAGAAGCTGTTCCGGCGGAAATAGCATCGAAGTATGGAAATGAAGCTCTCAGCACTGCGCACGTGTATTTACGCCCAAGATGACTCCAGGATGACGGCTTAAATTGTCTGACAAACTCGCCAATGTATATGTAGCTTCTGAAGGGCAGCTCGCAGCTTCAGGAGCCTTCGATCTTTGAGTCATCGTCGTCTACGCATGGCTCCACCAGTCTGGTCACGTTCATTCCTTCAGTATCTGGTATTCCTCTTCTCTCACTCTACCAGCCTTTAAGGCGACCCTTCAGTGGAGGAACGCAATTGCCTGCACCGGCATTGCTGTGCATATGGCCTGGCACCCTTGCTAGCTCTGGTGCTGCTAGGGCAGCTCCGAAGCCTATTGAATGGTTCTCGCGCTAATGTAGCTAGCGGGCAAATATGCGAGTTCCCAGTAATATGTTTAGCTTAATGTTCCCAGCTCTGTTCGGCGCTTGTTCAGCTCTCTGTTCCCAACTCCAAGGAAGCTCCGCTGGCCAGGTACTTTCAGCACGGACCTACCGTAGGCGACAACTTTAGTACGGTACTCGCCAGTAATGCGCAGATCCTGAAACTCCTATCCACAGGCGCGAGGCGGACATATGAGCAGCTACAGGTAAAGGTAGCTGTCATAATGGTTGGATGGAATCTAGGAGTGTGTGCGCAGCCGCCTGAAGCACGCCTGACTTCCTCGCAAAAGGGACAGGCTGCAGCTCCAGTTTCCGGCTGACAACCCAACTCCAACTATGAACAACAGGAAGATGTAGGCAGGCCGCCGGACATCAAGCTGACAGCTGATTGCAAACAGACAACACTGTAAGCATACAATAATAGTAGGCATATCCGCTATTCCACATGCCCTGCATCCTCAGTGGGATTGCGCGGTATCCTCACCTCTGCGACTGGGATATCTTATGCAACATGTCTTGGATCGTGCAGCAATAGCTGAGCCATGTCATTAGGGCAAAGAAGGAGTCGCAATATATGGTCTTGATGTGTGATCGTTGACTCGCTGCGAATCCTTAGGCGCGGCGCAGACAGTGAAAGAAGCAGTTGAAGTTTCAGAGGAGGCGGTTCACGATCAAGTTATGTTGTGTAGCTTTCCGGGGCAGGTTCGGGGCAGGTAAATGTGGACAAGATAGTTGACAAGACTGCGCAGTGCAACAGTGCAAGATTATGCGATTCAAGGCGTGATCAGATAGCTGATCAGATGCCGCGGTCGAATTGGTTAAGAACGTGTTCAGAAGGAGACTTCGCCACCTTTCCACTCCGGTTCCAACGTACTCGCTGCGTGGTATTGGCCAATCGAGTAACCCGGTAGAAACTGCGGTAACTTTGCCATTGTGGCAAATGGCAAATGCTACTGAGTTCCTTTAGGAACGCTTGTTACGCTGCCCAAGGGGATTAGTTAATACTAGAAGAGGCACTAGGAGGGAGTGGGTAACAATACAGTAATGCAAATCACACCTGAACTTGTAGCACTTGTAATCAGGATCAGAAGCAGCAATACAACTTGCGCGGCCCAAATTGTCCTGCCGTTGTTTTCGCTTGCGGTAAACATGCATCGAAGATGCGAAGATGAGATGTAAAGGTCGAGAGCGCAACAGCGTAGCTTGAGGGCGCTGGTGGCAAGGGCTTGGACTTGCGACCCTGCGACCGCAAACTTTGCCGAGCTACTTGGATTCAACAGCGCTGGAGCGGCGCGACCGACATACGCTCACCCGCCAGCTTTATCTGCCTTTGAAGGGCATATCGCGATGA
Organism: Naganishia vishniacii ANT03-052; assembly: GCA_015708705.1. Classification (NCBI taxonomy): domain Eukaryota; kingdom Fungi; phylum Basidiomycota; class Tremellomycetes; order Filobasidiales; family Filobasidiaceae; genus Naganishia; species Naganishia vishniacii. Next base: position 853,567 of record MU158396.1, on the reverse strand, counting down.
TACGATGATCAACTATTAGACGCGTATTTGAAGGCTACAAGTGTACAAGTGCCGCTGTTATGAATCCCTATTAACTGCCCCAACAAGGCCTGCCAAGAAGCCAAAGCCGCAGGGGCACCGTCGCCCCAGCAGGACCAACTAAACTAGTCCAAGCAGAACGGGACCGCATGATCAGACTATTCCAAATTTACTTACTGCCGGTTACTCGTCCCGCGCTGGCGGAAAACGTAACGATGAGCGAGCCATCATTGCTGCCATCCCTTGCTTTGGCTCGTTCGTATCCGCAAGATGATGCCCCGCCATACGTCGGGAGAGTGCAACACAGGGATTTCGGTCCAGATCTCGGTCGTACGACGATGATGTTGACACGATTGCGAGCAAGAACGGCCATCCCCCGACAAAAGAGTCCCTTCCTTTGCAACCTAGGACATCGCTTGAAGTCGATTACACAGCCATTGAGCGAAAATAGGGCGGTATCGTATAAGGTCATAATTTGCAGTGACAAGTGACATTGCGGATACTCGAGCTGGGAATGTGGATGGGAGAACGGGATACTGACGGCTGTAATGCAGCATGTTGTTGACTCGAATCATTACCATGCTTTACAGCTCCTGGAGTCGTGCGTGGACCTCTTCACTGCTGAATGTCTTCGCTCAAGCTGTCCGTTCTCCATCCCGAAGGCTTTGGCAGGTCGTTCATCGTTGAGGTGTGCTGATACCTTCCTTGCGGGAAATAGAGACTCCAAAACGTACTGTGCATCGTCCCGTCCAAGGGAGAAGTAACGAATCAGCAGACTGGCCACGAGGATACTTCCCTGAGAGCAGTATGCGGAGAGGCGCAGTCGCAGTGTGGGGTCGCCAAACCATCGGGACGGTAAAGACGGGAATTGGTTACTACGGAATACTTTGATGCAAGCAGAATCCAATCGCTGTGACAGCAAGGTCGTACCAGAAAGGAGACGAAATCAACGCTATTCGAAGGACCAAACTCGCTGAGCGAAACCAGCGTATCAGCATCGCTCCAACCTACGAGGTCCGGGTATAACTCACCGCTTAGCCATTCCGGTTCAATGACTGCATGTCCTGAAGATCGGGTCCATCCTCAAATTATGACAAGCCGGAGTGAATTTGCGAACTTGCAGACCGAGGGTACGAAAATGCTTACGGATTCCTCCCGCCATAGTCGATACAAGCATCGCACGACAGTGAACTTTCCGTTCCAGCGCCAGAGCACAACACTTAACTCCCTACCAGCTAGTGCTAGCCTTCTATGATACCTGAAAGGAGTCTTGTCAAGGCGCTGTCCCAGCACCTAGCGTCTCGAGTCTCTTGCGGCGAGACCTCGGATCGTAAAGGCGAAAAGCTGCACAATGCACATGACTCACCGAAGTCCGAGGGGAACACTCAAGTACGAAGGTACTGTGCCGACACTTCGCTCATTGTTTCCTCGCATCCACACGCTTGCATCTCGTCGATGCGCCGTTGCTGGTCTGTCTTGCGGCGTGAATGTCGGACGGTTTAAAGTGGTCTTCTGGCTTGCCGGAAGGGAAGATTGATGGCAGCCGCGTTCAGTTACGGTCACCGGATCGTGCGACCTTCCTATGCCATCGGATTGAGCGCTGTCATATTAGAGGCTTCTGCAGAGTCCAGTCCATCTTGGGAGAGGTCTACTGTGCAAATGTGCAACTCTTCATGAAGTCAATCAAGGCATCATCATTCTCGCCAGGGCGGGACCGGATGCAACTGGTGGGACTTGTGGCCGTTGCGCGCCACAGAGCGAGGAGAGCGAGAAGTTCAATCAACCATATACAAGGATTCCGGGGGATCCAGGGGATTTTAACATAACAGAACCATCCCCTTCCACCCCCTATCACTATAGCATCAGTATCATCCGCATTCATCATGAGTACTGCAAGCCCTGCTTCAGACACGCGACGAAAGCAGAGCAAGAGGGATGAGGTGAGTATCCTCGAAATTGGGTCCTTTCGCGATGGTGCTAAAGCAAGACCACCTCCCTCCAGACACTCCGCCGGAAAATCGAGTTTGAACTCTCCCGCAAGAGGGGTACACCCACTCCGGCTACCTCTGGTGGCCAGTCCTATTTCCAATCTGGCACCCAACCCGCAGGTCGATCCGGCAAGCGATCCGCCGTCAAGGGAACCGTCGCGGGACTCAAGCCGTCTCCCGCGCTGACTGTGCCAGAAAGCATGAGCGTTGCCGACGCCAGTCAACTTTGTGCTGCCAAGCGAACCGACTGTGTTCTGGTCGTGGATGAGGATGAAGGATTGAGCGGTATCTTTACCGCAAAGGATTTGGCGTTTAGGGTGAGTTTCTGGCAGGCATTCCTTAACGCCATATCGGATCACTGATGGCCGCAAGCCCAGGTTACTGCTGAAGGACTTGACCCACGAACCACCTTGGTCAGTCAGATCATGACCAAGAACCCGATGGTCACCCGGGACACCACCAGCGCGACTCAGGCTCTCCAGCTGATGGTGGAGAAGCATTTCAGGCATTTGGTAAGCCGGCTGTGTGATGGCGTATCGCATACAAGACCATTAAGCCTCGGTCTATTTGCAGCCCGTCTGCAATGAAGATGGTGATGTCGTCGGTCTGCTCGATATCACCAAGGTCTTTCACGAGGCTCTCGCCAAAGTGGAACGTTCATCGACCGCGTCCGCCCAATTACACGCCGCACTCGCTGGGGTACAGTCTGAACTTGGTGGATCAATGGCGGCCAATCCCCAAGCGGCGGCCATGATGGCATATGCTCAAGCACTTCAGGACAAGATGGCCCTTCCCGACTTGACTACCGTCCTCAACACTCGTCTCGCACCTGCGACGGTTACTGCGCGGACAACCGTCAAGGAAGCCGCACGAATGATGAAAGATCGACGTACGACCGCCGTTTGCGTCATGGAATCTCCAACTGTCTCTGCGACCGCTTCCAATGTTTCCGGGGTCAGCGGCTCGGGTACAACCCAGAAGATTGCGGGAATCTTTACGTCCAAAGACATCGTGCTCCGTGTCATTGCGGCAGGACTGGATGCTTCGCGATGTAGTGTCGTTCGCGTGATGACGCCTCACCCCGACACCGCTCCTCCGACCATGAGTGTTCAAGAAGCGCTGAAGAAGATGTATGGTAAGTCATACCGGGCCTGTTTCACCACTCACAAATGCTGATTATATCGACAGCTGGTCATTATTTAAATCTGCCCGTCGTCGAGGGTGATGGCCGTTTGATTGGAATTGTCGATGTTCTGAAACTGACATACGCGACTTTGGAACAAGTACGTTATTGGTCTTGGCCAAACGGCAGGAGAGTTGACCCTGTTTATCTTGAAGATTGAATCCCTCGCAGAAGGTGGAAGTGGAAGCGATGCCGGCGGACCCCTGTGGGGCAAATTCTTCAGCGATTTGGGTCAAGCCGGCGGACCGGATGACGAGACAGGATCCATGATGTCAGCCCAATATCAAGACACTCCGGCGACGCCCAACATCCCGCGACATCTGCGAGACGTTACATCGCCTCACTCGGAAGTGCAGCCTGGCGACTCGGCATCGATGGCGGACGATGGTGTGTCGGAGATTGGCAAGTTGGTCGGCGCGGCGTCCTCGGTAGCTCCGGCTGCGGAAGTCGATGACGGAACCTTCTTCTTCAAGTTCCGCACTCCTAGCGGAAGGACACATCGATTCGGAGCACGGAACGACAACGTCGAAAATCTCAGAGATATCGTTTACGGCAAGCTCTCCACGGACCCCTTCTTTAGTGGAGAACAAGCCACGGAAGGCCAGACAATCCACCTTCCCGACCCCGCAGTCTTCACCATGTCGTACACCGATGATGACGGAGATCTCGTCACTATCACTTCAGACGACGACGTTGCCGATGCTGTCAGAGTGGCACGTTCGCAGAAGCTGGTGCGAGCGGTTTTGGTTATTCAGGGCGACAAGGTTTGGGAGGAAGCAGCACGAGATATTGGTGGCCAGAAAGCCGTTGATGCCTTGAAAGAAGTCGAAGAAGTCGCTGCACCGACTGACAAGGAGGACAAGGCGCTGGAAGACAAGGCGGCTGACCCAGCCGAAGTACCCACATTTGGGCAGAGCGAAAAGGTTCACGCGCGCCACATCGTCGAACCTGGGGTGGAAGACAAGATCATGGGCATTCCGCGAGACCTCTTGCTGCCTGCCAGCATGGGATTCCTCGGTGTCATCATCATCGGCGTCTTCGTCGCTTCTCGAGCCAGCAAGTAGACCACGGTTGCATCGTAGCTATAACTCCACTTGCATCGTCTAGTCTGTATTATTGTGTTCCTTATTTTGTATCTATGTCAGGGCTCGGATGATCCCACGAATTCCGGTTGTTGTTTGCAATACTCGAGCTCTGTGACGGGTATGGTGCTGCGTCGCAGGCACCTAGACAGCACTCTCTCATACGATACTATGACACCGAGAGCAAGCCGGTTCCGGTCCACAACTGTCGGGCGCCGCCATGCGCAAACGTCATCTGATCGGGATCTTCATTCTTCATGCTTGTTGGAGGCGATGTTGGCCGTTGACATTTGCATCATCAAAGATCCGTTCCAGCTGTATCGGGTCACCTCACCTAGCCTTGAACGCAGCGACTCCATCTGCCCTTGTCGCCATGTCGATCTTTGCTTCGACGACCCGGCTTCAGCCGCTGCGGTTCCCTGCCTCAACTTTCAGCCCACGCATTGGGTTGAGCAGCCAAAGGCCGTTCTTCACGAGTCCTCGGAACTTTTCTACGTCGCCCTTTTACCGACGAGCATCAGTACTTCCACTGGGCACCGGTACACTATCGAATTGGGAAGCTTTGATGGTAGGAGCGAAGCAGCCCTCCCGCGCGTTCTCAACGTCGCACCTTCTTTCCCTTCGAGAGTCTTACTTTCAGCGTCCGGCATCAAAGACACGCATTCAACAGGCGTCAGGCTATGGTCTTGGGTTTGGACGGGGCAGCAGTGGAGGGGGAGGAGGCAATTCGTGGTGGCGGAACTTTCGACGGCGACTCGATAGCCTTCCGCCGATGTATGTCGTATACGGGTTGATCGGTGTCAACGTTGCAATTTATGGTCTATGGCAGTACGCAAATACGTCGTGGACCCGATTCCGCGATCCAACATTGTATTACTGGATGACGAGGAACTTTATTGTTTCTGAAGCCAATTTTGCCGCTGGGAGACTGTACGTATCTCGTAAATAAGGAGACCACGAAATGCTGATTGACCATTCTTTCGGCGATAGGCACACCCTTTTGACAGCATGCTTCTCGCATAGCACATCAACCCATATCTTCCTCAACATGCTGGGTTTGTACTTTATTGCGCCCGCAACGGTTGGGTAAGTGCTGCGGGATATCGCGCCGAATTCTCGACTGACACCTTTGTCCACTCAGGCTGCTTGGGACTACGGGTTTCCTGGGACTTTATCTTGGAGGAGGTATTGTCGCATCCCTTGTCTCCCTCGGATGGCACAGAATCGTCACAGGAAATAAAGGAAAACCTCGAGGATCGGAGGGGGCGAGCGGTGCGATCTATTGCGCACTCAGCTTTTTTGCAACTTGCTTCCCGAATGCGAAGTTTCTCATGTTCTTCATCGTACCGATGCCTGCTTGGGTAGCGGTCGGCGGAATCTTTGCCGTAAGTTTGCCTTTTCTGGAGCTGGTAGAGGACGGGTCCTGACATGGGTGTTCTTGTCACAGTATGACCTCTGGTCGTCCATCCGCTCTCCAGTACGTTCTTCTCCAAAATGCCTAATCCGTAAAGAGTTGGAATACGGAACTGACATGCGCTATTACCAGTACTCTATGACGGACTCGGCAGGACATATCGGTGGCATTCTAGCAGGGGTCGCCTTCGCTCTAGCGTCACGCGGTCGAGGCGGCTTCCGAGGCGGACCACGTGTACCGTGGCGGTGAGCTGTTGGATAGGTGTGGCAGATGTACGATGTTGCGGAACACCTGTTTCTCAAGCTTATTGTCGAGGTGACATACTTCGAGATGAAGACAGGGCTCTTGGAAGAGACCATCTCGGTGCGAGGGTGGCTGCTAGTAGAAGGGCTCGCTTTATGCGTCCTTATGACATCTGTTCATACATTCACCCTGTTATGGACTATATAGGCATTCGCCACATCGTATAAGCTTATTGTACTTTATGCAAGTCATGGGCTCCAATGCGCTTGAGATCATTCCGAGCCCTATTTGGTTTGGCGCGTGAAAAGACGCGCTGCTTCCTCGGACGACGCGTCGGGAATCGTCATGTTCATCATGTAGAGCAGAGTATACCTTGGCTAGATGAAGACTGCTATCCAGCTGATTTCCGGTTCATCCTTTACGTGGCCATCACTGGCGACAAGCAAGCGCTTACATTCGCAGACAAAGCTTTTCCGCATCATGGGCAAAAAGGTCGCCGTAGGGGGCGTGGAAGGCGCGCCAGATACCGTCTATCAGGTTAGTGAATGGTGTGCCATGTCCTTCTGTTGTTCCTATATTGACGCAAAACTCTGTTCACACAGGCCAACTACAGGTGAGGACATCAGGCTAAGCTGCATTGAGGCTGTTGTTGTTCGTTTCTAATCGCTTACCTTTTCGATTCATGTAATCGCTCGTCGTAATAGTGGAGTGTAGGTTCCTGTAACAAGGCTTCTTCAGCCCATGGATAACTGATACAATGCCTTTGCCGCACGTAGACCAGTATACGAAATGGTCATCGAAAAGGAGATCATTATGAGAAGACGCAATAATGGATGGATCAACGCAACGCATATCCTCAAGATTGCAAACTTTGACAAGCCGCAACGGACGAGGATCTTGGAAAGAGAGGTGCAGACAGGCGAACATGAAAAAGTGCAAGGTGGATACGGAAAGAGTCAAGGTGAGTGACGGCAGACTCCTTGCAGGATATGGCGGCTCATCAGAGTTGATGGCTTACAGGCACATGGATACCGATAACGCGGGGCGTCGAATTAGCTCAACTGTACAATGTCTATGACGTTCTCCGGCCTCTGCTTGAGATCGTCCCCGGTGAAGGATCTCCACCGCCGGCGCCGAAACACATCACCGCTGCCCCTGTTAGGAACAAGAAGAAACTTGCTGGGGAAGGCCTCGGCATGGGCCGTCCAGGCAAGGGCATCCCCATGCTCGCTCTGCCGGCGCCGATTGGTACAGGTTACACACTACCGCCGCAGGGACCGCCTATCGCCATGACACCAACACTAGCAAACATGATGATAGCGCGGGATCCAAGTTCAGGCCAAGGTGTTCCGGAAACCGACATGTCCAGGGTTATTCCAGACGACGAGGATGAAAGCTTCACTCCCTCTCCTTCGGAAAAGAGCTCGTCTTCACGCACGCCATCGCCTGTTGCGCCGACGGAGCACCTCATGGGAAGCCTCAATGACCACATGCAGATGCAAGGGTTTTACGGTACTGGCGAAGAATATGCCCTCGCCGGAGGAAACACGCTGAACACGGGTACAAAGAGGAAGGCCGGAGAAGTGGATCAAGGAAGCAGCGCTGTATTCGATGAACCCTCATCGTCTAGGCAACGTGTGGGTCAGACTGGATCTGGCTCGATGCCGGCTCCCTCCATTGGCGTAAGTCTCTATCCTCGTGACCAGTGCGGAGCGCTCACTAAATCTGGGATATCATTTCTTTTAGCAGCCCCAATCTGCACCGGTACCACCTGAGGTATACGGCAACATCATTCTTGACTATTTTATCACGGAAAAAGCTCGAATACCCGAGTGCTTGATTGATCCCCCGGCTGATTTCGACCCAAATGTGGCAATCGACGATGACGGACACACCGCCCTGCACTGGGCATGTGCTATGGGTAGACTTCGGGTTGTCAAGTTGTTGCTTTCCGCCGGAGCCAACATCTTCAGCGTCAATCACGCGGAACAGACCGCGTTGATGCGCAGTGTCATGTTCTCCAACAATTACGACGTGCGCAAGTTTCCGGAACTGTATCAACTTTTGCATCGCTCGACTCTCAACATCGACAAAAGCAACCGCACAGTCTTCCACCACATCGCCGACGTCGCTCTTTCCAAGGGTAAAACCCATGCTGCCCGGTACTACATGGAAACGATTCTGTTGCATCTGGAGGACTTTCCTCGAGAGCTGGAAGACGTCATCAACTTTCAGGATGAGGACGGTGAAACGGCGCTGACGCTTGCATCTCGAGCGCGAAGCAAGCGATTGATTCGAGCTCTTCTGGATCACGGCGCAGACCCAAAGATCAAAAACCGGGACGGCAAGTGCGCCGAGGATTACATTCTCGAAGACGAGCGATTCCGCTCCAGTCCAACACTTGGTGACCGTCTGCGAAACGGCGCGCCTGATGTTGCACATTTCGCCCCGCAGCTCTATCACTCGATGGCGGCTAAAACGGCGGCAGGCAAATACGTGACCGACGTCGCTGAAATGCTGAATAGTCTCGCCCAGGGGTTTGATGCTGAACTCCAAGGCAAGGAAAGGGAAGTGAATCAGGCGGAAGGCTTGCTGGAAGCGTTGAAGACGGACATCGAAGAAGCCAAGCGTACTCTGGCAGAAGTTGCACAGAAGAATGCCGCCATCGAAGCCGAACAACAAAAGGTTTTCGAGCTTGAATCGCAGTTGGAGGGCAATATGGCCCATAAGTATCGACAGAGTTGGGATGCGTGGTTGGCCGGACAGGAGCAACGACAGCAAGAGTGGGAAGCCGCTGGAGGGCCCAATAGCGCCGAATACGCCGATGTCGTCGCTGCGAACGCAGCTAGCCAACCGGAAGAAGAGCATACGCTATTTGCCGAAATCGATCGTCGCAAGCACAATCGTGCTGCCCTTTTTAGGCAGTTTGTGACTCAGCAGGCCGAGGTAAGTCTCGCAATCTCGAATGCTCTGACGACCGTTGCGCATCGTTGACGCAACCACGTTTGCAATCGCTAGGTCGGAACGGATGAAAAGATGACCGGTTACCGAAAGCTGATTGCTGCGGCTTGTGGAGGGATTCCTCCCTACGAGGTTGACAGCTTCTTGGAAAGCATTAGAGAGGTTAGTTCCCGTCAGGCAGTCCAAGTATCACCATTACGGGACTGAGATTGCATGTTATTTACAGACATTAGATAATGGGAATGCGACGAACGTTGAGACAGAAGACACAGCGAAAGCGACATGAGCGGAACGCGTTTCCGGGCATTTCATGTGCGGAAAGCTTCTCTGTTCATCCTTCTTACATCCCACCAATGTGTCCAGGTCGAAGCGTTGTAATAGGATATAATTGCAGTCCGGTCTTGCCTTAGTTCGATTTCTAGTTTTTCTGGTCTTATTGTGTATTCCATGATCTGCGTATCTACCTCATACATCTCGCAGCTTCGGTGACCCCTTTGCAATCGCATCAACGTTTCATGCAACGTCGCAGTTCACGGTGAGGTCGGTGGCCCCCTTTCCAGAATTCTGCAACATAGTATTTCGATGAAGTGGCGTTGGAGCCTTCTGACGTCATAAATTGAGGAATATCATGATGATCATCAATAATTAATATAGCTAGATGCATCGTCGACCGTCCGATCAGTATCCATCTTATCTCCCGGATTCATCTTCCAGCACATCTACCTGGACTTAACAAGTGACCAATTTGACCCTTCCCCTCTAGCAAGCCGTTGCAACTCGATACACCCTCGAAACCTTATGTCGTCGAAATCGCCCACTGGATATCACCTGCAGTGCTCTGGCCCTGCCGCAGACACCGCTGCTGCACATCAAGATGAAGACGCCACCCTCACGGCATACTTTGCTTGCTTCTGCCCATTCGTTCAAAGAGCTTGGATAGCTCTGGAACTCCTCGGCCAATGCGTAGATGGTCAGGCAGCAAAGACGGCAGGAATCGATTACCGCTACGTCGAGGTTGACCCGTACAAAAAGCCAAAGCAGCTGCTAGAAGTTAGTCCCAAGGGACTGGTTCCGTGAGTCGTCACAAGTAACTTCACCGGGGGAATGGACTGAGCTGGTTCTGATGCAGAGCATTTCGCATGGCGGAGGACAAATCACTACATGACTCGCTCAGTGAGTACTTTCCGAGCCGAGGAATACAAGAGAGCAAGCTGAAACAAATCATACGTTGGTTCTCCTTTCAGTTTTGATGCACTATCTATCCAGCCTTCCGTTAGCCGGAGGGACCTCCAATCGATTATTACCCGCAGACCCATACAACAGAGCGAGACACCTCTTGGCTGGACAGAAGCATGCCGAAGCTCTCACGCCAGGCTTTTACCGCTATCTGCAAGCCCAGGATGCGGATAAGCAGGTTCAATATGGCCAGTGAGTTGTTCTACCGACGTTCAGGCTTGGGATGACCCAACAAGTATCTGCACTTTTCTAGAGAATACGTAAAAGCCCTTGAGGCTTTTGAAAAGGAAATGCACCCGGACGGACCGTTCTTTTTCGGCCAAGAGCTTAGTTGGGTGGACATTTTGATTGCGCCTTGTAAGCATATGCAACTTCTGAAGCCACCATTTGGACTAGTGTGTATCGATATGACTGCGCGCTTTTCAGGGGCGATTCGTTTTGAGCCGGTGCTCAAGCATTATCGAGGTTTCTGGCCTGCCTTGGTGTCGGATGAGTCCCGCCGCTTCTCCAAATGGTACAAAGCCATCAAAGTACACCCGGCTGTCAAAGCAACAACCAGCACGGATCAGCTCTATACGGACTCGTATCATCGATATGCAAACAATATTCCCAATCTCAGTCAGGTATGTTTACCTGCTGAGCAGCTTCCTTCATGGTGATGCGCCGTTGGTGCTAATTCTATTAGTGTTATGGTCAAAGGTCGCAGACGCCATCAACTCGGGTAGACCGCTACCTTGATATCCGTAACAGCACGGCCTCACCCCCTTGCAGGGACTGGGAATTCCACAACGCTGTAGCTCGTTTGCCCCCTTAGGATGTTGTTACTTGCATAAAGTCGTCTGCCTTCTACGGAGACGAGACACATTCTCCTCTACTCGACTCGTGGGAGCTGCTTCACCCTTTCGTGAATCTAAGAATGGAGTTTACGGTTTTCGATCACGATTGTCGCTCCCAAGTCCCTGTGGCAATCCAAATCTTTCAGTGGAAGCAGACTCTCAGGAGTGCCAATTCCAGTAACCTTGATCAAGGTGTACTTCACGCTCATATCCCTAGGTCATATGTTATAAGATATATGCTCATTTGGCGAAGAAAGGATCGTCGGTCGGCGGACAACGCTAGGTACGGGTTGGCATTAGGAATGGTCGACAGCAAGAGTTCTAGGTCTTGCACCAATTTGCTGCCCGAAGGAAGTGTGTTTCGCTCACACCTGACCTCCTTTAACATCGAAAGGAGCTCGCGGAATTCCAGCCTCTAGTCTACACAAAAAGCAGTCTTCCGTATCCTTGAAGATTTACCATCAGCTTAACTTCGCATTGCTTCTCGCTCCTTCCACTAGAACTACTCCGGCAGATCGTGGACAGATCGACCGAGGGTCGGGCGAATCCGGCCGATTTGACTGCCTTCTCAGCTCGTCCTACTTTATCTGCTGCCTTCACGTTGTGCACTCTCCCTTAGGCATGTCATTGGTTTCAACTACAAAAGGTGGTTCAATTTTCACGCCTTGTACTCCAATGCTGTACCTTTCGGTTATCTTCCACACTGCTTCACAAAGCGGAAAGAGTCATTGGACGCTGGAAGCCTCTATCGATCTTGATCGCTCGGATACGTGCAACAAGTACAACATGGAGTCGTCCTCCCCGACAATTGGAATTTACTCTCCTGTCAGTCAGGGTTCAAGGACCCCATACATTTCAACTGGCCGACTCGATTCAAGAAAGAACACTGTTCTACTCGGTCCCGCGGTCGCAATGTCCACCAGATGTACTTTCCGGAACACTGCGTAAGATCGCGCGACTCTTTGGAGAACTGAGGAATAAGGCGAAAGAAGGAAACCACGACGACGTCCTGTGGGAAACGAACGAGATGTACAATCTGCTTATATTTATCGCCGGACATGTGGAGCAAGATATCTCGGGGGGTCAAGACAAAGCTCACATGGGTCAGTACTGGCTCCTCGCAGAGCGACTAGAAGATGTCGAAGAATCCTACGACCCCCAGCGCTTTGCGGAGGCCTGTAAGTACGAAGCACAAGTTGGGGTCGAGGACACGACATGGTATTGCCAACGTCTAAACGAGGTGTCCGGATTGGTGGTGTCGTGCTTGCACATTTCAGGGCAACTTCCCATGCATCGCATAGCGCAACGCATCGACATCACCTTCCCAGGGGGCCCTAATTCCAGTCTACAGCCTCGATCTGCATACAGGGTCAAGTCTCAACTTGGACGAGTTGCAGGTCATGTTCCAATGGTCTTATCTTCAGCCTTTTTGGGTACGCTACCTCACAAAGATGACCAAATCATTCTCAATAGTGTTGAGGACCATATCAATGGCTTGGAAGATACCTGGGACTTAGAGCATTATGCTTACGATGGAAAGTACAGCACGATAGCCTCCATCTATCAAAACACCCGAAGAGAGCTTTTCAGGTACCGCCTTTCTCTTTCCATGCTCAACAGCACCCTCTCCAGTTGGAAGAAAATAATACCGACGCTAAAGGCAGACTAAACCGGCAGCCTTGAGGTGGAAATCACACTGCGACTTCCATCAGAACGTGGAGATCTTTGGCTAACATTCGGCTGGACTTGTTCTAGAGGACTGAAAGTCACACTGCTGACATAGCGGCAAGGCTCAAGGAGTATATCAGAGCGCTCGAGAGCGTTTCCGCTATCCCCGACGATCAGCTAGATCTCCCATCTTCCCAATTCGATCCAGCGACAGCTTTCGTATCACATCGGGCTCATTGCTGCAACCTTCGGTGACTACATCGACCTGACAGCCTTGCTTCTGATAATGAGAGAGCAGTCTGCTCCTCTTCGTTTAGCGCCCTGGAATGTCAGTCATCCTCTGTAATCACTTTTCTCTGATTTCCCTGTCTTCCCAATTTCTGCCATATGTGCTGTTCAGCGCATCTCCGTCTTTGGACGGCTTATGATAACCTGAACTGCCCGCCTTCATGTAGTAGTATCTCGAGTCCTGTAGATTATCGCAGCGTCATGAGATTTCCCCCTCCGGCGCGTGCAGGATGTCCGCCACGACCATATCCGTCCTGCATCGTCGCTGCTGTTTATTCGCCACCATTCCTGACAAGCCTATTCAGGCACCACTTTGAGGGAATTGGAGAATCGCCTTCGGACGTCTTGAGGGAATGAGAGTATGCCTTCAGACATGTTGGTACCAATATGCTTCATGTCGTGTCCGATGGACGTAAACGTTTAGTTCGGGTACGGCGTAAGTTCGATCCGTAATAGCGATAATTATACTGCGTGTCATACAACTTGAGACTGCCTGTGATTCAACTTGACGCGCGCAGACCAATCAGATGGTACCCCTTGGCACTTGCGGTAGACCTGTGCTCAACTCGTCTAGATCAGCATTGGCTTTGAACACCGGGCAGGCGATAAATCTGACCTTTAGATTTCTCCTTTGCATGTGCCCCTTGCTCCCGCAGCCTCAACTCCCTTTGACGCATAGTGAATAAGAGTCGATGAAGCTCATATCGTCGATGACCAGGCTTCGGCGCCGAAGGATTTTCTGTTGACTTCATTGACGGACTAGATGGGACAGCAGCTGGACTTTTTTTCGTGGACCGTTCCTTTTCGTCCTTGTCCTTGCCCTTATCTTTTCCCTCGTCATTTTTACTTTTCAGCTTGGCCTGCCTTCGTTCCTCTGCAGCTTTATGCTCTTCCACGACTTTGGCGATATCAGCGGGAGAAGGGCCGGTAACAGTCGGTTCTGGAATGGCCGTCGCGCTTGAGAAAAGGATCAAGGAGTGGTCGGTACGCGCGATATGTGGTCCAAGGTAAAGCAAAAGCCGAGCTTACAAACCACTGGAAGACGGCTGTCAACGGTTGGAACACCAGAAAAAACATGGGGAATGCAAAGCGCAAGAGCGCGGTATCGAACTTACGAGTCTGTCAAATGCTTTGAACAAGCGTAGATGAAATCTTCCGTGTTCAGGGTAGCGAGGACCGTCGTCGTTGGCATCCGACAGACGTAGCACGGCCTTTCAGTTCCTGCTTTACGCTCGTAATACACGTTGACGAGCTTGGTATATGGCGAGGAGGACGTCGGTGGTGCGGGTGTCGCCATCGTGAGACCGAAGCAGTTGAGTTGTTGAGGATTCCAGGTAGAAGGGGCGAGTGTCGGATCGTCAGGCCCGTGAACGTCAGATTGCTGAGGCGCAAGGGGTCGAGGACTCGGCGAAGGATGACTGCTGCGAACACGAACGGTTGAGGGTATGAAGCAAGTAAAGGTGATGATACAGTTCAAATCAAAGTGAGACATCCGGCTGGGCCAGAGTCGGGGCGATAGTGATGGAGACGAGGATCAGATGATGTGAACCCTTCCTCCTGGTCGTCTGTAGTCCGGCGCTCATAGCCGTGGAGCCCTGCAGTCATGATCATACAACGACGCTCCACTTCGCTTAAGCAACTGGAACGTGACCAGCGGAAGTGCGTCCACATGTGCACATCGTAGTTGCTCTGCAGTGAGATCGAGGAGGCCCGGAGCACACTCCTTTAAGGGGCAGTGGTGTCGGCGCCTTGTCACAGGCATTGGCAACGTGAAATGCCATATCTCCGCCGATTGTTCCCCGTTCTATTACACCTGCTGTTCCTGCTTTCTTCTCCAAGCTTGCAGCCCCTTAAAGTCCTTGTCCGACAAGTTTTCCACCTTTACTTTTTCCCTCCTTGCGAGCCAGTCGGTTCGCTTACCCGACTCTAGTTGTTGAACCAATTCCCTTGTTTCGGAACTGAGCGTGGCCATGTCGACTGCTTTCCATGAGTCGGAGAGCGCTCGGCGGACTTTGGATTGTGGGAAGTAGGTGGGGGATGTGGGCGAGGTCTCTGTTTGGAGCCAGTTGTGTTTGAACGGAAATTTCGGTTGACCTAGCGAAGAGAGGAATTGAAAGACAGTCAGCCCGACGTACTCCTCGACGGTACTAAATGACGAGCCAAGCCGCGGTATGTTTTCGAACCAACAAACTCACCATTCCAGAACAAAACACCCCATGCCTGTCCGTGTGCCTTCTTCCCCGTCAGATCCACGGCAGAGCTCGAGCTCCCAGTCACACTCGATCCAGCATCTTCCGCCGAAATCTCTCCAATCTCCATATCATCTCCAAACGCATCTGCATCAATGTCTTCGTCCTCCTCCTGCTTTGCCTTGCCCTTCACATCAACGGGCCCGGACGTCGAACCATCTCGCGATAGGTACTGAGTGCTCCCTGTTCCATCCCCTGTAGGCTTGACGCGAAGGTTCGTCCGAGTAATCTTGTAAAACGAGTTGGGGAATCGTTCGGCCCATGATGCTGGTTGAACGAGGCATCCTTGGCCAAAGGACGGGAGCTGTGCGAGCAGGGTTGGTAGGGAGATGCGAGTTCGGGGCATGGCGAGCTGTTTAAGTAAGGTGTTCTGCAATGGATTGTCGGGGGACAAGATATTTCGGAGACATTGAATGCAATGACCTCAGGAAACGTAGGGACCGTTCATTTCCACAGTGCACGTGACTTGCTTACCTAATCCCATCTACTCTTTGCGGAGATGTCCGCCCAGTCGTTGCACCCTCAACTCGAGTATCGAACAGTGGTCGACTCAACGTTAGCCAGCTCGTCCCCAGGCGACACCGACACCCCTCGTCGGCGGGTGTCAAGAGACAGACTGAGATACCTGCCATCACATGGCTCCGCCGTATCCTTCACACCCGATGCATGCCGTCCGGACCCATGAATCACGGCCCGGCCACGCAAGTACGTCTTCCAATCCCGACCCCATGATCTCTTATCGCTCGAGAAAGGACGCGGCGAGACAAAGCGTGCTTAGCAAGTATTCGATTGTGGGTTTCATATCGTCAGGTAGGACCATTGAGGGGAAGGGTAGTATGACGAGTCGCTCATCCCTTTTCATGCCGTGCACTTTGCATTCCTGCAGGAACGTACGGAAAAGTATACAAGGCCCTTCCAATTTCCCAAATACCCGCAGAGAGACCAGACGACCCGCCGCTCCCTCCCGTTGTCGCCATCAAAAAGTTCAAACCCGACAAGGAAGGCGACGTCATCACGTACACCGGCTTGTCGCAAAGCGCGATTCGCGAAATCAGCTTGAATCGTGAACTGAGTCGCGGGTTTGTCTTGCACAAGGGCCGTCAGGTGGTGCGCAGTCGTGTTAAAGCCGTTCGTATTGAACGAAAGGAAGACGATTTGGAAAGCCAGCTAGCCGAGTACCTGTCAGACTCGGATACTTCAGAGGAGGAAGATCGACCTTTGGCTTTGGATGCGGCCACTGCCGCCCCGGTGGAGCAACAACTTGCGAGGGCCGAGGACGACGCGCTTCAGCCGTGTGAGAACTTTGCGAGGCTTGTGGAGGTGATATTGGAGGAAAAGTCGGTTTACATGGTGTTTGAATATGCAGAGCATGATTTGTTGGTAAGTAAGCTGACAAGTCTTCGGGGTTAACAAACAGTTGACGGGGAAACACTTTTCCGTCGCCTCTAGCAAATCATCCATCATCACCACCAGGCATTACGCATCAATATACCTATTCCAACCCTCAAATCACTCCTTCATCAACTTCTCATCGGTACCGCTCACCTTCACGCTCACAGCATCATTCATCGAGATCTCAAGCCCGCCAACATATTGGTCAATTCTCGAGGGATCGTCAAGATTGGTGATCTTGGCTTGGCTAGAATCGGTAGGACACCGCTTCAGCCGCTGTGGAACGGTGATAAGGTGGTCGTCACGATTTGGTATAGGAGCCCTGAATTACTCTTGGGTGCGAGGCATTATACCGTGGCTATCGGTAAGTGAACTCTCTTTCCCATCCCATGCGACGATTCCGGACACGTGGAAACCAGATTTGATATAGCGCGTCGAATCTCCAGATCTATGGGCGGTCGGATGTATCTATGCCGAGCTGTTATCTCTTCGCCCAATTTTCAAGGGGGAAGAAGCCAAGATGGATCCCACGGCCATTCACGCTCAAGCAGCGCAGCAGGTACGGCTACTCTCGACCTTCCCGGTTAGCGTGTCCGGATGACGAGGCTCATCCGGCGTCCGCTTCGTTTTTCGCAGAAACAACAGGCGCAGGCTTACAACCAGTCACATGCCGCAGCAGCGGGTATTGTCGGCGTTCCTCAAGTGAGTATCCTTGGGGTCAAGGGAATACCGTATCAGGGCGATCAGATGGCCAAGATAGTCGAGGTGCTCGGTACGCCGGAAGGTGAGTTACTTTTCGCGTACCTGCCTTGTCCAAGCCATGAACATTGGCTGATGTTGTTCCGCCTCATGTTGCCCCTACTACAGTGGAAAGATGGCCAGATATCATCCATATGCCGGACTATCCACAGTTCGCCCTACAAAGCCGGTAAGTATAGGCGACGCAGCCCGCTGTAGTTGACTCCTCCACGACTTCTGACGCTTTTTCCGGGCCAGACGGAAACCACAATTGGCGACATGGTACGGCTCGAGATCTCGCTCGGAGGAAGGATACAAGCTTCTCACGCAGCTATTCGAGTTTGATCCGATGAAGAGAATTACCGCCAAGCAAGCAATCACGCATGACTACTTCGCCATGGAGCAACCAAAGCCTATGCGCAAGTGAGTAGTGCAGGCCGGTCATGATCGCTGTCAAGCAAAGGGCTCAACCGACTGTTCGTCTAACAGCGCATTTGCCAAATCCCAGTATACATACCCGCCCAGAAGAGTGACCCAAGAGATTGACGGGGATCCTAAAATGAAGTCGCAAAACAACGCCATTTCAAGACCCAACACAGGCAACCAGCTGCCTGTAAACAATCTCGCCCGACCTCTCTCATCGATAGGTGTCATTGGAGCGCCTAATACAGGAGCCGGTATGGGCTTGAATCACGGCGCTTCCTCCGGCTTGCCACCACGCAAGAAGATGAGACTGTGAATGCTGTCTATCGGGAGACGCTACTCCGGTCGTCCACAAGTCGCTCCCTTCGCAGGAGGACTGTCTTGCGCCGCGAGGGTGAGCAACAACATTTTCAAGTTCGGTAACGTGTGCCGCATATCCTCCAGCTTGATACCGGCATCGATCATGAGCTGCGGGTGGTAACACGTACTATATGATCAGCGCCATGTGTCCGGGAAAGAATAATCGCCTTACCATTTCGATGTCCTTGTTCAACAAGAAAACGGCATAGTCGTACCGGTACTTTTCCACACCTTTCGCGTAGAGGGGAAAACTGAGGGACGTCGAATGGCATCAGGTGCATGCCGGGGATCAGACGGGCGGAATTCCTCACCTCCGCGGTCCCTGTATGATGGATATGTTGTCTTTCACCAGACTTTTGCTCCCCGCGCAAGTCAACGGGTAATACAGAGGTCGCTCCCAGATATGGCTGATCTGGTTGATAGCCATAGCAACGAAACCAAGCGCCGTAGATATACTATCCTCGTCCACCTTCATTCCCCGAGGCAACGCAGAAGAAGGCATTGAAAGCGGCGGCGCTGCTTCGGACGGATATTGCGGGATGGGCAAGGGGACGTTGAGGATGCTGTACAGTAAACTTGGACCATCTACCGGAGATATTTCAAAGATCTCATCTACGAGTGCAATAGCCCGAGCCCGATGGCGGTATATAGGATGCTGTAAAGACGCAGTCGAGGACCTGCAAGTGCAATCGCATGACAAATGATTAGACTCGTCGATCGAGCGCGCGCATCTGGAGTACTGACGTTAATTTCCACAATGCAGATTCAAATCTGTGATCTTGTAATGCAGCTGCAGATCGGTTTGCTTTTGCGTCACCGAGCGCGATTCGTCGAGCTTGAAGATCCCGCTGACGATCGAGGAGACGTTGACGCCTTTCTTGATTGCTCTGTTCTCTCTCCAGTAATGATATCTGGATTTTGCTGGATAGATGTGTCAGTTTGCTATAGGCTCGAGACTGGAAGATGGCAAAGAGATATCAGTCGCGGCGTTATCCCCCGATATACTAGAGGACAGACTTGTTCTACGAAGCTTGCAGAACAAGACACCCGCGCATTCAGGTCCTTTGCAATGCGCCGTACGTCGATTTCAGTGTCCCGAATGACACGATACAGGTTCATCATGCTATGCCGTCCTTTTAATCAGCCATCCTTTACGTTCGGTCAATCGCCTTTGCAACTCACTGGTGAAGCTCTCCAAGACCCACAGATTTCCGCATTTTCGTTTCCCGGAGGCTACGTTCCATGACGTTCTGAACGGTATTTCTCCCAAACTCAGAGACGTGTTCGCCTGCCCCCCGGGATTCGCTCGTGCCTGTTGCCATCAAGACGGGCTCCACTGCATTTGGTTGCTGAAAATAAAACAGCTTGTCTCCTTGATTGCTAAAGCTGAATATGAGAGTATTTTCGGGCAGATGCGACGTGTGCTGAGTGCAATGGCAATAAGTCGCTTGCATGGAGAGCGGTATCCGGGTACCATGCGTACCGTTTGTTCGATTTCCTGCAGACGTCGGAGATCTACAATCCCCCCAGCATGCCCGATTTTGCGCCATCTCGTCCTGGTAGGCTTACGAGCCATCTTCTCCGGACCGGCGTCATCAAAATCCTTGGAAATGGGTACTCCATTCAACGGCAAAGGTACCTCCAATTCAACCCATACCTCCACCACTATCTTGTGCGCGGCGGTCTTGTGCAATGACAGCCAGTTTGCATAGTCGGAACGTGGCGTCAGCCCAGAAAAGGTAGGGTGTGTTGATCGATTGTGGATTGGAGAAATGTAGAATGAAGTCAAGTCATTGGCAATACTTTCCATTTCAGTAGATGGGAAAGCTGCTGGTGCTCGTGTCTGGATGAGCTTGTCCTCCTGCACCTCGTCTTCGCACCTGTCGCTTCTGGTCCCACTTCTGGTTTTACCCCAGGGTCCCTCTCGTCCGCCCTCCACATTTGCAAAGGTCACAAAACATCGCACCAGCCGGTTCCTCAATATGTTTTGGTCAACGTAGCCATCATTCACGTAGTGTTCCGCCAAGTCGGGAAATCCATTCTCTTCGAGGCGCGGAACGAGACCCGTATGCGACATTCGACCGGGGTGCGTAATCCCGGCATGAGACGCATTGATGGGATCCAAGTACTGACTCGTCATGGTAGCCGATCGATCCCGACGATGACTCGCTCGCACCCCGTGGTGTCTTGAAGGAATCTGCTGGGAATGCGGATGATACGATGGTCCTAGGGTACGCACGGATGATATCGAGGTTGATCTGACCCGTGTTCCGTTCATGTAGGAGGAATCGTCTTGGGTTGCAGGCACGGAGCGACTTATCTGCGCCTCGAAGGGCCCATGTGAGCCATCGTCTTCACCCTCACTGAAACCGACTTTGGTGATATTGAGTGGAATGCCCATGACTCCCGGTGCGGATTCCGTTGAGTTTCCCGTGACGACGGCAAGTCCGCCCCGGCGGGACAAGTCTGCGGATTTCCGAGGAAGATTGGGAGAAAGGTTTGACGGGTCATCGTTCCCGGTGACAAGCGGAGCAGTCCCATCCGCGAACGGCGAAACAGGTGATACCAGAGGACTAGTGATCGCCTCGCCCTGCTTGTCTGCATCCTTGCCGCGGTCGACATGCCGCGGAATCGTCAACCTGCTACGAGATCGATTCATGGATGATAAACTCGGTCGACGTGCGGAAGGAGGCAGGGAGGAAGCGCCGTTGAGTCCCGGAGAGGGTGGGCCATGATTGTACGAACCCGACCGAGAGGGACGAATGATCCGGGGTGTCGGTGTGTGAGATCGAGACCGGGGTAGTGATGTCGCGCTCGTCTCGAGATTAGGTGAAAGTACGGCATGTTCGACGAGGCTACTGCTACTCATTGATGCGTCTGCTGCACATTCATCGGCGATTTCATTCGTTTCCTGGAGGATTCGAAGGGTAACGACCGAGCCACTGCTCTGGCTCGTCCGCTGCCTGTTTCTTCGGAACTGCAAATCTGGAAGGTCCCGTCGACCGGATGGCTAAGTATGGGACAGGCTATGCGTCAGCTACAGAGGAATGACGAGTCAGACTTGTTGCCAGGTTTGGACTTGCCCTTGTCATATCCGCATCGCCCAAAGGCTTGTCACCACCGCCGCCCTGCGAGAGGTCACTACTCTCCGCAACGATCTCGTCATTCACTCGATCTGTGGGCACCAGAGTCGACCCAACACCGCCCGTGTGCGCTTGTTCCGCTGTATCCGCCCGCACAGAGTCAAGCTCGAGGACCTTATGCCGCGGAGATCTCTGCGTCACCGCCAAATCATAGCCCTCTATGTCAGAGTGTAAGCCTTCCTGAGAGCGTAGGCGGTCATGGGCAGTAGCCTCGACGACGCCCTGAAAGTCGTGTCCTTTGCTGCCGAGGTCCACTTCATCCAGCAGCACGGTAAGCCGATGGATCCGAATCGACGAGATGTGCCGTATCCGGGGCTGAAGGTGGGTTGGCTGGTCCACCAGGAGCATGCTGAGGATCGTATGCTGACTGCAAGCTGTCGGGCATCGATCTTCCTCCTGGGCGTACTTACCTGATCGTCCTTGTTTGACGGGATGATATCATGCATAGCTGAGCAAAGGTCGTAAATGACTCTAAAAGGTCAAAAGGGCTGTATTTAGCGCTTTATGAATAGAGTCCGAGTTAGCTAGTCATGTCAGTTAGTCACTATACTGGACTGTAGTACATATAGTTCACTCGTCCACCACTTGGTCTATCCACCTCGCATCACACACCGTACCACTCCTTCAGTTGGTCATTCCCCTCACCTGAATCCCAACCCACCCGCAGCAACTGGAACAAAAGACGCCGCTTCAGTCCAACCTAACGACATAAAGACCCATCCCTCCCGGCACTGAATGGTCTCAATGAGTAGCACACCGATCGCTGTGAAAAATGACCATCAATCCACCCCCACCACTATTAAGAAACGTACGGCTGATCAAGCAGGACTGGACCATGCCATAGCCGTGAACAAGAAGACCGAGGGTGACGGAAAGTCAGGTGGCAGTCAGGGTAGCTCAGAGGAACCGGAATCGGCAGTAACGACGGACAGTTCGAGTGAGGTAAAGGAGGTTAGTGGGAAGGAGTGGCTGGTGGAGCAGGTCGCAAAGATGGAGAGTGCGTTCAAGGTGAGTTTGAACGTGTGGAATTCAATTCCCGAGAGGTATGGCTACCTCCTGCTATACGTTTTGCTGATCATGTGTGTTGCCTTTTTTCGCACGTGTAGGATGCTTGCTTCTATCGGGCTCTGATCATACGATTTCACGTGGAAGCTCGGTACCAGTCAGTGATCCCTCTTCCTCATCCATCCCGAGTACTGACGTCGAACCGTAACATCTCTCGCATTTGCTTGTGCGCTACAGCAATCTACATTATATTCAACCTCAAGCCCCGCAATACATGGTCGACAGGTATAGGAAAGCATGTATCACATGGGAAGACACAAAATCCAAAGTGAAGGTGTATCTGGTATGTTCCCATGGAACCCTTACAACCTGGTACCGTCGGCTGACGTTTTGTATCATCAGGAGGAGGCGGCCAAACATTATGTGCCGCCTGCTACGCCAATAGTGGATCAAGTCAAGCCTGCTGTGCAAGCTTCCACCCTCAGCGAACCGAGGTCCTCCGCAAACGGACCATTCGCACAAGAGCAAACGAGCGCAATCAGTATAGATGCAGCACAGGCGTACATTGACCCCGAGACGGGGCTGCCGAGTCCGACACAGCCGCTCATCAAGATCGATGATGCGTTCGTCGGGACCAAGGTCTCAACAGAGACCGCCGCCGCTGCACAACAAAAAAAGCCGAAAGGCTTGCAGAATGGGCGCTCTTCTTCAAATGCCAAGAAAAGTCCAGGACCTGTGGCCGACGATAGCGGCATGAAGAAGAGTGCACCCTCGGTCAAATCAGTGGATCAAGGCAACAGTGCCAACAGTAGTATTAATTCAAAGTTTCCAACCGGCTCCGCGGGAGATCCCATCGAAATTGATGATTTGGATATCGACATGGATACCGACGGCGATTTAGTGCCCTTGACGGGTCCATCCAAGGCCACTGGAAACACGGCTCCATCAGCTTCAAAGCAAGGATTACAGAAAGGTGCCTCTCCCAACACGCTACTCACTGCCATTCAACCCGAGGGTATCGGACTTGGACTCGGCCTTGGCGAGATTAACGTCGATGCCCCGGTCGCAGCGTTCAGTGTCCCCCAAGCGTCTACCGATTCACTTCTGGCAACCTCGACAGAAGCTCCGACGGGCGACGTATCTGCTCTCCTGCAAAGCATACAGAACGCCGTGGCGGGAACCGCAGGAGAGACCCAGTTATCGGAAGAGGATATCATGAAGTTTTTCGAGAGCCTTGCGCCGGCAGGGGACGGGGATGACGCTGGGCCCGGCGGCGGTGATGTGACGACGACGTCGTTGCTAAACAACAGTGAGGGAGCCTTGTTTGCGGGGAACAGTCAAAGCCAGATGGATTTCGGAACCCTCGCTGGTTCCGACATGGGCGGGCAGCAACCGATCGGTAACGGCACTATGCCTAACCTGTCACTCTTGCCGACCACTGATGGGCTAAATGTCGATTCAACGACTGGCGCCATTCCGGCCCAGCGTTTTGGCAATTTCTCCTCTCAGACGGCGGAGGAAGTAGCTGCCTCTTTGGCCGAAGCAGGCGGAGAGACGAGTATGCCCGAGGAATTGGATCTCGGAAACATGGATTGGACGCAGTACTCGGCGTTACTTGCCGACATCCCTGACGAAGCTGGGGTCTAGCTGCTCGGCCTGGTTATACGAGACACGATCGTCGAGCTTTGAGCGAGCTCGAGGGCCAAGTGATATGCTTGCTTGTAGAGTCGCATTAATAGTAGTTTACAACGTCTGATGAATACCTGCCAACGCGGAAATCGTCTAGTCTTCGCATCATGCAGACTCGACCTCCCTCGTCTTGGCCTCTTCCACCTCTGCTGAGCGCTGCTTTTCGGCCAACTGCACATACCAATCCCTCCTTTGTTCTGCCACCACTCTTGCTCTATCTCCAATGCTCAAAGACTGATACCACTTTGAGAATGCCTTCGTGTCGTGTGGGGCAATACGTAAAGATCGGCCTGTGCGCGGCTCGGTCGTCTCGATGGCGGCATGGGTTGCGTTCGGGCCAAAGGGAATGTAAGGGTTCGATGAACCATATCGGTCTCGTAATAGCGGGGACGAATTTGCTGTGGCCACGTATGGCTTAAGCTGTAGCAGAACTTCCTGGTTAGATACCATCGTCCCCTGACCGGAACGGCCGAAGCAGATGACAACTTACAGCACTAATGTTAAGCACGTCGGCTCCTGGGCTCACAAAGTACCTGACCTTTTCATCCATGACTCTGTATTTTGCCTTTCCTCCGACAACATGTTTCCCTGGCGGGCCCGTTCGATGGCCGCCTCCGGGCACAAATGCTTGCCTAGTACCTGGGAACCTCCATGTCAGTCGAGGGTTGCGCACATGAGGTTTGAAGAATCCTACCCTTGTAGAAATCCTTGTTTCCCCGTTTGCTGGTCAGCGGCAGCCTGGAGGCGCCTTGGGCTACTCGAGAGGCTTGCATATCGCTCGTGATTGTATTGTAAGTGCTTTCGTTTCTACACCGACGGTGTGAAATGTCCAGCTGGAACTGAAATGAGTTCAAGACCAGCATAATCTCGCACTTGGTCGATCACTTTACCCCGCTTGCGAAATCTTGCGATTCATTTTGTCCCGCGAAGGGGCCGGCGCGCTAAAGTTTGGGGTTCATTTTGCCACCGCTTGAGGTTGAGCTGGGTGGGCTACAGTACAAGCTCGAGCAACTCATATCCGATCAGCTTGATATACCTCTCATAGTGTCCGTCGTGATGCCGTCTATCCTCTACAATGATCCTTGCTACCGAATCTATACGACCAGTTGCACCCTCTGACGGACATCCAATCCCGGCTCTCGCAGATACTTGGGCAAGCGCTCTTGTTGAATCTCCGTGCCCATCGTCGCATGTAAAGCTAGCCAAACCGCATCTTGATCCCGTTCCGCCATAGCCCGGTACAGTCTGACCGCCGCGGCGCCAAGATCGCCATGGACGCGTGCATCCAAAAACGGTCGGAAGGCGAGAACAATCTCCCAAAACAGGTCGTCTGCAATTGGCACACGCTGGATGACATGGTGCATCGCTTGAATAATGGAGAGATGCAGTCGATGGGAAACCGTGTAGGCTGACGTTGTGCCCCGGACACCCCTTTTCGCCAACGCAGAATGATCGTCCTGTTGTTTCTGGGCGTCGAGAAGTTGCCGGAAGATGGGCCAAGCGTCATCAAGTATTCGACGGGACATGAAATCCCCTGTCCATCGAGCAAGACACTCTACCAAAGCCGCCGCCTCTGTGCGCACAAACGCTGCTGGATCTCGTAAGCGGTTGAGGATAAACGGCCACGCTTGATGCACAAGCGGGAGGGCATCGGATTCTCGATCCTGAAATACTAGCACTGGCACTCCGCTCGCAAACAGTGAAAGAACACGCGCAGTGATGAAGGGGTTGGCATGTGTTAAGAAGTAGATGGATTTCTGCATCATTTGGATACAGACCTCTTGAGCGCGGGTGGGCGGTGTCTCTTTGTCATCGGATGCATTGCTGGGTCCTTCTGCACCGTCCTCCCGGGACTCGACTGACTGGCCCCAGGGCGCTTCCGGAGCCCGTTCGAGCATCTCGTCCATCGTTTGCTTTGCCTTGACCGCCCGATCCGCATACCAGGCCTTGAACCTCGTGAAATCAGCCGCCGGATCCGGCGCACGCCTCAACCTAACCGACGTCGAAGCCTTTGGTGCATAACCTTCAGCAGGAATGTCAGCCGCCATTGCCTTCGTCAGGGTATCCATCACAGCCAGCACCGCGGAGGAAAGCAGAGCGTAGCCGTGAAAGTCGTCGAGGGCGTCGAAAACGTCTGCGATAATGTCTTGCACAAGCGGAACGATGGGTTCTCCGACAAGCTTGATCATTGATATCAGGACCATGGGTGCAAGCGTGTCAAGTCGGTCGTATGTCATTCGTTGAGAGACGATATCGATCACGTAGTCCACATTGTCGAGGATCAAGTTCTGCGTACTTGCATATCCGGCATGGTACGACACCTGGGCCAACGCGATTTCCGCATACCGACGCACAAAGGCATGCGGCGAGCCAAGGTGTGATAAGATGATGTACAGCGTAGAGATCAGATGCCTGCGGAACGAGGTCGACAAAATCCGAGCACACGAGGCAAGCAAGGAGAGATTGAGGCACGTTACGAGTTCCCCGTGTATCGCGGCATGGAGCTTGCGTGCATGTGCAGTCGCGCTCGTCGGTGTCCGTTTCGAGTCGTCCAAGAGTTTTGTAATCGTCCCAAGTCCATATCTCCGGTCAACGACTGTCAAGTCCAAAGACGCTTCCTCTTCAGAAACGGGGACATCATCATCGGCAGCGACTCCGGCATCCTCGTCAAACTGTACGACGAGATCAACGACCTTTCTCGCAGCCCTTTTGACTCGTTGCACATCGACCCGACTTCCATCACCACCTTCGGTCGGCATCGTACGCGCCAACCCATCCACCACCTTGCCCACCAACCACAGCGCCGAACTGGCCAACCGTACCTTTTCGGGCCGGCTTCTGCTCTTTTTGGCGATCGCGAGTAACTGCTCGACAGTTGCCAAGCTGTTCACTCCTGCCGCCGCGCCGACCGATTCGAACATCTGCGCGATACGGTCGTAAAGTGTATGTGACTCGATGTGAGAGAGATACATCCGCGGAAACGACTCCATTGGCGACATTGTTTCCTTTTCCCTTGACCCCTCCAGTCTCGCCAGATGCCACGGCCGGGTCTCGGCTTTCCCTGCCGTGTCCACTTTCATCTCAAGGGGCCGCCCTAGCTCGAGACACGAAAGCAACGGCCAACTCCACTTGTACACCCCTCCGCTGGGCCCCAGTAGGCGAGCGAAGTCCTTCCTCAGCAGGACGGCTGTTTCTCCTGGACCCCTGGCGTTCGCGAGCCCAGCAAGCGCCGCCAAGACGTCAAGGCAGGCCTCGACGCGCGCCTCTGACCGACTCATGACCGCACCTGGGAATCCTGCCAACTCGCGCTCCAAGACGTTCCTCACCGACGCCTGGACACCTCTTGCCGTTCTCAGGTCGCTCATGAGGCTTTGAATGGCAGCGCTTGCGGCATGCTGCACGGCCGGGTCATTCTCGTTGCGTGATGCAAGGCGAAGCAGAGTGACGAGGAGCAAATGTCGCGTCGAGTCGTCGTCTAGAGATCGATGACATTCCCCAAGGATCTGAGCTGCCCCGTCCACCACTGCGAGCCGCACACGCGACGCATGGTGTTTCGTCAATGTCTGAAAAAGCGATTGAAAGCTGATCAAGAGTTGAGTTTTCGTGAAAGCGAGGTATGCGGGCGTCAACTGCGGGAACGGATCCGCTCGTGTCGGCGGCGGATCATTAAGCGTCCGTCCTGTCTCCATTGACCCGACACTCAACGTCGGTGAACCCACGACCGTCCGTTCCTCGTCCTCTCCGACGACATGTAGCCCTCCCAGCAAGTCCTCCAAGTCCCCTGCTTGACGGAAAATCACGCCGCATCCTTCCATGGGGGCGTCACCGACCGTCTGTACGATGACGCGGACCATCAATCGCAACGCAGAGCAGGTGACTTCCGTCGTGGCTGGTTTCAAGGTGGCGGCACGACTGGAAGTTGATGCTGAAGGGGTATTGATGAGCTCGTTCCAACCGGCTTGAAATCCGGCTCGATCCGGTGCGCTCGTGGAGGCAGACTGTCCCGTAACGATCTTCAAGACTCCACTGACCAGCCCGGGCATAATGCTCGCCAGTATCCGGGCCTTGTCCTCTTTCGCAAACCAAACGCCTACGACGGAAAACAGCACATCAAGTGCGTGTTGGCCGAGGCGGGGAAAGGTAGCAGTCGTCGCGGTGTCAATGAGAATCGATACAGTGTGAAACAGTAGAGGAAGCAGACGTCGTGGGGGTGTAGTCGATGTATCAAACACTGTGTCGAGCATTTCCGGCGTCGGGTGGCAGTCGCCATGAAGTGCGTCTGATGAAGTATAGTCGTCTGGACGGTCTTGCTCCGCCGGGATGTCGTGGTCGCTCAGCAAGACACCAATCAACTCTACACCAGCCAGTACCGTCTCCTCTGCCCTAATCCTCTCCTTTCCCTTGTCAGACCCCTTTGAGGACCCGTCAAGCACGAGCACGGCCATCCTCCACAACTGTTCCCACGTCCTGATGTCCACCCCTTGTATCTGGCGCTTCCATTGCCGTACGAGAAACGTCAGGCAGTCAAACAACGCCTCCAATGTCGTGTCGGCGAGATACCCTCCCTCGGCGGGTTGAGGGGACCGTAAACCGGGATTGTTCCGCGTCAAGAGATGCGTCAGGGGAAACAGCGCGTATTGTACCAAGCTCGGTGTGAATGCTTGCTCCGGGTCGGGAATGGAGCGCAGCCCCGCGAGAAGGCGGATGAGGGCGTCTCGTGCTGTGTGCTGTGTGCTCGGTGTGAGCGGACGCAGTGCCATGAGAGGAACACAAAGCGGTTTGAGCTGAAGGGACGAGGGGCGTGGGTCAGCAGGGGATGCACGAGCGGGGAACGAGGGACGTACGATGCGAAAGGCGTGCATTTTGGGGTCTGCAGGGGGTCCCTGAGGAAACAAGGAGGATGCCATGATGAATGCAGAGGAAGAGGAAAGGGCTAGGTGTAGAAACAGAAATAGGAAGCCACGCAATATCATCCCTTTCCATCATGTTTCACTTGAATCTATCGTCGCAAGAATATCAATCGAATCAATCGACCATGCAGGGGCTTGTTTACAGATGAGTATGGCCGGCAATTAGCTCAGCTGGACAATACATCATCCCGTATACTATAGAACCCCTCATCGTCCAACCTGGGCTTTGTTCACCCCGCAGTCACACCACCCCTCTCGCGCCTGATCCGCATGCGAAGTAGCAGATATCCATACTGACATGACCATTTCCCCACCCTCTCGACGAGATGTTCCTCAATTATGCACCTCAGCGATGTACAACCCCTGGCACTGCTGTCATCCACGACTACATCCTCGGAGAACCCAGCCTCAGCACATTGTACCCCTTTTTCGAGTTTGGCAACGCAATCTTGTCCATGTTCCCAAACACAATCTCCGGCGAGAGCCAATCCTGGGGAGGCTGCAACAAGAAGGATATAAGCTCGGTAGGGTTCGTAATGCCAAGAAGCCGTTTATTGCACAGGAGGATGAGGACGGAAGCCAACTTGAGTAATGCAGATGTACCCTGTATGAGGACAAGGTCCAGTGCACGGAGGCAGGTTGGCAGAGGCATGGCTTCTCCGAACATGGTGAGAACCCATCTTCGAAGCAGTGTATAATCTACGGGGTGTAAAGTAAGCTTCGTTGCGCACAACCTGGACCATGAAGCGCCTCACAGAGATTGTGACATTTAGCTAGATGCCTCGCTAGCTCGGGGTCATGCGCATGTATCGTTTCTTCAATCGTTTGGGCCCAGTTGCGTAATTGCTGGCTGCTCCAGCACTCCTTCATTCGTTCCATGAAGCTTTGGTACAGAGCAAAGGCGTCGGCCTCATGGAACGACTGTGTGAGAAATAGGCTGGCGATCCATATCGTGTCGGGCGGTGGAGGTGCAGTTGGGTGTCGGATGATGTAGAGAAACATCATTTGCTGCACAGGTTGGAATCCGTGCATAAAGGCTCTGTGGTCGCCGAAGCGTCTAGTGGGCAGGTCATACTTAGTGCCATGAGTGACAGGGACTGGGAAAGTCGAGAACACTCACATCACTAAACTAGGATCTATTTCCAGTCGAGGTATATCGAAGGAATCTACAGCCGACTGGTACTGCTGATGGGAGAGGGGAGGAGCATCGAGTAGCCACTTCCAAACTCGACTGCGGACGGATGGCGGAAGTGGATGTTTTTCCACGAGCGTTTTGACTTTTCTGCTGGTACCGCTCGTGGGCGACTGCTCCGTCAAATTCAACTGGGGGGAAAGTGGCCAAAGTCAGCCAGCCGCTCCGGCTACGGAACTGTCAAGCGCACGTACGAGTGTTTGTTCAATTCTTGTTACCTCTTTTTCGGAGATCCGCCTAGCTGCAAGAGAGGCGGGTACAGGACTATGCGAGGCTAGATAACCGTACTCGTCATACACCGGTGCAGATGGGCTAAAAGACAATAGGTCGGAAGATGTGGTTTCTGGATATGTCATTGGGGCGTCTACGTTGGAGACCCGAGCCACCGATGGCTGATGCGTGTGGCAGATAGGGTTGACAGCTTCGGCGGGGTCTGTCGTCGGGATCGACGATCGTAAGGAGGCGGCTTCGTTTGCAGGCGCCTTCACTGAAGACACTGCCGAAGGACGGGCAGCGTCCTCATTCACATTGTTCGTCACCATTCGATCGCGGTTTGGTGGACTGATTGAAGTCTGCTTCCCTCCGGACCGAGCCCTAAGCGAATGCATAGAAGGGGTTTCCGGCAGGGGAGGCTGCTCCTGTCCAGAGAGAATCTGAGCCACATCCGGGCGTTGCTCACCCCTAAGCGACAGTTTCCTGCGAATCGCGGACAATTTGCCGCTACCAGAACGGGACAGGGATCTTCGCATCCGTCCTTCCTGCTCGTCTCCTCTCGGCTTTTCCGGACGTTGTCCGTTCTGTAGAATGCCAGCGTACGCGACTCGCAATGAATCCGAGGACTCGCTGCGATGCATGGGCAAAGGGACCTCGACACTCGAGAACGATCTGGAGCGAGGTTTATCGTACGCCGACGGAAAGAATGGCGAAACAGGCGCCTTGGGAGAATGTTTGCCATATGCTGGAGAAGGGGAGCCCGTATTCCGTTGCTGTCGCGATGTGTCGGTGGGCGTCGTGAACATGGTGGTTTCTGTATCCGAGTCTCGTCTTGGACTATCTGCAGACTGACCAAGTATAAAGTTGATAGGTACTGGATTGCGTGCACTAGACAAGTCCATGGCTAGCTGGCCATGCAAAGTGTCCTCTTGCACGAGCTTCGTCGCGGCAGAGCTCTGTTGACCGAACACGCTAGATGTGGACCGAGGTTTGGCATCTAATACAGACTTTGTAGGTGTGCTGATAGGAGAAGCAAAGTTCATAGCGAAACCTCGGAAGCGCTTTGTGTCGGGCGATATTGACCCTTCTGGTGAGCCATGCTGAAAAGTGTGGGCTTGCGTAGGCGTCCGGACCGCTTGTGGCGAATCTTCAATCTGCTGTGAAATGCTGCCGTTGATTGCTGAGGTGCGAATTTTTAGAATCCCACTGACTTTTTTTTTCACCGGCTGCTGAAAGCTGGACGGCATTCGCTTGCTGTTGACGGCGGAATGCGCGTCGCTCAGTACAGACGTCGGTCTCAGCGGCACCTGGATGGGCACTGCAATCTGAAGCTCAGGCGTTGCAGTCCGCTCAACGTAGTCGTCCAGAATATTCCATTCGTCGTGGTTCTCATCCTGCTCTGAAATTGGATCCTCTTGCGCAAGTGGA
This sequence comes from Naganishia vishniacii ANT03-052, assembly GCA_015708705.1. NCBI lineage: Eukaryota > Fungi > Basidiomycota > Tremellomycetes > Filobasidiales > Filobasidiaceae > Naganishia > Naganishia vishniacii. Next base: position 821,908 of record MU158396.1, on the reverse strand, counting down.
GCCGTAACGGTCGTCGCATCGGTCAACGGACGGCTCAGAATTACGGGATTTGAAACGGGATTTGACGTAACGTCTACCGGCGCATGGGCCGGCAGTCGATGTTCTTCGTTGTCGCATCCGTCCTTCTCCTCCAGCAAGGATGGTTCCTGTAACCCTTCCCTTGTCCTATTGGAGACGCCAGCCACACTGTTTTCCTCAACTGGCACCGTTTCCTCCGCTACAACCGGAAAGTAGCTTTGAACGCCAACATCATCGACGTGGTGCTTTCGTAGAATATCCGAGGTCGTGCTGAACCGATTGGCGAGTTCCCTCATGGCCCCTTGAGAACCTAATATGGATACCGGGACTAACAATGCTTGTTGAGATGTACCCCCTGTAGTAGCCTCCGGTCTGATTTGAGTGTCCGAAGTATAGGCCATGCGAGGGACCGACGAAGGAGGCAGATCGGAAGTAGAGCGCTCGACCACTGGGGTCCCCATTCCGCTTGGCGTAGAGACCGCCGAAATGCCAGTCCTAAACTCGAAAGGATTAGATTCCCCTGTGAGAATGGACATGGTTTCTGCTCCGTCATCTTTCTGTAATGCCGTTTCGTCTTCGGAAACGGCGTCCACCGAAGGCGATTCGAGCGCGCTTTCACGCGAGGTTTCAGCGTGTCCCAATGTTGCTTTTCCTTTGACCGAATCAGACTGGTCGCCTAACGGCTGCAGGTCAGAGAAACTTTTATCATTTCCGTCATCAGGCTGGCTTCGTAGCCGATGCTTGGGGGGCCTTGGCGGAGGTGAAACAGGCAACAGTATGGCCGGTGATGATGGCGCCAAAGACGGCCCTGGAACCGCATTGCACGCATGATCGACATCGGTCGCGACAGGCCGCCGGAGATCCTGAGCGCGTGGGGATGACGCCGGCTCTCCAGTCGGCAAAGCGGTCGGCCCCGCCGGGATCCGCAGTGCCTTCATCCGATCGATAAACGATACCGCGGTAGGGTACCGAATGGAACCCTCCGAGATTTCGTCGCTCTCCCGCGCACTGGACCAACTGCATTCCGAGCCGCTGAAGCTCGGATCCCTGCTGTGGCGAGGGGGGCGGCCGCGGTCGGATTCGTCTTTGTCGACGGCGTCTTTGCCGAATTCCCTCAGGGCCATCGCTACCGACTGAGCGGATGTTGGTTGCGTCTGCACGTCGACAGCTGTGATCGGATGGTTGGACCGAAGAGGCGAGAGAAATGAAGGAGACGCTTCAGGCTGATCAACCGATGATTCTCGGTCGCTAGAGTTGTGCGGGACCTCCAAGTGCTCTTCTCCGTTCTGTCGGCTGACATCCTTTTGCCCCCAATCATCCAAGGCATGCGAGCGCGATCCATGCAGCTCAGCGGGTGCTGCGTATTCCTCCGCTGTGAGCATCTCGCCATCTTCCGCTTTGGTGGAGTACAATCCGTCCAAGTGTTTGATCCCTGCTCCTGCCGATGGAAAAGGAACTGCCGTCCTGTGGACTGGTTGAGGAACCAATGAATCCATGGCGGTCGTCTCCCCTAATGTAGCCGACCTTTCCGATGTAGACCCACTCGACGAAGACTCGGGAATAAACGACGACAAGCTATCCGACTGCGTAACCAGTATCGGCACATTTGTAAACCGAACGTGCTGTCGACGAAAACGACCAATGACGCCTTCACAATGTCCCTGCGAAGAAGGTAAGTGATCAGCGTCAACGGTATGAACCCAACAAACCGACGAAACCCTACTAGATATATCTCCTCGGTCAACATCCGCAAAACAGTGATTTCATCGCCAGCTAGAAACATGAGGTCACCTTTGCTGTCTGCTATGTAGTCCTCTAAGCTGTAGATGTTACGAAAAGAGCTCAGTGGGAATCCTTCGCGCAAGAAGTACTGCACTCACGCCACTGCCTTTCCAATACCGCCTCGTTCCGCCAGTCTGTTCCACTTTGCAAGGGACATTGCGTCTAATCCGGTCTTCTTCCCATGCTTCGAAGATCCATCGGCGGCAAGTCTGTCGATGAACGCTTCGGAGGACTGGCTGGCCGAGGCAATGCTGGGTTCTAGCCGAGCCTGAGCTACTTGCAGCGGCTGGTCCGTAGGAGTAGGCTCGGACTGCATCTTAGAGATATCGGTCCGTGTTATCTTGCGACGTTGTCATGGATCCGAACTGTATCGCTGGATTCGACGGGTCTTGAGGCATGATAAATAACCGTAGACAACTTCAGAGTAAAGGGTAAGGACTTTGAAATCACGCCGAAAGGAGGTGTCCCGGCGGACCACACGTAAGATTGACGAACTTTGCGAGGACGCGATGTTTACATTTAGCAGAGGTGAGAATCGCAGGTGCGAAATCCACATCATTCTTCTTTATCCGGGGCTCCTTGCCTGGATCGCAACCGAGGTTGCCCAAGCCGGTGTCCGAGAGTCATGCCGGCGGGTTGGAGGTTACAAGCTCATTGGAGTGGCTTTCATTGGGGCACGAAGGGATTCCCAAGCTCTCCCAGAGCATCACAGGGCAGAGCTCTGAGAGAACGAGTTGCAAATCACAGAATCTATACATACTACATACTACGGCAAGATGAAAGAAGTTGCCGCGTCAGTTGGGATCAACCAGAGTCGGCATCAGAATCGGATCCTATCTATCTCGGGGATCGCCGTGAGCGGGACACCGACTAGGTGAGCTGATGAATGAGAGTTCGATGGGCCAGAGTGACGCTTTTCTTTGATTTTCTGTTTGACAGGTAGACGAGTTGGCACGTTTGACCGTCAACTCTTCCCGTCAGTTAGTTCATGTCCGATATAAGCGTCACCTTGAGCTTCAATCGTTCCCGCCTGCCTTCTTCGTCACTGCAACACCTTTATCCCCGCCTCACACCAACATGCCTTCCATGGTGATCACAGGCGAGCTCCCAGCGAGCTTCATTCCCGTCGAATACGCCGTTCCGCCGCATTGTCGTCATTCCTCGTCGTCATCGTCATCACACACAAGTTCCAGCCGCTCCGGACGCCGCCTCGACTTGGTTGACCTGTTGGAACCCAGCTACCGCTATCTCTTACGCCCAGGACTTGGCCGTTCCGGCACCATCGGCTCGACAGGCACGTCATCTCCCTTACTTGTGTCGACCAAATCGGTCGAGAGTAGAAAACATCCAGAAGTCGGTACAACGAATCAAGATTCGGTGGTTGATCACACACCGGACCAACGAAGGGTCAGAAGAAAGGGAAAGGCTTACCGGTCGCCGCCTTTGGAACCCACGCTACCTCCGACCCTACCGCTCAACGGAAGTGCTGCAAAGTCAGGCAGCCAAGCGAGCGTATCTACGACCGCCCCTGCTACTGCGGGAATGGTAACGGAACCTCTTGCCTACATCGGAACCATCAACTACGAATTCATTCTCAACGCCTGTCAAATGATATCGCATTCGCACGACGGCATCACTGCCCGGTCGCCACCACGCAATGACACGAACCGGACCGCATCTGCATCCAAGTTGGGCAAGAGGAAGACGGGGGGAATGAAGAGTGCAGCGGTTTCGGCAGGTCTGTGGGATTGGAAAGGTCAGGGAAATACCCGCTCCACCAGGGAATGCCCATCCAAGCCAAAGAAGGTGGCAACCGCTGGCACGTCTGGGCGCACATCGAGGTAGGTAGAGACTGATGCGCGACAGCATGTTACTCTCTGATCACTAATGCCCATTACAACCCGTAGAGTACGCGAATCGAGTGAAGAACCTCGATTAAAGAATACTCGTCCTCCTCGGGCCGCATCCCAACAACGCCGACCACGCAACAAATCCGTAGATCCCATTCCGTCTTCCACGCGTACCAGTCCGCCCTCTACCAGTACGTCTTCAATAAGAAAGAGTTCTGCGAGTGGAGCGAAACCCCACGTTGATGAATCCGCCAACGGCAAATCCTCGTCGCTTGTCCCACCGCCATCGACAGCTCTCAGTCACCCATTTCCTCCCCGATCGCCACTCCGACAATCAGCCATCCCCGCTCGATTAGCTGACAAGACCCATTCCAGCGCAGCCAAAATCTTGGCAGCGAACGCCATCGATGCACCGATGACACGCAGCTCGAGCCATGGAGGTGCTATTATCGTATCCCCCGAAACAGTTTTCCACGCTACGCGCGGGAGCAAGAGACGGCAATCGAGTGCCGGACCTAGTTTCGGAGGAAGTGGCGGAGAAGACGACGACGACCACGACGACGACGTTTCGAAACGTCTACGCAGGGCGTTGACATCGTCTATTCCGATACCGATGCCTACGTTATTAGCGCCACCCGACAGTCCCAAGCGACCGGCGAGAGCTCCGAGACCAGTAACTCGGTATGCAACCCGATCCGCGCCCAACTCGCCGCCAGATGCGCCCGCCGACTCGTTTGAATCTGGACCTGTGGATTCCATGGGCGTGAGGTCCGGTATTGCTGTTGGTATGGTAAGGGGACTTGATCTCCGACGGACGGTATCCCACGAGGATTTTTCGGAAGAGCAAAGTATCGACGGCGGCGCTGAACTCCGGACAGCGGGGAGGGGTTGAGGAGTAGGAGGGACGTGTCAGTGCCGAAGAATGTATGTGTCAGTGCTGAAGAATGTCAAGGACTATGAGACCGGGGTTCATGTATGAACGATGTATGCTTTTAATTTGTAGTGCCGTTCGGGTCGGAGCCCGGTCGGAGGTGAGCAAGCGAACCGCCGTTGATTGTATCCCTGCTTGAATCTGAAAGGAATAAGTCGCCGTTGTATGGTCCTGTCGACGTCATGTATCGTTATATCAGTGTGTTATCCTTGACATTGCAGCACATCCGGCCGGCTACAGCAAGTTCTGAGCGCTGAAATACACTAAGAAGCTATACCGAGCAGTGTCCCAAGCAACAAGGGCAATCAAGGTGGAAAGTCATCGCAAAGACCTCAGGGCCCTTCGGGAACCCTCACCGTTAGCTAACTAAACAACCCATCACGGAAACGGGCTGCTTGTCGGGTTCGACCGCTTCAGAGTGTTTGGTGATGTGGGTAGCCGAACATCTTCCTGGCTACACGGCTATGCCAACCCCACCGGTGAAGCAGCTGCTAGACCGACCGCAACATCAAGGCTTCCGGCTTGGTTTCGCCATACCCTGGTGTCTCAGATACCGGTCGAAAGCTAGAGTTTCCCAAGATCTGCAAATCAAAATGTCTCAGGCACGTGCTTGCATCCCGTTGCCCAGATAGTGGCTCGGATAGTCGGCGTTACTCACTCCACCCGTCGTTCCACGTAAAACGCTAGCTGCCAGCTCCTGCTAGTGGATTGTTGAAGATTGTCAGCTGGTATCTCAAGTGTTGGGCAGAGTATGGGCAGACTTACGGACTGTCAAATGAAGGGTGCTGGACGCACGCGTTCTCAGGGTCCGAGCCCTTCCAGACGTTTTTTGATCGCCCGTACCTAGTTCGTGCGCGTTCTTTGTCGCCCATGCATGTTGCATGTTGAAAACAAGATGAGGTAGGCCGCTGACATAAGAGTCCAGCGTTTCTAGACTTCCCAGCGACATTCAGCGAGGAATATCAGTTGAGAAGCTATTCAGCAGCGAGAGTGACTGCTCTCGGCCGATGAGGATTTGGCATCTAGAAAGTTGTAAAAGTGTGGCTGCTATCTTGATCAGTCGCGAGTCGATATGCGGGGAAGGTGTGGATACCGAAACAAGGGGAAAGTGGGGACGAAAATGCCAGCTGGCATGGTTGCCGGCGCCGCTAGCCTTTCATCCCGCTTTCATCCACCGCACTTGGCACCAGCCAGTTTTTAAATCGGTCGACGCCAGCTTTACTAATGGACGAGCTAGCTAGATGACCCCCACCTCACCGACATCAAGCTAGATACAAATCGTGCGACGACTGTCCAGTTCGCAGGGTTCTCGGGCAGTATAAACGTCACGTATGGTGTTTCCGTAGGCTATCCACCTGTGAAGCCCGTTTCCATTCAGGCGGAGGCTGCCACGTTGTCCGGCAGCGGGAGGATCTAGCCAACCTGCTGCGTGCGAAAGAAGGAAACAACGAGACGAGAGCGGTCGGTGTCAGCTTCGGCGTGTTTCTTTCATATATTCGATCGCATATCACGCCTGTCCGGCTGCAAAGCTGGCTGCAAATCACGACGCATATCCAGGCTGCGATATGGCTTTGGAATAAATTTCTCCCGCTTCTAACCACAAGCCAGCAGAGGTCAGTGTTCTGCATCTTCAACAACCCACAGGTCGACATCCAGACCAAAGTGTGCGAAGCTTTTGTGTCTCTGTTTACGCGTGTGTCCACCGGCCCTGAACTCCGCAATTATTCCGGTTACTAGCGGAAACAGTCACAAATATCGTTTCAGCATAGCACCGTGCGATCCGACTAGCCATCCCACTCGTCCCGCTTCGATCGCTGCAGCGGCTTGTTAGCTGATTGCTATCCGAAAGCATACGGCAGGCCATTTCAAGATGTCGGAATCCAACGATACAACCCTCGCGCAACAAAACGTCAGTCACGAGTTGTCGCTGCCTCCTGTTCAAGTGGCCGGCTTCGACGTCGACCAGCCTCACGGACCTGTCATACCGCGGCGTCGGAGCAGTGCATCGTCCCACAATCGAACCCTGATTCGACGGAATCTGGCTAAAGGATCTACAAGCACTTCGACACCGACCATTTCTCAAGGGGTTCCGCTTGAAGGCTCGGCAGTAGCAGTGTCGTCAGCTTCGTCGAGCTCCGTCTTTCAGGTGCAACCTTGGAAAGCAAGATTACCAGAAGAAAATACGTCGGGACAGGCCTCCGCCATGGCAGACACGATGCTTGCCCAACCAATGTCGCCGGAAGTGGTTGGGCTATCATCAGGATCGGAAGCAGGAGGATCCTCATGTCCTAGCGGATATCGAAGCGATGGTCTTGCGGCCAACAGTACAGCATACAGCACGGCACCCACGAGTGTCAGTAACACCGCTGGTTCGACACCAGGTCCAGGAGTGATATTCTCTAGCAAACCATCGAAATCTCAGCCTTCCGTATCCGACATGGGCATTGCAGCCAATCCGACAAGTTTGAGCAGCAATTCTTACGTGGCCTCCCATTCAGGTGCGAGTAGGCTGGCACAGGCTGCTGCGGCGAACATGGCGAAACGGGGCATGATGATCGGGAGAGCGGGGAACAATGACCAGGCTGACGGCGACGATCACCCGCTCGGCGAGAAGGCGTTGGCGAAGAGGTGAGTGACCACGTCCCTGGTACTGATATGGCCTGAGACTGACGTGCATACTGACAAATCATTTTTAGGGGTTACCAATCGCATATCCTGTTCAACCATGTGTTCCACCTTGAAAGTCGGTGGTCTGGACTCCGCGAACTAGGCCAGGGAGCGTACGGACTCGTTATCTCCGCGCAGGACTCCCTGAGTGGCGAAACCATTGCCATCAAGATGCTGACAAAGGTGTTTGACAAGGCGATCCTGGCGCGTCGGTGCTTGCGCGAAATCGCCCTGTTGCGACATCTTAATGGGCATGAGAATGTGAGGCGCACTCAAGTAACATAGAGGTATTTTGAACATACTGACGTTTTCATTGGATAAAGATTACGGGATTGATCGACTTGGACATAGTGCTTGATGAGTTTAACGAGATGTGAGCACTTGTTCTTGCAATCGAGTTATCCCATGCTGATTTTCACAATCTCTAGATACATGTTCATTGAGGTGAGCTTGAAATCCGTTTTCCTCCGGTTTCGCCGTCTGATTGCCTGAAATGACGCAAAACCACATAGCCCATGGAAGGTGAGTCAGCGTTGGATCTAGTATCCTCCGGGGGGAAGTGCTGATGGACATCATCTTCAAGCCGACCTTCATCAAATTATCCGATCTGGTCAGCGACTATCGAATTCACATATTCAGTATTTCCTTTACCAAATCTTGCGGGGCATGAAGGCAAGTCAAGTCTTCCAAATACCACAGGCAATTCTAACACCGAGAACGAATACAGTATATTCACTCTGCGAATGTCATCCATCGCGATCTTAAACCTGGGAATTTGCTAGTCAACGCCGATTGTGAACTCAAAATTTGCGATTTTGGACTGGCTCGTGGGTTCCGTCCGGATCCCAGTGAGTGGGATCCTAACTCTCAGGGACCAGGCGGGCCCATGACGGAATATGTCGCCACGCGGTGGTAGTAAGTCTGATGTACCGGTGTCGTTTTCCGGCGATCTAATCGTGTCGCTACAGCCGTGCTCCTGAGATCATGTTATCCTACAAGCGGTATTCAACAGGTAGTGAGTCGAGCAAAAATCGTCCCTACTGACGTGCATTACTGATACTCGGTCGGCTCAGTCGATGTTTGGTCAATAGGGTGCATTCTAGCAGAGTTACTCGGCGGCAAGCCAATCTTCAAGGGAAAAGAGTAGGCTTTTCGCTGTCCATCACCACTTTTCGCACTGACGGGTTTGTTTAACTAGCTATATCGAACAACTCAATCTGATACTGCAGACTTTAGGAATGCCCGATGATTCCACATTGACGCGCATTGGCAGTGAAAAGGTGAGCTGACTTTTTCCATCCGAGTAAACTTGAACTGACAAGTCACTGTTCAGGCATGCGCTTATATCCGGTCAGTTCCAACGTACGAGAAAGTACCATTTGAGAAACTGTATCCCGATGCCGATACGGATGGTAAGTCACGCTGGCAAGTTCATATGCAATTGTCTCTCACCGTGACCCCCTTTCCAGCGCTTGACTTGCTAGAGAAGCTTTTGCGCTTTGACCCCGCAGAGCGTATCTCCGTTGCTGAGGCCATACGACACCCTTATCTGGCGCCGTATCACGACGAAACGGACGAGCCAGATTGCCCTTCAGTCTTCGACAAATGGGAGGAAGTGGAAGGCACGCACAGCCTTGACGACTTTAAGCGCATCATCCGTAAAGAAGTTGAAGAGTTTCGAAAAGAAGTGCGCACGGTGGAAGAATGGGAGGTGCAGCCAGAGAGCGAGAACAGCAAGGTGGGAGGCGCAGAACAGGTCGAGGATGGCGATGAAGGCGAATCGGAGCAGTCAGAGGAGTGGGAGCACCCGCCAGGACTCGCCGCAGGAAGCGCCGTCTCAACTCCAGATCGACCCCAGGATGCCTCTCTGCAAGTCACACCTCGTGCTTTGGTACCCAACAGCGACTCGTCCCCCAGTCCAGCGAGACGCGCATTGGGGAGAACTGTAAGACACCCACCAGCAATGGCGATATCACCGAGAAGAGATACTAACGAGCCAAATCACGCTCGGGGATACAGTCAACCGCCCTCGTCAACAGGCACGCGAACAGGCCGACGGCGATCTTCTGTCGGGCTCACGGACCCGTTCACCCGCAGGCCCGTGTCAATGTTTGGCCTGGGTCTGGGCATGTCGGGTATGACAGCCCTCGATGGAAGCATAGGTATCCCCGCTGCTGGAGGACCCGCTGGGGAAGGGTCCGGTATATCTGCGTCTTTGCCTCGAAGGCACGGTACTCATGCATCCATCTCGGGAGAAATTGAGCACCGAGGCAGTAAATCACGAACTTCTTCGACGTCTTCCGCTATTCGACCCTTGGTGCGGACGCTCAGCTCGTTGTCGATGGCTGATCTACCATTGATACATCATCAAAGTACCGCTGATCCACCGCTAATGAGCGTGTCACCAGCGGATGCTCCGCCGAGCGAGGTATGCAAGTGGCTGTCCTAGGAAGACGGTATCGTGCTGATCCTCCTTGTCGCGGCAGGCTCCGCTGACGTATGGCCGGGGATCCCGCCCACAGACGCCTCGGCAGAATTCGCAAGAAGTGGCTGAGGAGCCATTCTCACAGAGCCTTTCTTGAACGCCCGACGAATCCGAATCTCACACCATTGTACTCCGACAATACGACAATAAAACATCACAGCATACGCCTGCACTAGGCAGCGGGCGAGTAACACACACGGCAACTCGTGAATCGAGGCATACCCTTTTTACAGTTGTATAGTTGTTTTCTGAGCAACAGCAGGGATAATTGTATATGACTGGTTCTGGTCATTAATCACGTCACACCTGACATTCAGCCGCAACGCATGAGAACCACTGAGCCTTGACACATGCGTGGCCGATAAGGAACCCTGTCGCTGTTTTGCAGAGAATTACCCCATTCGGCAAATCTCCGGCTTATACCGCATGAGGCCCGGTTTGCTTACCTAATAAGAAGAACCCCAGTTTGGCGCGTTTGGAATTTGTTCAAGCCAATTGTTCGTCCCTGGTGTTGGGGTTAAACGACGAGAGGAGTAGACAAACCGCACTCCGCTTGCCGTCACCGATTCGAGATTCCAGGACGCCGCCACCCACGGAATCGGCGTTCGCCTGCATCTTCGTCAGATACGCATCGACACCGACTAACATCAACGCCCTCCCCGACTTCGACTTCGGCCAGGCCAGTGCCTAAAGTGGTCACGTTTCTCCTGAGGACCAAATCAAGTCAGGTGACCTGCAACGGTCGTGCTTGTTTACGTTTCCGGACTTGAAGCAGCATCCTGTCCATGCTCGAGTGGTTCATCTGATTCAATTGGGATCATCATTGCGTGAGTACAATGTTGCCCAATCCTACAATGCACGTTGCACTTCGCCATTTCGCTCGCCCCATGTCGATGACCATTTCATGCTCTTCCGGGAAACTCTTGCCGAGGCAGACACTGATTGTGCGGAGGTTTACAGACGATTGCCTTCATTCGGACATTGACCTAGCAAACCTGTCTGCATCTAGTATCCATAATGGAGGAACAGCAGAACGCCCCAGCTTTTCCCTTGTCGACTACGGACTTTCCGCCTGAACCGACGTTGAACGATGAGGTGAGTGGGTTTGAGGATTGTCACCAGACAAACTGTGTCAGACGCTCAGGCATCATCTTCTAGACTCGAGAAGCGGTGAACAGACTTGCCATCCTAGCGGAACATTCGGTAGAAAATTTGCAGAACAATGAACAGCATCACGGCCTATACGAACCCGAGACTCCAGGACAGCATCACGACTTGAACGGTGAGCTTGCCTATAAATAATTCGCCAAGAGGAAGGCTGACTGTATTCCCTGCAGGGCGCGAGCACGATGAGGGTCCCCATCACCAGCCAATCGACCAGGAGCAAGACCAACAGCATCACATGGATCCCGAATTACACGATCCACAACAGCAACAACAGCACCTTCCGCCATCCATGACCGATGCCCTGGACCAGCAGAATCTTGACGAGCAGCATCTCCGTCATGCCGAGGGCCTGTTGTCATTTGCAAACGAAAACGTCGGCAACGAATACTACGCCAGCCAATCAGACAACCTTTCCCGGATGCTCGAGGCGCAAACGGTAGATACCCTTGGAGGCGAGGGCACAAATGAACTTGAGGGCGGCGCACATGGCGGTGATCAATTGGACGAGAACGGATACCCGCTCGACCCTGGGCTCAATGATAGTCTGTACGGGAATGCGCAAGAGGCTCAACATGCTGCTTTGATGGCTGGAGAGCATGGCGGACACCTTATGCAAGGGGTAGATGGACTGGACGACTACCATTCAGCCGGATCGAGTAGTATGAGGATGGACGGCGGGAGAAAGAGGAAGCGAACGACCAAGGACACTGTTCCAGTGGAAACGGCCAAGGCGAAGAAGGATGTGCACGTGAGTCCGCGATGTCCAAGGGCTTCTGAGTTTCCCCTGACTTGGTTTTCCCCGTTTACAGAAAGAGGTTGAACGGAAACGTCGAGCGGTCATCAACGAAGGTGTCGCAGCGATTGCAGCAGTCTTGCCAACAAACGAAAAGCAAAAGGGCATGATCCTAGCTCAAGCCGCGCAGTACATCAGGCAATTGCAGGAGAATGAAAGAATCAACACCAATAGCTGGGCAGAGGAGAAGGGAATGCTAGAGCAGGATATCGCGGATCTTCGCGTATGTGCACAGACGGCTAGTTGATTCTATTCACGACTGACATTGTGATAAAACCCCAGTCGCAACTCCAGCACACCCAAGCCCGACTCGAACAGGAACACGCGCATTTTGAGCGGATTGACCTCGCTTGGCGAGAAGCCGAGGAACGCGCTGGGAGCCTACAATCTGAACTAGACCGATTACGACGACGGCTTGCAGGTGACACTGATGAAGACGCGAGTGACCATCATGGACCCGAGCACGAAGCGATTCATGATACGCTCGACAATACGGAAGAATTCGCGATTGAGACGACCGAGGTTGGGCCGCCGGGGAGTGCGGAGCATGACGATCCGCAGCTGCATGGAGGGTATGCGGTCGAGCCAAACGAGGTCGATGAGCTTGCTGCGTAATGACCAAAGCGTGTGATTTGTCCGTTGTATACGATAGTAGACCATCTGTAATTCTGTTTGTGCCTATGACAAGGAATGTACAAAAAGCGATGCGTTGACACTCAATACCACATCGATAAACTCCATGCCACGCCACCGCCCTCACTTCGCATCGTATGCCACCTGTCAGGAGAGGTCAACCGTTAGCCCCAGCGTGTTCCGCTTGCACCCTGGAAACCACGGACCACTTGGGAGGCATCACCAACAGATCCCCAGGCTCCAACACGGCCTCCATGCTCATTGGAAACGCCCGCTCGTAGAAGCTTTGGTAACGTCGTTCAAATGCGGGTCCACATTGACGATCCGGATTGTCGAAAATGGGGACGCGTGAGGTATTGGTCGCGTACGAAGTGACGAGGTTGGTGTCTGAGTCGTTTCTGTCGTCATCATCCTCATCGTCGGCCTCGGCAGCATCTTCAGAATATGCGTACATTGAGTCCGAGACGGTGGGTGGAGCAAGCCAGACGCGTTTCTGGCCCAGGATCTGGAGGTAGCAGTTAAAGTAGGGATCCTGTGCGCGGAAACGTGCGAGTGGGGTGAATAACGGAGGATATCTCCGGTGTTTGAGTGTTGATCGAACGAGGGTACTCACGGTATGTGCCGGACTCACCACAGGCCCAGTCCCCCACGTCGCTGTCTTTCCCTCTGTGACCAACGTTTCCCCCTCATCATTCCGCTCAAGACCGGCCCCACTTCCGAGCCAGACATTCAAGATCAATCCCTCGGCATTCCCTGGCGGCTCGTACCCGCGTACATCGGGTGAAGCGTATACGTAGTCTGGTAAGGGTCCGATGTCGGGTCTCAACCCGGGGAACTGGTCGAATAACGCGTGTTGGGCGAGGTACAGGGGTTGTCCATCTGGTAGCCCTTCATCATCACCGTCATCGTCGACTTGATTCTTCTCGGCATCGAGTAGGGCGAAATCGTACCCTATCTCCCGAAGGAACGCTTCAAAAGAGACGATCCGCTGACCCCATTCCTTATCGGTATACGACCCGCCCACTTCGACGGGTACCACCCGTCCCGGTCCAACAGCCGCGAGGAGGTAAGCCGGGTTGGACCAGCGACTGCAAGCCGGTGTGGAGGCAGGAGAGGCGAAGCGGCGGATGATGAATGGCTCCGAGTGGTGGTTGGTACGGTAGGCGGTGGATGAGGGTGCTGATGCGAGCGAGGGAATGGCAAGAGGTGCGTAGTGTATCCTTGGCGAGGGGTTTGAGTCTCTCTTCTGTCGTTTCCTCGGCTCTTGATGGGCACGATCATCCTCACCATCCGATCCGACAGGCAGCGGAATTCCAGGAGCAGTAGCCAACCGACGGTACCTCTCCACCCGATCGGCGGCAAATTCTTCTTGGATGAGGATGATGAGCTGTTGAATGAGGTCATCTCTTCCTTCGCCCACGGCACCGGCAACGATGATCGCCATATCGAGCTTGCGTATCCATTCTCTCCAGGGTGACGTGCCGTTCTCGCAACAACTCCGGTAATGAAGGACAGAGGAGAGAACGAGGCCCAACGTTGCATCTACGTAGAGTCTAAGCCATTCCGCTCCGACAGCGTGGAAGGGTAAAGTATTGATCCTTTCATTGGCGAGGTGGAGGAGTGTACTCAAGGCGTCGCTTTGTCGCGTCGGTGTCGGCGATTCGTGGCGGAGCTGATGCAGGGACTTGTCGAGGAGGAAGAGGACGGATGGACCGCAGCGGAGGATTGCTGTGGGAGGATGGATGAGCGGAGCATGTATGTAGGTGAATCAGGATAGGATACTAACGGTCATGTTCGTCTGTCTGTGCGAGGAGGTCGTCGAGGATCCGGGTATAGCGGTCCATGATGGGATCCTAGCAGGAGAAGGAGGAATCCTTGAGCCAGGACGGGGGGCAGGTTGATAAGGAGGAGGATGTGATTAGGTAATCCAGTCACTCAGCCAGCACGTGCGCCGACTCTGGACACTGACATCATTCCCTGCTCTCCTGCCTTGAATCGCTCGTTAGTGAGGTATCTCTGCACTGCACTGTCCTAAGCCATCAATCCACCGACCGCACGTCCAACACACTATCATGTCCGCACAATCTTCTGCTCCCCACGCGCCCTCAATCCCCAAGAGGAGGAAACAGCACCACAGACCGGGGGGACAGCTTAGCTCCAATTCGTCACGAGACGCAAGTGAGGAGGTGAGTCCCGGATAGATGAGGCACTTGATGACGAGATATTCATACCCGATGATGATGGATGCAGGACAACGACGACGAAGGACAGACAGACGATGCTGCTTCGACCGTGTTTATCGACTCGCCCGTGACTCCGGCTTCGCAAGTGCAAGATCAGGCTTCGGTTTCTCATGCGCCTCCTCTTGGAACGCCCAAATCCGCACCTCACCATGCGCCGCACCAACGACTCGTCGAGCTGAGTCATGGGGGTGTTGTCGAGAGTAGCGGGGAGAGCGATACCTATGGAAGCGAGGCAGTTGATTCTCCGACGTGAGTGGTCGCCAAGTATCCGAGTCTGCTGCGTTGCTTATCATGTCTCTTGGTGTAGTTACGACGGAGATATCGAGAGTTCCTCGGTACAAGGCGCGCTTGCCAATGCTCAAGAAGAGGCTCAGCAGCAGCAGCAGCAGCAGCAGCACATGCCGCAATCCCAATCCACCATGACCCAGCTCGTCTCTGACCCGGAAAACGACGTCCACCCAATCCCGCGAGACGTCATCTCCCACTCTCTTCCCCCTTCCCGACTTGCTCCTTCGCCGACATCATCCACGCACACTACCACGGCAACCCCTCACGGATCCGCCCTCTCCCCCTTGGCTGCCTCGTTCCGATCTTCCTTGTCTTCCGACGCGGGCCCACCCAAGATGCACGAACCGCCCCATCTCTTGCCCGCGGATGATATCCGTGCCTTTGTCCGTCGTGCGATCGAGGGCCGCGGGATTCAAGATGACGTCGTGAGGAACTGGAAGACGAATGAACCCGCTACGGATCGACCGGTTCGGATTTACGCCGATGGCGTGTACGACTTGTTTCATTTCGGTCATGCGTTGCAGTTGCGTCAGGCGAAACTTTCATTCGCAAACGTTCACTTGATCGTCGGGGTCTGTTCGGATGATTTGTGTGCGGAACACAAGTCGGCGCCGGCGATGACGCATGCCGAACGGTGTGAGGGCGTCAAGCATTGTCGATGGGTGGATGAGGTGGCCCCCGATGCGCCTTGGCAGATTGATCAAGAGTGGATCGATAGGTATCGGATTGATTATGTGGCGCATGATGAGATGGTGTATCCGACCAAGGGAGTGGTGGATGTCTATGATTTCGTCAAGAAGCAGGGTACGTCATCATACTGCAAGGCACAGCCCAGGCTAACCCCTTCCTTGGCTCGCAGGCCGATTCCTCCCGACCCGACGGACACCATGTATCTCCACCTCGGACCTACTGGAACGCATCGTCCGGGGCTACCGAGACGGCTTCTTTGATTCCAAGCTCGAGAAGAATGGTCACCCGGAACTGATGGCGAGCGATGTTGATTGGGACTCGAGCGCGAGCGTGGAGCGGAAAGAGGCAAGGCGGAGGACGACCAAGAGTCACGCGAAACACGAGGCAGGAGGGGTCAAGGGATTGGTCAAGGGTGTCAAGGATATGGTGACGTCGTAGTTGAGCGCCACATGAAGCAGAGAGACGGTGGATTGTAACGGACGGATACACGAAGACGATAAGAATAACCTATAGGATAGAGCGCGCCCCCCTACCGATCGGCGCGCCTCGGCTTCGGCTACGTGCGATCCGAGCGCGGGCGAACGAGTGATATCGTGCATTCTTGCTTCTTTTGCTTCTTTCTCTCGCTTCTTTTTTGCTCCCTGCTTCGTCTCCCGTCCGCCGTCCACCATGTCCATCACGCCATCCGCTCTGCGGCTCGTCGTCGACCGCGCCAACGCTGGGGATCATCTGGCCACGCAGATACGCGACGCCCTCGATATCATCGATGGCGTCTTGGACGATTATGGGTGAGTTTCCGTGTGTCTCCCGTTGTGTAAAGAGTGACTCACTTGCGGCCGTGTCAGTGAGGAGCATGTGGCCATGAGTTTTAATGGTGGCAAGGACTGTAGGTAGTCCCTCCCGTATCACGTCGGGCGATCCACTGACCTCTCGTTACCAGGCACGGTCCTTATCCATCTCCTCGCAACGTGCCTCTACCGCCGTCACCAAACCCAGACACCACCACCACCAACACCACCACTATATCCCTCAACCCCGCTATACCGTCCCATCATCGCTCTGTACATCACCGCTCCCTCCCCCTTTCCCCAACTCGAATCATTCGTCCACGCCTCGGCCGAATTCTACCACCTCGACCTGATCCGATACGGCGGGGCAGGCATGAAACGCGCCCTGGCCGAGTTTCAGGCGTGTGACAAGGGTTCCCGGGTACGTGCGTTCTTTGTCGGGACGCGGAGGGGGGATCCACATGGGGCGAGGTTGGGGGTGAGGACGCCGACGGATGCCGATGAGGGGTGGCCGGCGTTTATGCGGGTGCATCCAATTTTGGACTGGGGGTATGCGGATGTCTGGGCGTTTTTGAGAGAGTGTCGGGTGCCGTATTGTTCGTTGTATGATCAGGGGTGAGTACACGTTTCCTCCTTGCCTTTGAAACACCGGGATCGCTGATGCTTGCTGGGTAGGTATACATCCCTCGGATCAACACATAACACGCATCCCAACCCGTGCCTCCTCCGCCCACGGAAGACGGAAGACGAACCGCCTTCGTATTACCCGGCATACATGCTCACAGACGAATCCAAGGAACGTGCAGGGAGGGACGATGTGCCGCCTCCTCAGCGGACAGCAACGGCGATGACCACCGGGGAACAGCAGCGGGAACAAACGCATGTCGGAGAGCCATAAAGTCCGGTTGTATTCAATTCGTAGAGGAAACACGAGTGGCGTCATGGCGTATTCGATGTGTTAGCAGATGCGTTGGGAGGACGATGTGATCAGGCACGTGAGCAGCTTCTGGAACCCCTCTCTGAACTTTCCACGCCGTGTGCTCCGACCAAAAGGAGAGTCTCTCGCATGGCGCTGGCCGATGTCGTCACGGTGGTTGATGAAGGAAAGCCTTGGGATGGATTCGACCATATCGGGCGCTATCAGCAGAAGTAACGACATGGCCTCTGAAATGGTGCAGTTGCGACCGAGGCGAAGTTTGCGCTTTGAAGGCAACAAATGTACATACACTCAAAACACATGATACTAATACATGATACAAAAAGGAAATCAACGTATCGGCCTAGAGTTACAACAACATAGGTACCAGAAACCACGGAACAACCTAAAGGGAAAGCAGAAAGAAGAACCAATGGGTGATAGAATTTCGGGACTTTCCGTTTCCAATAACCCCCAAGGCTAAGCTATTCCAGCCAGTTGCGTCGACCCCGATTTCTGTAATACCGTTTTCAATCATGTATCGCAGCTGGCCCCGCAGTATCACCCTGTCGTTTTTATTCATCTCGTCGGTATGCAACATTTCGAATAGAGAAACCAATGTCCCTAGGCGAGGAGGATCCCGAATCTCAGTGACCTCCACTGAGACCTTATCATTATCATCACCTGTTACCTCCTTTGCGAAATCGAAGTAGATGCCCGTTGCCCCAAATTCCTTGGGTAACCGGTCCTCAAGCATTTTCTTGTGTTTCTCCAGTGTTTCATAAATCAGACAGAGGCTTTCCGAGTACCATATCGAAGCCGTTTCATCGAGTCCCTCGACTGGAAAGACTTTGGCGTTCACATTCCTTGCGATCTGGGTCTCGACGAGTGTGAGTAGCAGAAAAGATATCTTCCAGCACTGTGCCATGTACCCCAAAAATACCAGGGTGGCGAACTGAGAACGATAGGTGAGCGCTTTCAGTGTGGCGCAAAGCGCCTAAGGCCTGCAGAATGGGGAAACAACGCATCTGATCGAAAGCTGGTCGCGTACTGCGACACAATTCTGGAACGCCTGAGACGGACCAATAACCAAGATGACGAAACACAAGGCGATGGATATCGCACTTGAAAGCGCTCTGGCTCTGAATACAACTCTGAAACTCGAAACCAGATCTTGAAACGCTGGGGAAAACAAGCGCGCCACAGCTGAGGTCTTGGAGGCACCTAGTTTGACGTCATCACGCCGCCGGATCTGCGTCCGTCTTGCGTCGTCTCGCTCGATGCTGGCTGGGTTGCTTATCACCGCTTCAACCCTGTCAACCAGACACTCTGATTCATCCTTGGTCTGCAGAAACACTCCTCGATCTCTCCAATACCGTCACCATGTCGTTCTCACGCACCGCTTTCAAATCCACACTTCGCCCGTGCATGCGCACTTCGTTCCCTGTATTCCGAACCGCTCAAATCTCACCGCTTCGTACGCTTACCCAGGGCGCTTCTTCGTCGCCTTACGCTCTGGCGACAAAGGCTGGGTTTGGACGGAGGATTGCGGCAGTAGGCCTTGGTGCTGGTCTAGGTTATGCTGGGTTCCAGAGCATGGGTCTGGCTCGACCGACCGAGGTTCGATGTGATTCGTGTAAGCCGAGTCGTCGGGAGGGCCTTGATAACCTGACTAAGATTTCATTGGTTACAGTCGCAGCTCCTGCTCCGGTCGCAGCAGGAAAGGCCGATGCCCTGCCAACCCAATCACAATCAATCCTCTCGCCGTACGAACTATCCCTCGGCGCGATCTGCGGTATCTGCGCCGGTGTGTTTATCAAAAAGGGCGCCAAAATTATTGCATTCTTCCTCGGTGGAGTATATGTGCTGATGCAGGTAAGCTTTAACACCCCATAGCTCATGTCACAGCGAGCTGACAGGCTGTTTCACCGTGCTAGTACATGCAATCCCGATCATTCATCAACATCAACTGGAGCAAGGTCTCTTCATCCTATGAAAACACATTCGGGTCCTTGCCATCCTCTGGCTCCTCTCTTACTTCCGCGGAAGCCAAGCGAACATTGCCCACTATTTCGGGCGCATACAACTGGATCGTGGACTTCTTGACGGCAAACTTCCAGCGTGAGTCAGATTGTAACGTCAGAGTATGTGACGTGATGGCTAACCACCTCTTATGCGCAATAGAACGAGCTTCGTTCATGGCTGGACTCGCTCTGGGTCTCCGAGTCGGTTAAGGCACTGAATGCCGTGAAATCCCCGTTGCACGAAGGAGAAAAGATGCAACAGGGTCACTCGCATAGTCGAGCTCATCCAGCACGCCTCGATGGATATTATACCCGTATTCTATTGAACTTATGTATACAAACAACCATAAACGCAGAGACAGTATCATCAGCTATCCCTAGATTTTCCCGATCCACTTGCCAGCCAATGCAAACCTCCTTCCTAGCACCAAGCAACTCGCTCCACACAGCACCATCCCTCCACTGAACGCACACGCGCCCCACCACCGGTACCCTGTCTTGGGATCTCCGCCAAGAATCAACCCCACGAATGGTTGACACACTGATCCGAGAGCCTGAAAAGCAATCATGTTGCCCACTCTTACACCGACAGACTCAGTCGGACCCAATTGCGCGACGGTTGCCGGTTGAAGGGAAACGTGGCCGCCAGAGGCGAAACCGTATAGAATGGCAAAGGGTATGAGACCGCCAAGCTGAGAATCGGAACAACAGGAACGATTTCGAAATGGCAATGGCTACTTTAGCAAAAAATAACGATAAAGTCGCTATCGGTAAGCTTACAGAGGTGCAAAGAGGAAAGATGAACAAAAGGACCCCAGCAAGCGTCAAGAATGGTAGAATGGTATTGACCCGTCCAACCTTATCGGCTACGTTCCGGTGTCAGGATGTCAGCGGACAAGTTCATGAAGAAAAGGCTTGCGACATACCGATGAACCCCGGAAGAATACGACCAAACATCGAGGCTGCGTTCATGATGGATAAAAAGTAACCGTTCCCCGGAATGCGATAGTGTGATGTAAAGACGTCCATATACGTCTACGAGATGGGCTGCAATTTCAGAGCCAGGTCTCCCAAACATCGTAATTTGAGTCTCAACTTACATAAGGTGTATAGAGTCCAAAAACCACCAAGCCAAAGCCGATTACGATCATGGTATATGCTGGACTCTTGAAAGCGTGCATATCTATCCACTTGACTTGCGCCCATCCACCTTTGCTCTTGTCCCTCACATCAATCGCAGGCGGAAGACGGGTGCGAATGGTGAACCAGGCGATGGTAAGCATTACGATTTCGATGAAGAACAGGACGCGCATGGACCAGCCGAAGCCTATTCGAGGGATGAGGCGTTGAATCATGATTGGGAAACACACTGCAGGATAAGAATATTAGCCAAGTGTCAAGGTCCGACATTGAGAACAGAACTTGCCGCCTCCAGTAGACGAGCCTGATGCGACACTGTTCCCGCAAAAGATCGATGAGTATTGGGTTGCAGCTAGGAAACGACGTACTCACAGACCGAGGGCCATTCCTCGTTTTTTGAGGAACCAATGAGACGGGCAAGCGATAGCCATGTTGAAGACGATGCCCATGCCAATGCCCATGAATATACCTGCATGCGTATAAGAGACAAAATGAGCTCAAGGGTAGTCTCGGAATCGTATTCTTTAGACGCGCCTTGCGATATGAAAAGGGTGGCGAAAGAGTTTGCGAACGAAAGGCCTAATTGGGAGGCCGTAAGAGTAACAGCTCCCACGACGAAACATGGCCGGAAGAAGCCCAGATCGAACAGTTTTCCTGTTTGTGCGAGGTAGTGAGCGTATGATAAGCATGGCGAGATCCCAGACGTACCTGCGGGAAGACCGAGACCGAAGATACCGACATACTGAACTGTTCCGATCCAGTTGATGGCAAAATTCGAGTAATTACTGAGGTATGTTTGTTTGAAATACGCTTGATAGACCTAGAAAAGTATGGGTTAGTCGTAATGAGGACGACAAGGCGAGCTGAAGCGGACTGACCCCATACGTATTCAGGACGCCAAACGTCACCATCGTACAGCAAAAGGTGCCCACCACGGTCAGCCATGCGTCCCTGCCTCCTTCAGGAAAGGACGACTTCTCCTGCTTCTCCAGCTCTGCCATGACATTTCCAGCATCCTCCGATCGGAATGCCCCTGATTCCCCAACGTCCTTCTCGTATCCTAGGCCCGCCGTCCGTTCTTCCAGCCCAGTCTCCACACCCGAACCAAGCTTGGACTTGGTTTTTCGCAAAGAGCTGGTGAGATGTCGATCCGGGGCGACTCCATCAGGAAGGACAGACAAAGAGCCGTCTTCGACATAAAGGATCGGATGCTGGCCATCTGTCTGCGCCATGGTGGGTATAGGTTACGTCAACAGCGGCGGTCGGTATTGCGGCGTGTCCGGAGCTGATCTTCTGAATCTCTATGGGTATCGCTGTCTTGTACAATCTCGATGCTGGTCCGCGCACTTCATCTCCAATACCGGTAGACCTCACTTTCGACCAATCGTCAAGTATCGATGTGCCCTTGACAGTCGAACCGGTAAAAAGATCCCCTCGTGGTCACCAACGAGCTCGGGCTGCTCGGTAACGGTGAACTTGCCGATGCCTCGAGCGCGCTAAAGATGCCGACTATCGGCACTGTTGTGGAAGTTACGGATCCGTAGAGATCTACCTGTTGAAACCTAAGATAGCAAGTCATAAGCCAGATTGCGAAGCCTGGCAGGAACAGCTCTTCTCCGAGCTTGCAAACTGTCGATGAGAGCTATCACAGGCTTTATTGCTGTCAACAGCGAGCGCGAATGCAAAATGGGCCAGCAGTAACAGCTGGCAAGGCGGCGACCACCACTACGGTCCTGCTTTCACGGAAGCATGAACAACCGCGCCTTGCTGAACACTAATATGCGAAGACGGGATCGCTAGTGCGCAGGACTTGAGAGAACGTAGTGTATCACATAGTTCTAGAGGATACAAGGGTGCATGTCTGTGCATGCTTTTGGTTCGTCGAGAGCCAGGCTACAGCAACGGCGGGGTGATACATGGTTCGTTCAAGTGATACAGGAGAAATCCAAGAATCCCAAAACGTAAGAAGTCCAAAATGAGGTGCAGGGATAGGTGCTGCGGTTATGTGTTGATTATGAGCGAGTGTGATGAATAATGTTCGGTTTATCGCAGAGTCCAGGCGATGCGACCGACCTACTCGAAGGTGAGGGTGGCGTTGGCGATGGTGGTGCCGTTGAACGTGGATGTTCCGTTGAACGCGGATGTTCCGTTGGCAAAGGAAGCTCCGACAACGACCAACTGACCCATCTGAGCGACGGCTTCACACAGTTCCGCGAGATTGCCACTAGCCAAATCGATGGTGATGGTGGGAACGGGAGCGGAAGAGGTGGAAGTGGCGGACGTTGAGTTCGCCTCAACAGTCACAGAAGCGGATGAAGAAGCGGCGGAGGAGACGACCGAGGTGGGCGCGACCGAAGAGCTGGCAGGAGCAGACCAGGCGCTGCTGCTGGAAACCTGAACCGAGGTGGATTC
The DNA here is from genome assembly GCA_015708705.1 of Naganishia vishniacii ANT03-052. Taxonomy (NCBI): domain Eukaryota; kingdom Fungi; phylum Basidiomycota; class Tremellomycetes; order Filobasidiales; family Filobasidiaceae; genus Naganishia; species Naganishia vishniacii. Next base: position 799,081 of record MU158396.1, on the reverse strand, counting down.
GACCTTGACTTGCCGAGCGGGAGTCGAAGAGGAAGGCGCGACCCAGACGGAAGAGGGGGTTTCCGAGGTAGTAGGGGCGACCCAGGTGGATGAAGGAGTTTCCGAAGTGGTAGGGGCGACCCAGGTGGAAGAAGGGGTTTCCGAAGTGGTTGGGGCGACCCAGGTGGAAGTAGGTGCGACCCAGGTAGACGAAGGCGTAGGTTCAGCGGGTTGAGGAGCCGGGTTGCTTCCAATGAAATCCCACGACATGGGGAAAACGCCCAAAGAGTGATCCGCAAAGTGGCTGAACAAGGAAGGAGACAAGTCCAAGCCTCCGTAGGCACAACCAGGGCACTGGTCCATGATGGTGGCAGTCGCGGTCTTGCCGTTGGCGGAAATCTGAATCTGCTTGAAGCAGTTGGGACCGGGGTAACCTCCGCCTGTGACGAGAGAGACATGTAAGTCAACAGGAACTCGACAGACAGGCTAGAGATCGATAAATACCAAATTGCGGGCTATTCAAAGCCACTATGAAATCCGTATCCTGGTTGTACTCTCCACAAGCACCGAGACCTGATATATAGAAGAGAAATCAGTCATGAGCGCCTTCAGAGGAGAGGCGCGTTTTTCGCTTACCGGTAGCGTAGTAAGTGGCCTTCCCTCCGAATCCTCTCTTGACGGGGACGGCAGCAGCACAGGCGGCGAAAGCGGCAACGGCGACGGTGGAGAACAACATTGTGTATTGGTGTTGGGTGGTTTGAAGGTAGGCTTGTTTGCGAGGCGCGGGGCCAAAGGTTGTATATGAGTGAATGGAAGTGTCGGAGTTGACGTGGGATGCTTCTTATGTGAAGAAGAGCCTTGACTTTAGCGAAGGGAGTCGAGTCAGTCCGTGGCCGCTGACACTGCATAGCATAGTCCGACGTCAGACTCACCTTTGAAGGAAGGAAAGTGGTGAGAGAACGTGAAGGCGGCCTAGGGCGGTCTTGAATGTTGTTGATGAAGCGAAACGGGGTGGTTGTGAAGCAACAAACTGTCGGTAGCTCCAAGAGGAAGTCTCTGCATCATAATATATATCTGTTCTGCTACACGGCTGCTGAAGCCTGGCCTGCTTCTGAACTATCTTGGGCAGCCGCGGAGAGATCAGCAAGAAGAATAGAAAATGCAGCGACGGGACAAACCTTTTCAGGGTTGGCGTTTCAAGTGACCTGGATGATCGGAAAGCCAGTGGGCACACCTAGTCCTTATTGCCGTTGAGCGGGGACTCGAGTATGGGGTAACAAAGGGCTGATTGTTGAAATGCGACCGTCGAGGGTCCTTTCCAAAAGGACAGCCTCAACGACAAAGCCTGCTTCGCCGTAACGTTCAGACCTACCGAGCAGCTTACCAAGCTGTCTACCCTGAAGGATTCTTTTGCGCAACTGAAGACGTTCCCCTAAATTTCATCCAGCCAAGCCTTGTTCGGCGACCACGCGCTGACCATGCTAGCACCATGCTGGCCTTCAATCGAACCTTTCTGACCCCGCATCCCCGTTCAACAATTATCCCCGATCATACCCCTCATGTGCCTGCTCATCTGCACGACTATTTACCGGGAGAAGCCAATGCGGGGCGGCATTTTATCTTCCCGGAACAATCGCGTTGTGTTGACGTGCGAGCACATGAGGGGAGGCGCTTTTCCGCCGCTTTTGGGGTCTTCACCCCCTTTTCGATTCTCCGTTGATCTCCTTTCTTGGCCCCCCTTGTTTCATACGTGGCCAGACTGACTTTCAATGTGCGCTGCATGCGGCAGCGACGGCAATCGCGATAGATCGATAAGGTTATACCGAGCACAGCTATCGTTATTGAATCTCGTGAGCTGTCTCGTGATAGACATGTGCCTTGCACCTGGTCAGTACCTGACCGATCCACCTAGCTGTCCACCTTGCCAAACGCTACCTCACCTCGTGGCGAAACCGTGGTAATGTCTGATGAGCTTGTGATCTTTCAGATGGGATGGGCTCAGTTATTATAGCGCCCTGTAGGTGATCTTCACCAGAGTACCTTCCCTAGCTGCTTCGTCATCTAGCTGGTGGTTGAGTCTTTCGGAATGCGCAAAGTGCACTGGACACGATGTCGAGAGGTGTGCGGCGGATGGGATGAGTTCATCCCGGCCATGCTTTGACAGCTTGGTGGCAAGGTCACGACCAGGTGATGATGCGGTTGAGAGACGCATAAAATCACTCGCCTTGCGTGTGCGTCACCCGCTTCAATCAGGATGACTGGGATGCTCTCAGTTCGTGGTCAGCAAGCTAAGTAGACCGGGATCTGTATCGCATTCCACACGATGCACCCAAGGCTACATCAAACATGTGTCATCGCAGGTCTCTGTAGACCCAGGACCGAATTGTACTGAGAGTGGATCTGCCCACACAGGGAGGCATCTCAAGCGCGAATACTGGCCAGCGTCGTCACTTGATGATATGGGTTTAGCAATTCAGGTTGTGCTGCCATTCGAAGTCCGAAATAAGGAGATCTAGGTCTACGGGTGATTCCACAGATTCTGAAGGGACGGATTGCTGCGGTTGTCGAGCAGGCAACTCGTAGACTGGGCTTTCATCGCTTGGCTATGTATTGCCCGACTTGGTACTATTCGTGCATTTGATAGTCCTGGGTGGCAACGATACTTTTGCATTCAGCCGACTCGAGTACTCTCAGAAGATGCGCGTCCTATAGTTGACAGCGTATCGTGCCTTGCTTGACCGTCAATCGCTTGTCCCAATCAGGTTACCATTTGCCTCCAGATGTGCACCTCACCTAATCTCTCTTTCCACCACCTCCGAGGTCCCAATTGAATCGACGTGTGCCTTTTCGACCAACTGCTAGATCAGTTGTTCAATTACGTGGTCTGTGTCGCCGTAGCGTATTGAATCCGTTTCTGCCCAATCTCACTTCGCCCTATCTCACTTCGCCCCCGTCCCCAGCAGATCCTGTTGCGCTTGAGCCTTTTGTTTCGGTATCCCATTGGCAGCTGACACGGCCGCTATTTCGGCGTCGGAGACCCGTTCTTGCCCTATTGATATCGATGTGTTTGATGATGGTTTGAAGAAGCCATGGGGTATGATGCGACAGAGCAGGCGTTGAGATTGCCGTGGTATCGGGATTGATTTGGAAATCGTTGTGACACCAGAAAAAAGACGGCCAGAATATGGATGACCGAGTCGGTGACGATTTCGAGCGATATGGCGCAGGGATCGCATAGGAATAGTGGTTTGGAAGGATATGTGTTGTAGGGAAGAGACGGAAACACAGAAATAATCAGCAGCAAGCCGGATCTGTGTCGCTTCGGAACAGAACTGAATCGCCTCGAGAATCAAGTTTGCTCCCCTCAAAGCGGTTGACCAGTCTTTCCTGACACTCCTTCCCGCCGCAAAACCGGTGTGCCGAGTGCCGTTCCTTGTCGTAGACCACACCCGAAACCAGCAGGATGCCGATGCGAACTCGCACCGGTGAATTGACTTTCTTATCAGCAGAAACCGAGACCTCCGTCCAGATTAAGACGATTGAAAGGCGAATCCACACACCGACTTACACGTCTTTATCTCCCTCGGCCTGGCTCCACTCTTCTCCTGCATCCTTCTGCGCTCATCGATGTGCTGCTTGGCCCAGATATACGATCCTGCCCCTGCCAGAATAAGGACGCCCCAGCCGTATGCCTACGAGTCACATACGTGTACAGGAGCACGACGTAGGATGAGGGAAACGCGCTGATCAGACTCCCCGGTACATGGGATATATCGGAATCAAGCTGTCAAGACTCACCACCGATCCAGGAGTGTTCATCTTTTCGCGTAGAGTTGGAGTCTCGTCTTCCGGCAAGACTATCGTGCGCTCCAGGTGTAGGTGCCGGGTGTGAGTAGTGGTAGCGAGTTCTTTGCTTCAAGGTATGACAGCCTGATACTTGAGTTCGTTAATGAAGATGGAGCGCTCAGCAGACGATGACCTCTACTCTGCACTATGGAATGTATGAAAGCTAGTGGTTCGAGTTTGCTCTTGATGACGCGGCGTCGATCGCGCGGTGTCGAGCGGGATTTGCGAGAATCCAATACGCACCTGGTCTCTCGACTTGGACATTCAGGCAAGCACCTGCAACTGGAATCGCCTGTAGTAACGATCTGGACATGTGGACTCGGTATCGCAATGCTGGCTTACAGACAAACGGCGGGGAGGCGTGTCGAAACAACAAGCAACCACTTAAGCCGTTGGGATCACCAAGACTCGCCAGCGGTATCTTATCTGATAGCTATGAAATGGTCTCGCTCAGAGGATCCTCAGCTAGCTTGGGGAACAGTGTGAGGTGGGACGTGGGCTGTGGGAATTTATCATACTGCAGATCGACCTGGATTTACCGGTGGCCTCCTGGAAAGCTCAGCAAGAGGTTCAAACAGTCGCCTCGCGTGCTATACTGAAGCAGTTGTAGGAACCCTTGATTCGTTGGTGCTCGTCTTTGGCAATTGAGGCATCGCGTTCTCAGTGCTCTGGTCCCCTACAAGATGTCACTCGCCATGCAGAATTGTTACCTTCACCTTTTGCTTGCCACGATCGCCCGCCTATGCAGCATCGACCGAGATATTGAACCAAGCACGCTAGGCAGTCGTAAAAATTGTAGACAGAACGAAAGGGGGCTGTGTGAGCGCCTGGACTAGCTACTGGAACAGACTCACGAATTTGATATTTGTCACGGTCCACTACTAAGTCGTTTCAGGGTCAACTCCAAGAGCTGTTCAGCTCCCCATTACCGCTTAGAGTGAGCGCCAACAACGCAGAGCTGCACCAGACAAAATCTACGCCCGTTCGGCCCCTGCAATGTTCTCGCAGGTTTTGTCACACTGGCCAGAGTGGAGATATCGGGCAGAAGAGACCTAGTGGAGACAAGGTGGGGCGAATGACGCTTTTGCTGGATCTGCGCTTTGCGCTTCCACAAGCGATTGCGTTGCGTGCGCAGATGATGCGAGACAGCGGGATCCAAATTCTTCCGAGCGATCTCCGCGATGAAACTCCGGCAACGCAGAAAGCGGAGGCTCTTCGCGCTCGTTGCCTTGCGAGAAAACTGCGCTCGGGGTCACTTCATTTCATTTTTTTTGAACGTCTTCTCTCGCCGGCACTTGCCTGGGCCCTTCCTCATACGCAAGTTGTGACTTTGCCGCAGATTGGTTCCTCCAACAGGTCCCTGATCCCCGCGCCAACCGGTGACTATGCCGTACCTCTCTTTAGCCAACGGTATCACTTTCGAATTCTCCGACTCACCCGCCCACGCAGACTCCACGCAGCAAGTCCCTCGACCGAACCTTGGTTCACAAGGACATGGGACCCTGCAGCGCAACCGGCTTCAAGAAGCAAGGTCACCTGAAAGTAGGGTTTGCCCTGTTAATCCAGTCCCATCAGGTCTTTGGAAATCTGGCCCTTACTCAATGGCGACTCAGAGGGATGGGTGGCCCTCCATATGTAAGATATAGGTATATAACAAGCTTCATTCTTGCCTTTTGTAATATCCATATCATGCTTTGATACACAACAAGTTTCGTTTCACCGACTTATCCTCCCAACAACACCGCCTGCGGCCACCTTACACTCCCTACTTTCTTTCTTTCCAACAACTGTGAGCACGTTGCGCCAAGCTTCTCGCCATCCATAACACTGACTCTCTCTCCACCTTGAAGTTTTAACAACTTCACCAACATGTTCTTCTCTACTGTCGCTATCGCCTCTTTTGCTGCCCTCGCCGCCGCCTCGCCCGTCAAGAGGGGCTTCGGCGGTCGAGCTACCTTCTACGCCACCGGACTCGGTGCTTGTGGAGAGTACAGCAACGATTCGGAATTTGTAGTCGCCTTGAACTCCGCGCAGTACGGCGCTGGTTACCCTGGTCCTGAATGCTTCAAGCAGATTCAAATTTCTGGTGAATTGAAGACTCCCTCGAAAAATGCGCCCAATATAGCCAAACTGACTCTCCCCTGCTCCTCCTCTAGCCAACGGCAAGACCGCGACTGCTACCATCATGGATCAGTGCCCCAGTTGCAACTACGGCGATCTCGATCTGTCCCCCTCGCTCTTCAACCACTTTGCGAGCCCCGAAGAGGGCGTTTTTCAAATGTCTTGGGACTTTGCAGGAGTATGTCCTTGCCTGCATTCTTTGTTCTTAACGATGAACTGACCCTTTCCCGTTCCTCTAGGCTGCCGCTCCCGTAATCGAGCAAGCCGCCGTCGAAACTTCGACTTCCGCCTATGAAGAGCCCACCAGCAGCACCAGCGCATGGTCCGCGCCTTCCAGCACCGTTGCAAGCAGCACTGCTGAATGGTCGGCTCCCTCGAGCTCCGCCGCGGTTCCTACCTCATCCTCCGCTGAGGCCACCTATGCATCGTCGTCTTCCGCTGAAGGGACGCCATCCACCACTAACGCCACCTCGACTGTCGCTGCTGCTGCCCCTACCGTCACCGCGATCTTGGGCAACAGCACTTCCCTCGAAGAACTTGCTCAGGCCGTCGCTCTTGCCGGACAGGTCGTCATTATTGGTGCCAGCGCCAACGGTACTGCTTTCAACGGTTCCTCCATCGAAAGCGCCACCGTTACCTTCCAGTAAATCGGTGATTTGAAACGTTACACACTCTTTGCTACCGAGAACTTGAGGTTCTTAATCCCTGGTGGATTCTCCACACTCCGTCATTCACCTGCAACCAACCCTCTACCTTGTCTGCAGAGACTCTCGTCTTCTCTGCCTTCATCCCGCTGTATCCCTTAGCTTCTATGTAGCACATTCAACTTACAAAAGCATGTTAGACATGCAGCCATGTATTCCGTAGAGCTTTGTCGATATTATGCACTATATCGCTTACCATTATATCAAGTTCTGTTTTACCTTTTCAAATTCTTAGCGACTCGTAATCCTGGATCTGGAGACATGGTTTCGCATTTACATAGATCGACTTGAGCGCAGTCGAGCTTTCATGCAACTCGTTGCGACATGCGTGCCCTAGAGGCGATTGCGGTTGCCCCATGGCCTTTCTTCCCAAAAAGAACTGATATAACCAGTGCATGTATCGTGAACATCTGAAGTACAATCCTTTGATCCATGAGATTCGAAATTGCGTATTACGACTGAGAAGCTCGAGACGCGCGACCCTTACCGCCTCTTCCTCACGCTCTGCCTCACGGCGTCTTGAATACCCGGCGGATGGTTGAGCACGCCTTGTCGCGTAGAGCCCATCCGGAGGTCGGCAATGCCGTCCGGTAACGAGGAAGGATCCGCCCTGATCCCAATTGCGTAGCGCAGGCGCGTCTTCATCGTTGCGCTGTCTTCTTCCGATTCCTCGAGTTCCATTCTGCATCGTAAACAATGGGAACAGAGGTCAGAGGTGTGAAGCCAGCGCGTGTCCTATCCAGCTCACCCTTCATCGTCGCTTCGTGAGTCTTCAGCTCCGAGCCCACGTACAACCCGGTACGCAACATTGCAAGCCATATAGAACCAAATGCAGCTCATGACGAGCAGCGCCGCGAGAAGAGCTTGAAAGCAGCCGAGGATATACTGGTTGACATACTGCCCTTGAGATGGATTCCATCCCGACGGAAGAACACGTGGTGCGCGGAAGACAACGGAAAGAAAGACGGCAAAGAACCCGATTTGCCTTGTTACGAGCCATGATAGGAGGAAGAGGACGAAGGTCGCGTCCGTAAGGGTGGGAAGTCCGAGGTACCGGAGCATTTTGGCGAGCTAGAGCGCAAGGATGATATCAGGACAGATGAATATATCTAATTTCGAAGGAACGAACGTACTGGCAGCAAGATGTCACAAAAATCCATTAGTACCATAATGACACATCCAACTCGCGTGTAATTTGTCCAGTAACTGGCAGCGACAAGTGTGATGGTGAGGAAGTGGTGCGTGTACATCTGCCAATGGTCCTTCCGCCTTTCTTCGATATTGATGACGAAAAGTTGATGGCACCAGAAGCCGAGTTGTGCGAGATAGTAGAACTTCGTGGGCCGTGAGAGGGGAGTATGTGGATAGTCTTTCCACAGATAGTCTGACGAGAAGGGCCATTTATCGGCTTGTGACAGGATGTACTATTGCAGTGGCAGGTTTCAGCTATGACTACATGGCGGAGAGGACATGTGCCTCGACTCACAACCCCGATGCTGAAGAAGGTTACGCAATACGAGAAGCTCCAGCCTTGCTCGCCAAACCTCGTCACAGTCTTTTCCCTCAATCGCAGTTCGCGCTTCGTGGACGCTGCGGCGACACCGCTGCCCAGAGCTTCGCCTATCTTCTCCTGCCTCGGTTTCCGCTTTATCGCTGTCTCGTTTAGTCGGTGAAGCCGCCGACGCATGAATGGTTGAAACACCCATCGCATCGATAACTCTCGAAGCACGGTGAATGCGATTGCCCAAAAGAGAACGAAGAGAGCATCTTTTGGCCCTTTTCCATACGCTCTTGACAATTGGGCTGTATTTGTTGAAGTCCCCGTCGGTGTCGTTATCGATGCCGGAATCCCCTGCCTGAGCCATGCTGACCTAGAAACATTATCCAAGAAGGGAATCCCGTGGGCTAACTCTGCCAGTTTTGTACGGATAGCTGTATAAGATGATGCTGCCGATCCGATAACTGATGATGAGCTCCCCAGTGCCTTCTCTATCGTGTCTCCCCAATAGCCGGTCGTGTTTTCTGGGCTTGCAGCAGCACCACCCATGGCATCCTGCCCTAATGCATGCGAGCTGCTAGCCACTATCATAGGGTACGAGAGTAACACCAACGGCTGAATCGGATTGGGGATGTATGATCGCATGTTGACGCCATTGAGTAGTGGGAGACCGGGTATCATTTTTAAGCTGGTGAAGGAGGAGGTAATAGTGTCTGAGATGTTCAAGTGGTTCCGAAATGTCGCATTGAGACGGTCCATGGCGCGTCGTAAGGCGAGGGAAAAGAGTGTTAGATCCTGACGATGGAACTAGTGGGTGGTTGAGGTCCGGCAAGAAGTTGAACGTATTTTTTGTCTTCTCCGTTGTGAGGAGGATGTGTTGGGGAAAAGAACGTGTCGTCACAAGCGCGGTCCTTGACAGTGTTTTCTGAAACCACCGGCACTCCCGAGAATCTGAGCGAGCGCAGGATGCTGGGCAGGCGAGCTTTCTCGAGGGAGACGATTTTCGGGTCCCTGAATGCTCACGACACAAAACCGGGCGACTCATTTCGCTTGGATTTCAACGTGTTGACTACGGGGTTGGTGTTTCACACTTTCCATTTCCCCACGCGTCGATTACTTAAGCAGAGAAGCCGGTTCCGCCCAGGCGAATGATCGAAAGTGTGTGATGTGGCTCTGCACTTCGTGTGGTATTATGTGTTTCTAGTTCTGGGTAATCTGGGATCGCAATCCTCGTCGTCTGTCATCCCTATCCCTCTTTCGTCTCGCTGTGAAGCATTCATCAAGGCTCGGTATATCTAGATTTCCGGCTGCAATCGCGTCGCGTTTACGTCAACGGCCAAGTTCACTCGTCTGGCCACACGATGTCCAACGTAAATAACCAGCCAATTCCGACGCTATTCGTCAGTAATGTGGAGTCTAAAGTCAAGAAGGATGGTGAGTTGATTCGACAGGCAGATGTCTCCGGGTCGCTAAATGTTTGGCCGATAGAATTGAGACGGCAGCTTTATGCGCTGTTCGTCCCATACGGAAAGATGTTCGTCACGACACAATCGATCGAATAGATGGGTATGCTGACACCTCCTTTACCTCTGTGCAATAGTCTCGATGTCGTAGCTCAAAAGGGAAACAAGATGCGGGGTCAGGCGTTCGTGGTGTTCGAGGAGATCAGTGCCGCAACAGCTGCTATGAGGGCTTTGGTAGGCGAAGAATTTTACGGAAGACCATTGGTGAGTCCACTCTCTCACCGTTCTTGATACTCCGTCACGCGTCGACGGAAAGGGGCCATGTCCTGTGTAAGATCCACGCTGGAAATGCCTTGGCAACTCCGGGACCAGCGGGACAGACGAGCAGACGAAAGTACGAGTATCTTTCCGCGAGTCGCCGGGAAACTTGGGAGAAGTTCCATATAGTGGGAAGAGTCGCGCCAACCCAAAATGTGTCGTTAAAGTTGAGGAGAAAAGAGGGATACTCTCCGAGATCCTGTTGACCCTCGACCGGCTCGGACATCCGCGATGACCATTCGCCGATCCGAAGGCGAGAGCGTTATGGCTTCTCCAAGGATGGGCAGGCGAAGGTCCCGCATTAGCGAACAGAGCAGTAGCTGTTGTGCCGGTTATCCTGGATCGCAACGGAGTCTGATCTCTGAGTTTTTAAGAGGCGAGAGAATGGTCCTCGAACCTTGATTGCGGTGGGGAGGATTTTGCTAGACTGTTTGCAAGCGTCGACTGTGCGAGAGACCTCGAGTCATCTTGACGGATTGAGGAGCCTTCAGACAGTCTCTTCAAACCAGCGGGATTTACACCTCGAAACTAACAAACCGTGCTAACTCTGAACCCTTTGTTGTTGCAGCGCATCACATACGCTCGTTCCACATCAAATGCCACTCTGCAACACGAAGATCCGGACGCGCAGATCATTGCACCATCCAAAAAGCTGAGGAAAGAGGATAGGACGATAGCTTCTCGAGCACAGGGTGCATACGAGGACCTGGAACGAGAACGACTGGACGAAGAGGAAGGCCGTGGAAAGCGAGAGCGAGGAGAGAATGGCGATGTCGAGGAAGAGGCGGATGAGGCGGATGAAGCCGCCGACGAGCCGGATAAAAAGAAGAGAAAGGTGGATCAGACGGAAGAGGGTGCGGATGTGGACGAAGAAGAGATGGAGATGGACGATGAATAGGGGCATCGCTTTGCATATCAAGACCAAAACGCTGTATTATAATGCGCGAGGCTTCTGGGAAGGGGCTTCATGTTATCGCATCTTGTATCTTGGCCGCTGAATTTGGAAAGCCGTTGATACCGACATGACGAGGTTGTCGGGAGTTCCATATGATGAGCTATATGATGGCTTCATCTCGCGGTCCACCTCGCGCGGTACCAGAAAGGATCAGTGGGATATCTTACAACATGGGCATTGGGAACTGTACGTTAGCGTTTATCAGCCGTATCCTTGACCGCAAGGGCGGCTTCGCGCGACGATGTTTGTGAATAGACGAGACGATACGCTAGTGGATCTGTGTTTGCCGGCCACTGGGACAGAGGTTCTATGAAGCCGGACTATTTGACTTCACGCCTTGCTTAACATGGATGCCTTGAAGCTCTTTCTCAGTTCTCCAGGAACGTTTTCGGTTGCGATAGATAAAGCCAGAAGCTAGATGGTCATGCGCCGGTCTTCACCGTATACGCTTGAATCTGGAAGAACGCTGCAAAGATACATGATGGTCAGCAGATGGCAAGTACAGAAGGTACAGTGCAAAGACTATCACCTACACCCAGCGTGACGACCAGGAAATCATACGTAAACTGGCCGACTTCGAGGTATTCCTTTACCACGCCTGATAGGATGAAACCCAAGAGATTAGCGGGACGTCGACGTCGTGCGATTCCGGAGCGGGGACAAGCCAAAGTAGGTCGGTTTCACTAAAGACTTACGACGGAACTCTTTATTCGGGACTTTATCCAGAGCGACACTAGGTTCGGAACAACACAACTGGTCAGCCACACGTCTCATCTCTTGCTCATCCCTGCACTCACGTCAACCCGGTGTTCCTCTCGATTCCCGCGAGCAGCGTGGAGATCAGGATAGCGTCGAATGCATAGTGAAAGAGCCGTCCGAACAGTGGCATCGTCGAATCGCGGTAGGTCGAACCGGGGAGAGAGTAGACGAAAGATCGCCTCAAGCAGGAGTCCTATGTCGTGTGAAACAATCCATCCTGCTCCTATCGTTGATGTGAGCGGTGCGATTGCTTCCGCAGGCTGGTCGACATGATCGATCACATCAAGACTCACACGGATATCCAGTTGACAGGCGGCTGTTGACAGGATGCTTGACAGAACTGTGACAAATGACATACAACCAGCTCTGACTTGGAGCTATCGCCATTCTGCAACGGTTCCGTAGTGAGTCTCTCCCACGAGGCCTCTTGGACGCTGCCATACAAGCCATACGTCGATCTGGCAGTTCAGTGCCTGCAGACTGCATTCTTGCGAACGTCAATCCCTCGACCTTTGTTCGTGCAACGGCAGATGCGTATCGTTGAGTGGAAAGATCTTCAAATTGGGTTCACCGGTAAGTCCAACGTCCCGAGGAGATCGATGTTGATTATTGAGTCATCATCTTCTCCAACACCAGACCTACTACCATGAATCTGCTTCACGTTCTCCTCCTGGCTGGTGCCATTGTGGTCAACATTCCCTGGTTCCTCATGATCCGACGAAGACGCCGTATCGAAGCGCACTCTAGATCCACATTGCGATCGTTCTCTCAGCAAAAAGGTACAGCAAACTCGAGCGATGAGGATGGATTCTTTTCTGGAAGCGTTGGAACGACTGTCAAGACGCATGTGCGGTTGGGAATACTGTATGTGATCATAGTGTCGATGCAAGAACATATCTGACCTATCTCTTGTCGGATGCTCTTACCCTTCAATCCATCAGTAACAAGCTGCAACCCCATCATCTTCCGCTGCTGTTCGTTTATACGTGCACACTCTACGTCCTGACTCGTCCAGACCTCGGTCAAAAGGTTTCTCGACTCTTCGTCTTTGCTTCTTCTGCATCTGCAGCGAAAGTGACGAAATCAATCTTGCCCTCTTGGCTCAATTCACGCTTACCAGACGACTTTCCCTTCGCCATACCGGACAGAAACCCTCCGCAGGATACGAAAGATCGACAAAATTCGCCTTTTCTAGAACCGCAACTCCTCTCCCACTCGGGCCAAGCCTTGATTTCCATTCTCAGCATGGTGACTGGGTTGCTACTCTCGTACAAGTCATCATCGGCTTTGGGCAAATGGGAAAAAGGAAAGGGAGTGTGGATCGGGGCTGGAGCTGGCAGCGGAGGGATGAGCGGAGGTCTTCGGGGTGAAATCAGAAGTGCGGTGAGAATGGTGTGTAACAAGTGGCCCGAGAACGACGTCGCGTTTCCTGAAAGTGCCTTGTAGATCTCCTTGATACCTTCGCCTCAAGACAGCGAATCTGACAACGAAGATGCTGTCAATGACAGTCGCCAAGCTGGGTATTCTTCCGAATCCAAAGCTATAGCCGGGTCCGACAGAGATGATCGTCGAAAAGCTTTGCTGAATGAAAGAGCCGGAGAGTTGGTCGCCTTGATCGTCGGGTTCGCATTTGCCCTTCAGTACGTCTTCTATCATGCATTCTTGCCACACACCCCTTACACATGTTGTCCAGTTTCCACCTAACTCGCACTCGCGCCCCGTTGCAAAAGCCGCCCATGGCGGACCTTTTACCCAAGGGGTACCTTGCGACGCTTCGGCGGACAGACGGGCGTGTCAGGTTCAATGGGGGAAGCGATGTTGCGAATGGGGAAGCAGACAACGACCCATCCAGTCGCCACACAAGAGTACCCAGCCTGGGTGTAGAAAAGTCTTCAAGACAGAAACAGCGCAGTCCGCTCCGAGCCAGGCCACGGTCACTTCCTCGACAGCGCAAGGTTCGAATCGCTCGCTCGGCAAGCAGTAACGAAGACATCAAATCCGATTCACAGGAGCCTTCTATACTTTCGGCGATTGCGAACGGCAGTAACGTGCTTGACATAGATGGACAACTGTGTTCTACGGAACAAGAACCGCCAGTTACGAGCCACGAATACGCAGCATCAACCAGCATGAACACCGACGGAGATTTAAGCGAACGGACACAGCAGTATAAGCAGCTGAATGTCCCTATCAGCACTCCCGAGGTGACTTCTGGCATCCTGCACAATGGAGACGATATGTTGAGCCTCAACTCGTTGCATCTAGAAGCCGCTCATCCAAGGGAAGTCGATACCTTGACGAAGGTGGACCAAGGCGACGCCGTCGACGGCCTCGGGCTTTCGACTGATGATGTGGCCCAAACATCCTTGTCTCCTCCTGAGGTTCCACAGCAAAGCAAGGGGTTCCCACGAGAAGTGCGACCTAAGATACGAACAAGGTCTTCACATCAACTAGGAAGGCAGTCATCGGCAATATCGAGTCCCTTCCCACCAAATCTTCCCCTCTCGATGATCAGACTTGTCGAAAGCTATGTGAATCAATTTGTCGCTTCCGGAACATGGAGTGCGGGGCAGGGTGAAAAGGGGTATATGCTTGTAAGTTGTCTGTTCGCGACTAGATTGCCAAATTCATCTGAGGCAACACTTGGCGCATCAGACTAGGACTCTTACCAAGCTATTGTGCGAAGCGGAGATGCTCAGCGAGAGTATGTTCTGTTTTTTATTTTCCTCTTATGGTAAGACTATTTTACTGCCGGCACGCTAATCCCCACCGCAATCTACTGTCTCGTAGATCCGCCGCCGCTATCTTTGTCCATCCATTTGACCCACCTTTTGCTACTTTATCTGCTGGCGATCCCTGCGCAGCTGATGCCCGTTCTTGGGAGGTGGACTGCTCCCCTGGCGCTGGTAGCTGGGTGGGGACTGCTGGGTGTAGAGGCATTGAGTCGCGAAGTGGGAGCCGTGTTTGGAAGTTCAGGTACGACTCCTTCGCTGACGAGTGCAACACATATTGGATGCTGACTGGCACGTTCGTCGGCAAAATAGAGAACCACATACCGACCTACCTCTATTGCGCCGAGATTCTGTCCGAGGCACTCGATATCTCGCCTCTCTTTTTAGAAGCATATACGAGCCGTGTAAGGGAACGACTCGAGACTGACGAAGACATTGAAGGACGGGTGGCAGACTTGATTCGAGAAGGGGACACGAGAGTTCAGGTTCTTGCCAGATTGCAGGATAGAAGGGTGGAACGCTGGGTTCCTGATTTCGGGGTATAGTTTTCTGGAACGGAACTGTCCAAGCCCGTAATAGAGATGCAGAGATGCAGCTTACGCATCAGGCGATGCTTTGGCCGCGAGGGGAATGCAATGGATAGATCAAATGCGAAACGGCTTTCAAGTAGGTCACGTAGGCCAGAGCCAGATAGGCCACGATCGGACCGACTCTGGACGGGCGGCATCCTAGTACATGACGCCCTGCATGAATTCACGGGGTGTACCTACCACCTCTGAAGCCTGCATGTACGATCTGCTGCAACATCCAACCAGAGACCAGATTCCAAGCTGGATACCGCCTGCGATATAGACACGCCCTGTGGCGGCTGATAACGACAGACAGCACGTCGGTTGCTGAACGCGATAGCAGCCGCAATCATGTCAGGAGAGCAGGTTTCCCGCCTGCCATCTCTGCCTATGGGCACTGTTCCCGTCCCGACGCCGTCTCTTTCCTCGATCGGCTCCGTGGCCACACCAGGCTACAATCCCCCTCCGTCAAGACTATCACCCCCGCTAGAGATGACGATCAAGCAAGCGGCAACGGACTTGAACCGGTATCCTGCAGAAGGAAACGAGGAAAGTCCCTTAAACACGACTGCAACCGGGTTGGCGATCTCGATGGACTTTCGCGGGTCGGGAGAAGAAGCAACAGAGCAACATGGCAATTTCATGCCGACTATAGAGCAACGCGGGTTCGATGGAGGTATGGTTCGCAACAGTCTGGACAGTAATCAGGACAACGAGGAGGTCATACCCTATGCGACAAAACGCGGCTCAAATTCTCGGTTCGCATTCGACCTCGAGGCGCCCATGGAGGTGAGTTCAGAGATGCACTTTCTATTCCTGAGTCTCATACCAAGCTGTCTGGTTGTCGCAGGTGGGATCTCCAGCCGGATCAGACTCTGACCAAGCCCCAAGATGGTCCCAAGCACTAAATCACGCGCAAAGTCGGTCCGAACGCCCTTCCTTTTCCGGATACTCTATGGTACCTGGAGCATCTTCCGCTGGAGTGTCCGAGAGAAGATCGATGGACTCTGACGGTCTAGAATTTGCCCGGAGGGAAGACGGTACATCCGAAGGCCAAGCTACTCGAACATCTGGCGAACAGGACCGCGGGTCTGATCCCAGTTCAACGCAAGCACGGACAGAAACCGGGTCGGCTGACAGTTCGCCCGATGAACCTGAACCAGCGGACGATCAAGACGAGGACGATGATGAAGACTTGGTCCCGCCCATGTTTACACGGTCGTATTCAAGTCCTTTGCCTTCGCGGGTCAAGCCGTTCCAGAGGCCATCGTCCAGACTTTCCAGTAGCCCCATGACCGCAACGCCACCGATGCTTTCGCACAATGTTTCACAGCAATCAGTGGCCAGCACCGATGTTGTCACACCGACGGCCCTGCAGACGCTATCGGCCGAATTGTCGGATTCCCTTCAGTCCGCCATTCAGACGTTATTACACCTCTCACCTCCGCATCTGTTGGACAATGCAAAGGAGCAGTACTCGGGGTGTACAGTGCAATTGCCAACAACGAGTCTCAGCGCTCTCTTGACAGCGATGAAAGGCCTCAACTACCTTTCCGCCAACGTTGCCTCGCTATGCCAAGACGAACAACCTACCACTCTTGTTGTCCCCCCTTATCCTAACACATCGCAAACCATCGGGCCTGACAATGCAAGGCAGCTAGACCGACATGTTACCGGGATCACAGGGATCTTGGACGCCGCAACTTCAATGGAGGATTTCGATATCGGAGAACTACTTCAATCCACGGCAGATCTTCTCAGCGGTCAGGCGGTGCAGGCGGGTGTGGAGCTTGTGCTGTTTCACGGCGATGTTGGAATCAAGCACGTTAGCCTGCATGGTGACGGGGAAGGTTTAGGTTACGCGCTGAGTTACGTAAGTCTCGTAAATGCTAGTAAGCAAGGGCTTGCGGCTGAGAAAATCGTCGATACCTCACAGGTCCTTCGGCAAATTATCAATGTCTGCGAGCCGGGAGACACGCTCGAATTTGGCCTTCAGCTCGTCCCGCAATCACCATCATTGACTCCCCGTGTGAATCAACCGCTCACCGCTGCGGAACTCGCGCGTACCACGGCTTCAATGTCTGAGATGGACTCGTGCTCAGAGCCAGGCATGACCATGCAGACGAACAAGATTTCAGGGGAAGGCCCCTTGCTTTGCACATTTGACATCGTTCACAACTGCACCGGTCAACGCAGTCGACGAACCTCCAGCGCGGCGACTCCTAGGGCAGACGTCCCTTTACAAATGAATCAAACAGCGACCGAGAGAAGGCGGCCAGAAGTCGACAGCCTGCTTTGCAGACGGATACTGCGGCACGTCAACGCCACACTCCGCACACGGGATTTACCCGAGGACCCGTCATACTTCGCCGCCAGCGCGTCAGGATCATCTACCGGCAGGACCTACGAGCTTTCAGTATTGCTTGCGCGCGGTGATCCCATTGCAGAACCCACGATTTTGTCGGCAGAAGAACAGGCGGAGCGTCAACCATTTCCGCAACTCCAACTGGCTCGAGAACCGACTCTGGATGAGTTGTCACGGTTTACAGAAACACTTCGCGGGAAACGAGTCGAAGTGCATGCTAGTTTGCGGAGCGTTTTTGCGCGACACTTGTCGAGCTACCTTGCCGCGTGGGGCATGGAAATATCGCACTTTCCCATTGAGGAGGAAAGCGTGGAACTTCCTGCTCAAGCATCGGCCTGGAGGGAAGGGATGAATGCACCGGCAATCACCCCTACAGGTGTTGCGTCCGGTTTAGTGGGCGTGATGAATATGGTCGTTACCGACAGCATGGGAGTTGGGTCAATATCCGGCGAGAGGTTCATTATCATTGACGACGACGTGTCGGTACTAAAGAGACAGCTGTTACAGCTTCGAGCAGTCACGCCTTTGGCCGGCTCACGGCCTCGAAACCTAAAACGGCCGACACTTTCTGCCCGTACTCGGTCAAGTCCGCAAGTTCGGCAGCTTGGACATGATCTGAATTTGGGACGCTTATCAGGAGGCGGTTCCGCCTCAAACACTGTCATTATTCACTTTACCAGCCTCGCTAAATACAACCACGTTCGGGATGTCGTTACCAGTGTTCTGGCAATCTCGCCGGGGTCACATTTCCAGCCCGAAGTGATGGTCATACCCAAACCGGTCGGTCCCCGGCGTTTCTTGACGGCACTTCATACCGCGGTGCATCGCCCGATCATCGATCCGTACTTCACTCCAATTGCGACTTCGCCGAGATCTCCCGGTGGTTACTTCACGCCCAAACTGGCCGGCGCTCAAGCGTCTTACGAAGGCTCAACGCTGAACCCGCCGGGAGTGATCAGTCCAGGAGTAGATTTGGGATCAAGGCGCAGTAGTGGGCCTTGGCCAAACCTCGAAGGCCTGCCGGGTGTGGGAGGAACTTCTTTGCAAGGCTTCGCCAACACACCTGGTATAGTCTCAACTCCCGCATCAGAATATTTCCAGGATCGAGTGCCTCACAGCGACCCGAACTCGAGGGCATCCGGCGTCGTGTTATCGAGTCCCGATGGTCGAGCATACGGCATGTTTTTCGAACCGCAAATTCGGCTGGAAAGCAGTAGGCGGAATTCAATTGGGAACAAGAACGAGAAGCGTCGGACGCCTCTCAGTAGATCAGTTTCAGCTGCGACTGTGGTGGAGCGAGAGTCTGATGGGGTACCAGGAAATAATGGTTCTCCACGAAGGACATCTAATTTGTCCACCGGTTCAAGCGGGGATGGGGAAGGACGTGGATTGTCTTCACTACAAACAGTAGAAGAAGACGATCCAAATGGCACAGAAGGGGAGACTGTTTCTTCTGCCCCGCGATCGACATTGATTCGCAAAAAAACCTTGACTAGACCGCAAGAATCGATCGGTCGAGATCGTGCAGGTTCAGGCTCTACGCCATTGCGACCCCGACCAGCCACAACTTCTTCAGCGGCAGCGCAGACTGAATCTCTAGAACCAGCGCCGGCGGATGCTGCTGTCAATGCGATAAAAACGGAAACGGTCGCTGGAAAGAAGAAGGAACTCGGAGGCAAGCGAAAGGTTGGTACGGGCAAGAAGACCGCTACCGGGAAAGCCAAGGAAACCATGGTGGTTCCTCCTATCAATGTCCTGATCGTTGAGGACAACCCTATCAATCAAAACATCTTGTCGACCTACTTGCGAAAGAAGAAGATAAAGCACCAATCTGCCTTTGACGGGAGAGAAGCCGTGGAGAAGTGGAGAACTGGAAATTTCCACATCATTCTGGTAAGCCGTGTGGAAGGAAACGCTTCCGGATTTTGCTCAATCGATATTTATTGTCTTTACGCAGATGGATATCCAACTGCCAGTAATGAACGGGTTGGATGCAACGAAAGCTATTCGGGATATGGAGAGGTCTAGTAACGTAGGCTTCTTCCCGTCTACACCCAACTCCGAGGCTCGCAATACGCTCAGTCCGGTCACTGAGGGGATTCCCGGTACCCCCTTGCGATCATCCGTGATCATCGTGGCATTGACGGCATCCAGTCTCATGCAAGATCGAGTGGAAGCCTTGGCTGCAGGATGCAATGACTTTTTGACAAAGCCAGTGTCATTGAAGTGGCTGGAGAGCAAAATCATCGAGTGGGGCTGCATGCAGGTAAGGACTGTCTGAAATCACGACATCCCACAAGTTACTGATACGCGTTGCCAGGCTTTGATCGACTTTGAAGGATGGAGACGCTGGAGGACAGCCGACCAGCCCGACCAGAAGGCCTCAGAGAACGCCAGACTGGCTGTGCGAAACAGCGGTGCTGCAAATGCGAAAAACATTGCCAGTCGGCTCAAGATCGCCCCGAGGCCAAGATCAAATCCAGCTAGCAGTGACGAAAGGGAACCACCTCAACCGAAGTCTCAGGAGTCCGTAACGGCACTCGGTATGTAAATCCGCGAGTTACGGCCTAGGTGTGGGATCTTGAAACGCCTGAGACACATGCGCAATTTTCTATGTGATGCTTCCTATAATTTTATGTTCGCCCACCGTCCGACGTAGACTGACTTAGACTACTCGGGTCATATTACGGACGCATTGCCGTACGCTGAATTGGCCAGACCTCGACAGACGAGTGCGAATTCATTCAAGGCGGCTTTAATACGCTGAGGTGTTCTCGATCTGGCGAGTGTGCGCGAAATCAGAGTGTTAGCATGAAAACATTGCGGTCATGTACACTGTGCCTCGCTCTCACCTCAGTATCGCTTCCTGGAACTTCTTCTTTGCTTCTGGCGTAGCCTTGTCCCCTGGATATTCAGGCTAGACCCATGTACAGTCAACGGTCCGTTAGGTGCCGAAAGCGAGGACGGCTCACATTTGCCATGATGGTCTCAACCCATGCCTTTGCAAATGTCGGTGTCCTCACGATGATGGCCACTAGTATTTCTGCATAATTGGGTATTGTCGATCGAGGACTTGCAACCGCACCACCGGTAATCACGGCTTCTAGGATTTCCCTTCCGTGTGCGTTGATCAATGGCTCATACGCTTCAGCAACCGATGGACTATTCCTCGACGTGTGCATGACCGCTACCTGAAAGGCTCTTCGTGTTAGCAGTATTATGCTATTCGAGGACGACGCGACTTGCCAGAAATTCAATCGCCGCGCGCAGCGTGAACTGCTCGGAAGATGACAGCGCCATGACGGCCAAGCGCATGCATACCGACTGTATTTCAGGTGCAACAAATATGAATGCCTTTGGAAACTTGGCAATCACCTATCGCAGATCCGAAGTAAGCGCATGTCTTCAGCTGGCCGATCGAAGACATACCGCTGAACCATACTTGAAGAAGGATTCGGCCACATCGGGATTCTACGACGATGGATTAGAAATATCCATGCATATGCATTGGCAGAAGATGACTCACTGCTTGCATGGAAGGCGGATCCTGCAGAACATGGGCCGCGGCGCGTATCAAAATGTCGGTGGTAAGCACGGTGACCCGAAGTGTCTCCGCTTGCTCCGATTGATCTGCCAACTCTTCCTGAGAACCCGGCTCGGATTTACGCCTCAATATTGGTGAAGGTGCCATACGAAAGATCAAAGCAGATGCTATGGATGGCCACAAAGCGGAATGAGACTTTTGTGCAGCGGAGCCGATCATGTACAGCAAGGGCGAGGGCGGCAGCGATATAAGTGTTTGCAGAGACGGTGAAGCAGTGATCGCCTTCGTAAAAGCGCTGAGGACCTGGCGATAGTCCCGAAACATCAGACATATCCGCAGGCGATAACGCGGCTTTCACTTACGGTGGCCATCTCTGCATCCTGAGACCAGGTATCCATGACCCGAGAAACGCTATGCAGTATCCGATCGCGTATTTGTTGAAGGCGGCCATCGTTGCGAATCACATCCAGACTGCGCGCTGTATCAGCAGTCGCATCAGGGTCGAGATCGAACATGTCCTCCTCTGCTGGAGTCAAGCCGTTGGCACATGCAGTCAAGGCTTGCAGCTGATGCATAGCGATGGCTCTAGCAGCTTCGGTAGCCTGGCAGAGAGAAAGAATTAGCTGCCTGGAGTCATGGCTGTGTACACGTCGGTGATCTCACGGATGCGGCGGCATCAAGGCAGTGATCGAGCTTCTCGATGATGGGCGTAGCTATGGTCTGGAGGCAGTTTTCAGTGCCGTTTGCTGTTGGCCGATAGAGGTGGAAAAACATACTGATATAGGATCCACCGCATCCGCAAGAGGAATGGCCTGTAAGACACTGCAAATGGCCTCTATCACCTTGATCTGTTGCTCTGCCTATGCTCAAGGCGTCCGAGAAGTGAGCGCCGTCCGAGAGTTGGCCGCAGGGAATTCTGAGCAGGAATGTACGTACCTGCATTCCTGCCACTTTCTCATGGAGAGCGCCGAAAGACGCTACATGCTGCGTCAGATTTCCTCGGCACAGGTCACAGATAGCCTTGAGCGCTGATGCTGCTTCCGGGGCCAATTGCGGGACATCTAATGCCGAAACGACGTAATCCAGGACGAAGGCTACCGAGTCGTGATGATACCTGAACCACTCCTCGTATGCACCTAAAGCAAAAGGTTGGGAAAAAACTAACAACGGTCGACGAACCACTTACGAATTAGCCGGATTGCAGCGAGATACACGGCATCTGTTGGGTCGCGAGGTAGTCGACCGAAAACCTGAGCACTAAACAGGATCGGGAGAACTTTCTCCTCGCCCAGCTCGACCGCTTCAGAGGCACATTTCAGGCAATGTAGGGTGACTTCAATATCCTGTTGAGATCAAGCATATGAGAGGTTGCAAATGAGAGGCATCGGGTATGAGGTAGACATACTTGCCACGGCGCATTGGTATCCAGATCGCGTAACAGTATAGTTAAGAGTCCCTGTAGCATATCGCTTCGAATCACATAGTATCTGCAGAGGCTGCCTCAGCCGCTGCTTTTCAAGCTCACTCGGGTCGACTTACGCTGTGACCATCACCTCTCCCGCGTCTCGTCGGTAAACTTCGAAAGCCTTTTGGTCTTCCTTTTTAAGTGGAACACCATCTGCGGGTATCCTCATCTTGTCTCGAAGCCTGTTGACTGCCTGAGAGAAGAAGGACTTGGCAATGTTCCAGCTCGAAGAAGTTGCGTAATCGGATTGAAAGTCTGGACTCTCCATCAATTCTTCTTGAATGGTGGAGTAGAGCATGAGAGTTTGCTGTCCACGACGACGGTTTGTCATTCCGGAGAATGTGGGGCATACGATCAGCCTGGACTTACCTCGCTGACATTTTCATCGAGCCCTGGCAGGCCCGGGAATCCAGTTAGGGACAGCAACAATGTCAGAAAGCTCTGAACGTCTGGCTGATCGAGTTTGCCCGCCATCCAAGTCGCTGAATGCTCCACCAAAGCTTCTACCAGTTTACTGATCGCATTGAGTTCCTCGGATTCGGCATCCTCGTCTGTTGTATGAGGGATCAGTTCAGACAGAAGAATTCGGATTCTGTTTCGACTGAGCGGGCTCACCACTGATTGCTTGATTTACAATCTGAGGACCCTTGATTGATAGCCATCGCAACAAGGGCTCAGTCAACACCTTTGTCGCTTTCCCGTCCCGGAATACCGAGTTTGTGAGGACTTCAACGATTCCGGAGATGGACTGGACCATGAAAGGGGTGTCCAGCAGTGAATACAGCACGGGGAGTAGATTAGTAATGTCGCTATGCCGTCGAACGTCAGTTTGTGATTCGCTAAAAGTCCATAAATGTTTATCGGGCAGCTGTACTCACTCGGCAGTCAGGCCCCAGTCTATCCATGCTTCGAGACACCTGAACCCAGCCGCGGCTTCCTCCTCCTTTTCCCGCGGCATGCCGGAACCCTGTGCCGATAGAGCTTCCGTGATAGTTCTGACAACAAGAGGCATCTCCTGATTCATCGCCCGTGCGACTTCGGATCTGAAGTTGCGTCGTATACGTTTAGCCGACAAAGACGTCTCAATATTCTTTTGGAAAACTCACTTTCTCGGCTCGACAAGCGCGCCTCTGGCAACATCCCTGACCGCTATCTCCAGCCATTCCAGGACGACAACACGAGGCGCATGGTGTCCTGCTAATGTCGACAGAACCCTCAAAAGGGGATCGGGAAACTCTTTCGGGCTGAGTCGAAGGATTAGGCTTGCCAACTACGCGTGTACACTTAGCTCTGCTGAACCTCGTCTCCTCTCGGTTTTGGGCGTCTCAAACTTACAGTACTGAATAGTTTCCGCAGCACAATCTTGTTTTCAGCGTGATATGGAGAGGATGGAGATGCAGCTTCACTCGTGACTCGAAGCTGCTGGTCCAGTATCACTGGCTGCAGCTCGGCAGGTAACGTATCCCTGTAATCAAAGGGGCGAGTTGTCAGTCATCTATCGCTCAATGGTACGCTCCGCTTTGATACTTGCCAGTCTCGAGAAATCTTTGTCTGAGCATTTTGGGCGCCGAAGAACCTTACGACAGGACTCTGTAGCGATCCGTTAGCTCGGTGTCTCTGCAGAGTGATGCTTAGACGGTTGTGGAATACGTACAGGATGCTGAAGTAGCCCTTCTGTCAACCCCCACGCCTGATCCGTCTTTTGCACCTCGATGAGCTGCCTTTGCATCGCCTTTGCCACTTCTGCGTTCCCGGCCATCTCGGGTGCATGCAGTTGCAGGATCATCTGTCCATCAGGATGAAGGCTGTCAGCGTGCGGTTCCAGCGGAGGGGGCTCCTGGATGCCGAAATGGCGTGGAGAGCACGTACCCCAGCGACCTGTTCGAGGTCCGCCTGGGACAGGACCGGCATTTGCGGTGTTATCTCGCTGGCCATCTCGTCGTGGGTCTCGAGTGCTGCTTCGTCTCGAGCCGGCAGCTACCCAGATTTCATTCTTGGTCGTCTCAAGTGAGACCCCGGCGAAAGCATGTTCGATCACTTTCGATTGACCTTTGGCCCGAGCTGAAGTTGTTCCGCTCTCTGCCCCTGTGATCTTCCCTACAGTTCCCGTCCGGTTGAGTCCAGCCTCATATCCACTATGCAGACCGACGACGCTTCCAACCTCTTCCAAACCGATGCCGCGCTCGCCAAATCCGACGCTCGGCGCCTGAAAGCTCAGAGAGCCAGCAAGATCGGTGATCCCATCTCGCTACCGAGCAAGATTCTGGGACTGGAGGTTAGGGGACAGGACGCATGGGTAGCAGAGAGCGGATGGGTCGCGAGGAGCGTCAGTCTGATTGTGAGTACATCAATGTGGCGAGGGCTGCAGATAGGCTAACGCCCTTTGGGGTAGACGGGCAAGGCGAGAAAGGTATTCAAGGGACATCAAGGACCGTGTACTTCGCTTGCATTCTTTGATACACCCCTGGAAAGCCTTCTCTTGACAGGCTCCTGGGATAAGACGATCAGAGTATGGAATACAGAGGTACTTTTCACCTCAACAGCATATCTCGCTCCCTGGCCTCAAACTCACTCCAGATCTATTGCAGACAAGCGACTGCATTTCTACCACAATAGCACATACAGACTTCGTCAAGACCCTTCTCGTCATCCCTTGGCTCAACATCCTCGTATCCGGTGGCTCTGACCGGCAAATCAACCTATGGGACCTAACTCCCTTTGCTGATCAATCCAGTGCAGAGAGCGATACGGCAAGACGCCTTCCAAAACTCAAGACTCTGAAAGATCATACTCGACCCGTCGAATCTCTCGCCCTCGCAGAGCCTGGATCGCTCGGCTGCGCTCCGAATGAAGCAGTGTTCTACTCTGCGGATAGTATGGGTGTCATCCGCGCATGGCATGTCAAGCGGAATCAGGAAGATGCCTCATCATCGCCTGAGAAGACGGGCAGCGTGACTGTCACCATGAAAGATGTGTTCGAGGGGCATCATACCAGTGTACCTGAGCTGGTCGTGGGTGAAGGCGGTCTGTGGAGTGGTGAGTAATCGGTCGAAGAATTCGAGTCATCTTGGGCGGTTTTACTGATATGTATCCCTGACAGCCTCGGTCGATAATCAAGTCCTCTTCCATCCCATCCCTCGCGCACAGCCCCCATCAGCCCCAACACCGATCGTTCATCCCGACTACGTCAAGTCCCTCCTGCTCATACCTCCGTCTTTTCATCCCACTGCTCCGCTCTTGCTTACCGGCTCGGTCGATGAAGATATCCGCGTATACGACGTGTCTGAAGTCCTGGAAGCAACGGGGAGGCCGCAAGAAGGAGGTGCAAACGAGGTTGCAATGGTGAAGGGGCACTTTGGCGAGGTTAGCGGGATGAGGTGTTGGATCAAGGATGGAGAGTCCGAGAAGGAACCGTGGGTCGTTAGTGCTTCTCTGGATGGTACGCTTAGGCGTTGGAGTATGAAAGGTATGCTGTTCTCTCACAACAGGTGCCGTAAGGTCGCTGACACAGGCACGCGCAGACATCTTGGAGCCTCCTCTCATTCCCATCGAAGATGACGAGCCAGAACCCAAATCACATGTGACGGAAGATGAAGAGCGCGAGCTGGCAGAGCTGTTGGGTTCCGATGATGAATGAGGCTTGTGAACAGTTGTATGCGTGGACTGCCGACCGGGTAGGACACAGCTCTAGCTATTATAGATGCCATTCCCTTACTACAACATGGCGTCAATGCGCTCGACTACAGAATACAGTATTAAAGTCCACCAACCGACAGAATTGTCGCTCGTCAACCGAAATGATAGTCCATAACAGTTCCCCTCATGGCGATTCGGCACCATCAGATCCGCCTCGCCTGCAAGCATCTCTGATGGATGTCATGCTAAACTTTCGAATCACGTCGTTCTGCGCCTTCAACCCGTCTTCATCCCGCGGAACCGCGCTCAGCGGCACTTCCTGGACCGCTTGGCCACCCTGCTTCCTCAGAGCGGCAACCAACGTATCCCAAGCTCGATCCATCACCTTCCACAGTATCGGGTCAGAGATCCCCAGAGCGACGACATTGGACCACAGCTTGTGGATCTTTTGCATTCGATCGAGTGTCGAGTGAACCGGAAGCGATGCCAGTCGCTGAGCAACCGACAAGGTAGCCATGGGTGGCGCCTTTGCATCAGATCGAACGGTGTCGTGACGCGGCAAGTCGAGCAACGATGCCAGTAAAATCGGAGGCGAGGGATTATACAGCCATCCGTGAATCAAGGCCAGTGATCCCGGATGCGGAACGCTGAGGTGGACCATCGGTAGATCCACCACCCGTGACGGTGGCGTGCCTTTATCGCATGTAGTGACCACATCGGCACCCGCAGCTGACTTTGCCATTTCCTGGAAGCTGGGTAGCGTGTGAGGCTTGCCTGATTGCACTGTCCCTCTCTGAGGATCGTCGCTAAGATACGCAGCGGAGGCTTCCTCCGTAATGGAGGACAACGGGGACAGTATGCTGTGAGGTGGAACGGAAGGTGCGTAGTCCACTGGTTGAGGAAAGTTGGCGCATTGCGAAGCGTAAACCATATGGCTATAAACAGGTCCGTCGTCAGAAAGCAGTCGCAAACGAAGCGATGATGAGCGCTGCAATGTGAACGCACTGGATAGGGATCATTCTTCCAGCTTGTTCTGTTGACGATTGAGAGGTCGAGCCAAAGGCATATTCGCTCGTTGACCCTTTGCCAGCGACGACTTGGCGTCGGACCGCAAGGCAGTGCGTTGGCTCGAGGCCGCCCAGAGGGTATGAGGCGTTGTGGTATGGCATGCTTTCCCCGTTTGGAAGGTGAAAGCGAATGGTATCGGATGACAAAATGTCCATCACTCGTTTTCCGTGCGAGTCCTGTCTAATGTCCTTGCCAAGTGGTGTCGCGTTGTTGTCATCGTCGCGGGACGGAGGCGGAGTCGGACGGTACAGTGTTGCTGCCATTAACATACTGGGGGACATTGTCTTGAGCTGGGAAATGACATAAGCTGGTGGCTAAGGGCGGTGGGAGGTTAGATTCGTCGAAGTCAAGTGGTGGTTTTAGGAAGGCACTCACGACCTCGGCGAGC
This sequence comes from Naganishia vishniacii ANT03-052, assembly GCA_015708705.1. Classification (NCBI taxonomy): domain Eukaryota; kingdom Fungi; phylum Basidiomycota; class Tremellomycetes; order Filobasidiales; family Filobasidiaceae; genus Naganishia; species Naganishia vishniacii. The sequence goes on along the minus strand of MU158396.1, from coordinate 771,671 downwards.
CGCCCGTAGCATATGGCTCGAGGATCTACGGAAGGGATCTTCACCTTGGGTAGCTTGAGAGGAATGTAGGCTGTTCGCAGATGTGACAGTCCCTGGAGGGATGGATCGATGGTGTTTGGCGTCGATGAGACCTCTTCTGTGGGAATAGACGTCGCATGCTGCTGTCCAGGCTTTGAGGTTGAGACAGTCCTGGCCAACTGCTGGGTTCCAAGGGAAAAGTTGTGTCCTCTCTTCTTGGCCTGAAGTGGAAATCGCGCTCCAGGTTCGCCGACGACCGCTTGTTTTGGTGAAGGTCTGGTGGTAGCTCGTCTCGGTCGCGCATAAGGGTAGCGTTTACTTTGTGAGGTCTGACTTGATCGGGTTGCAGGTGTGGTGTCGGACGCCATTTTGCACGGGAAAATGAGATGGTGGGAAGAGGAGAGTGCCAGCATATAGGCGATGGCTTGTATCTGGACGTAGAGCATATCCTTATGTCTGATGAGTGCGACTTATGTATCGCTTCACGCAAAGGACCTGACTTCTGAAACGCTGTCATTTGAGCCATCAACAACAAATCGCCAAAGGGAGCAAGAAAACAACTCCTATTCACCCATCCTGGTCTGATAGAAAATGGTCGTTTGGCTTGATGCGAAAGTGCGCTTGAGTGGCGTTTCGACATCAGGGGCAACCTGAAACGTGATCGAGAGAACATGTCATCTGGTGATCGACCATGGCACCTGTTTCCGGGTCAGCATCATCGGGTGATTGGATTGATGGCTCATGCGACTCGCGTGTTCAAGATATTTTCTGTTCGTCCTTCGAAAGTCGGTTGGAACGCAAGCTGTTGAAGAGAGTCAAAACGGATCATCGAGAAGACTTTGCTGCGCCGATCCCCCAGCGCCATCGCTCTTCGACGAGGCATCCGCCCAAAATGCATCAAAAGCTCATTCCCCTGCTATATATCAACTGCTATATATCAACAGCAAGAACGATATATCATCTATGGTTGTGTGATGATCGACTCTTCGAGTGTTCACCTGAACAGCAAAAGGATAGCGTCGACTGGTCTCGATCCAGTGACCTATGGGTGACCAGGACAAATATGGGCCCATCGCTCTTCCGACTGAGCTACGACGCTGACAGAGATTACGTGATCTTCACATCGGCTCGTAGGTCTACATGCCATGCAGTCATTCTAAGGAAACTTGTCTTCACGCCGAGCCTGCTCGCACCGACCGGGGCAACAAACATTAAAGGCGGCGTGCGCGTTGGTATAGCCCACGAATCATTTCTGAGAAGGCTCGTACTAGTATCCTCCGAGGTGGCTAGATCAACCCATACCTCGCCTTATGCTATATGAATACATTGTTTCTCTCTATATTCGTTTTCCATGTCTGAGTGGTTGTTGGGTTGCTCGATATCGGACAATATAGCTATAGGCGAACCATCCATTGATTACGCTACCTCCCTAGAAGTCCTTGACACACTCCCTCGATATCGACGATTTCCTTGGCAGCATGTGCCGATAGATTCAGTGGCCCTTCCCTGGTGAACGCGATATCGTCCTGTGCATCAAGTTGATACATTACGTCAGTCTCAACCTTTAGAGCGAGTGTCAGGACAAACCTCGATCCTGATACCGAGTCCGTGAAAATGCTTCGGATAGGAGGCGTCACCCGGAACATAGCATCCAGGTTCAATGGTGATGACGTTCCCTGCCACAAGTGTTTCGCTTCTGGAATGGGTGGACAAGGGGATGAACTTTCTCCCTGCAGGCTCGCTTCACTCGCTATACCCACAAGTTACTCCTGCCGACGATGGGACAGTCGTGAAGATCGCTTCCCAGATGATGGGATATATAATGCGGGTACTATATCCCAAGTGAGTCAAAGAGCGTTAGGAGCCAAAGGATCAGGTACTCACGAGTTTCCGTTCGACCTCGCCAGTCGACAATTTGAAGCCTATCTGCCTGAGTTCCTGTGTCATAAGAGTGCAACCTGGTGACCCGGGTCGCTCAGCGAAGATTTCCTCTTGCACCGTTTCTGTTGCCGACATTGCTTACTGAGTCGGTGTAATTCAGCCATGCTGTTAGCTTCCTGAACGGTGCACTTCTTGATGCATTCCTTTTGAACATTTAGCACAGCTTGATATAGGTCCTTTTGAGGTTCGGTGAACTTTCCAGAAACGGGAAACGTCCGGGTGATATCTGATGTGTAGTGGGCGTATTCGCAACCGGCGTCGATCAGTACCAGCTGTGAAGAAGAGGTCAAGCGGTATTGTAAGCTTGGACAGATGCCACGACTCAACAAAAGACTGGGCGCCTCGCACCTCATGGTTTTGAAGTTCACAATTGTTGTTGGTGTAGTGGATAACCAAAGCGTTGGCCCTGAAATGTATTGGTGAGCAATGACAATTTCGCGCATCCAGACGACCACTTGCCCTGATGCTACCACCGGCACATAGGCTGGTCTTTCTGATCCTTCCATCGCACAGTGGTACTCAAAGACAGCACTCAGATCGTCCTCTCTCTTTCTCCTCTCCCGGCCCGTCCTATTTGACTTCCACACACCGCCATTCGCCGACGCATACTTCATCACCTCTGTATGAGCGAACGCACTGATCTCGCCCGCGATATTCATCAAGGAAAGCTCGGCGGAGGATTTAATCATGCGAAGGCGCTCGACTTCTGGCTCCAACCGCGACGCTCGACCGGACTTGAGCGCCGAATGCAACGTCAGATAAGGTGGTTTCGGAGGTCGAGACCAGATACTTCCACCCTCTGCTGCCGTTTCCGATGCCGTTTTGAAAAGCTTCGAGAGGCTAGACCGACGGCGTTTATCCGATGGTTGCGACATGGGGCTCGTAAGTGCATAAGGCATCGAGCTGACCGAAGACGATGGGCTGGGTGGCAGCTCGACATAGAGGTCCGTCTCACCTGAGAGAAACGATCCGAGGTGCGATGCCAACGTAGAATTGTGATGGGCTGCGTCGGCACCGAAGATTTGCATTGCTCCATCCGTACCCGTACGTGCGCCTTCCCACAATTCATCGTGAGCGTCTTTCGGAGGGACGTAGAGGGTGTAATGATACCCTCGGGGCGACGATGGGCGAGATTCTGCAAGGGATAGGATCAACTTGCGTGTGTGACGCTAGATAGAAATGCTTAGATACCTAGTACGAGTGTTGAATCTGGTTCATCGAAACCGGTCAGGTAATGAAAATTGGTGGCTAAAAGCGATGTTCAGCAACTCCGCTGGCCAAAGCCAACGCAACGGCACTCACACTGTCTAAATTTATAGCTATCAAGCCGAAAGCAGACAAGCATGACGTCAGAATCGCTAGACAGCTGCGCCACAGTCGTTCCGACGTGCGGGAAGGGGAGGAGGAAGGGACATACAAGATTTCTGCTCGTGCCAAAACCAGGAGGCAAGGGCGACCGTAGATTTCGCCCGGGATATAGCAGTATGTAGATCAATCGCCGAGATAGTGAATCCGATAGGTTATGGTGCAAGGACAGGTTGCAGACATTAAGGCGGTCCACTTTAGCGTTCTCGTCGAATCTCCCGTGTGAACTACTCACGCTGCGTCATCAAACGAACGGTCCCACCCATACAAATAACCCTACTCCCCTCCGGCAACCGCCTCATCAGTTTGCGCCGCCTTTCCTCATACTCGGCAGCGGTGATACCTATTGTCAACTCCTTGCCCGAAAGCAAATGAGGATGGGTTGACGGGTGTGGTTGCCCGTACCGTAGAGGCTTGGATATCGCTTTCGGAACAGATTTTGATGTTGTGGCGTAGCTGGACTGAGGAACATGTTGCCTAACTAGTACGGGATATCCGATGGGTAAGGTTTCAGTCTTAAATGCATGACAGTAGCCATTTTCTACTGACCGGCTTGCCTCGCGGTTCCGCCGTTGGTGGCCAATGACCGAGGGTTCCCATGACCATTGCGCCTAGCCAGCGTCAGTAGCTGACGCGGTAGCTTGGAACCCATCATTGCGTGGTATGCGGGATATCGAATTTCCGAAGCGATGAGCACGATTACTAGAATGCTTGCACCACTCAGCTGCTTCATGATTTCTAGCGGGCAAGTCGCTTCAAGCTTGCATCCGTCGATCGCTCGTGCGACGAGCAGCTGGACAACAGCTAGCAACCGTTTCGTTTCCCTTCGTTTCCCTCGCCCGACTGCTGGTCCAAGTGTGAGGATGGTCATGTATTCATAGCATCGTAGGCGGCTGAGTGCCATTGTCCCGGTCTGTTTCGCTCCGAACGTCTGCTTTGGTCGTCTTGCACCTTGCATATCCTCTTCTTCTCTTTATCGTACTAGCACCTTCACCTCAACATGCTCGATCACGTCTCCATCTCTCATGAAAGCAAGTTACTGAAAACCTCTGGCATGGGCGATGCTGCTGACTGATCTTTCGCCCTCTTCTCGTAGGCGGTCTGATCCTGTGGTCGCGGTCTTTCAATCCCACTTTCCTCAACCTCGCTTCATCATCTCGGTCACCCGTAAACTCGCTCGTCAGGGACGTCATCATGGAGAACAAGGCTATTATGGCAAAGGGTGAAGAGCAAGGTCTGGAGAAAGATGGGTTTAGCGTCAGGTGGACTCTGGAGAACGGATTGGGCCTTGTGTTCGTCGTGAGTGTTTCACGAGCGTGGAGAGGCTTTCCCTCGGGACCGGCATTCACGGGGGCTTCCCTCCTATGTGGATATACTGATTGACCGCAATCTACAGGTCGTCTTCCCTGCATTGCTTCCCTTGACCTATGTACCCGAGCTGTTGGTCCGAATGAAGCAACTCTTCGTCTCGCTCTTCCACCCTTACTTGGAGGCCCTTGTGTCGTCCCTCTCGCTCTCCGCCTCGTCTGCCGTGTCCGATGCACTTGCCGCTCTTCAGCTTCAAGGGAAATCAGCACTCATCGCGCTCAAAGAGCAAATTGACCTGGAGAAATGGGAAGCAATATTCGAACGATGTCTGAAGGGTTGTGAAGAACGCGCTTCTGGAGGACAGAAAAGGACTGGCGGGAAATCGGCCGCGTTGACGTTGTCACGAAAAGCACGCCTCGCTGCGGCCGAGGTCATGGCCTCTCCTACAGCCGGTGACACTCCGTCTGCAACTTCGGATACCGAAAACAATGGCCAACCTGCGCTCTCTGCCGAGGAAATTGCCAAAAACGTTCAGGCATTGAAAGGAAGGCTGAAGAGCGGCAAGGGAGTTAACGGTGGACGACGGGGAGGAACCCCGTCTCCTGCTGGATCTCCCGCGAGATCGGCCAAGGGTGGATCGGCCACGAGCAAAGTCATGCGTAAATGGGCCGATTCGACAGGCGGAGTATCACAGGCAGACATGGATCAGTTGGATTTCTCGGCTCCCGACGGACAAGTAGATGCTACGAACGGCTCGGGCTCAGCTACGCCCGATCCAGGTGCGGGTCATGTCGACCTGGACGCGCTCGTATCGACCAGTGCCATGGGGAAAGTCGGAAACGATGGACTGTACGAAGTTGCGGATTGGGACACGGGGAGAAAGGAAGACGGATCGGGAATCGCAAGCGAGGAAGAGATTTTGGCGAAGGGTAGACAGGCGTATCCTTCTCTTTTTGAAAACAGCACATCAGATGCAACCGCCACCGGGAAAGGCGATCCCGGTTCAACTACAGTACCCGTTACTACCAGCAAGAGCGGTAGCGCCCTTTCCAGCCTCTTTTCCCGCTTCACGGGATCCAAGCTTTTGACCAAGCGGGATTTGGAGCCCATCCTAGCGGAGATGGAGAAACACCTGATGAGCAAGAATGTAGCAAAAGATATCGCAGAGAAAGTCTGTGACGGCGTCGGTGCGGCCCTGGTTGGAAAGAAGCTTGGGGGTCTGACCAGTACGTACAATGATCGTCGGCTGCCTTGTCCTGCTGAACGCAACCCCTGATAGGCATCAAATCCGAGGTCAATGCAGCCTTGTCGGCCACTATCACCCAGATCCTGACATCCAAAACATCCACCGATATCCTGCTGGATATCAAACGCAAGGCTTCTCGACCTCATACGGACGCCTCCTCTCTGCGAGAGCCATACATCATGACATTCATCGGGGTGAATGGCGTCGGCAAATCAACCAACTTGTCTAAGGTCTGCTTTTGGCTCTTGCAAAATAAATTACGCGTCTTGATCGCGGCATGCGATACGTTTAGATCTGGAGCGGTAGAGCAATTACGGGTTCATGTTAGGAATCTGGGCTTGCTCGGTGTAGAGTTGGGGCGCGGTTCCGGCCACACAACTGATGCACCCCGAGTGGAATTGTACGAACGAGGGTACGGCAAGGATGCCGCTGGTATCGCGAAAGACGCGATCGCTTATGGTGAGTTCCTTCTAAGTGACTTCCTCCTGCTCGGTCCCTGATGAACGCAAGTGTAGCCAAGGAGCGCCAGTACGATGTTGTTCTCGTCGATACGGCTGGGCGGATGCAAGACAATGAACCACTGATGCGAGCTTTGGCCAAGGTAAGGCTAAAAATAGACCTAGAAAGACCTGAACTAATTTAATTCTTGACCTCTTGACAGCTCGTCTCTGTGAACAACCCAGACAAGGTCATCTTTGTTGGAGAAGCTCTTGTCGGCAATGAGGCCGTTGATCAGCTATCGAAATTCGACAGATCTCTCAGGGACTTTACGTCTTCCGCTTCAAGCGGTTCAGGAGGGAAGGGCAAAGCCAGAGGCATTGACGGAATGATCTTGACCAAGTTTGACACCATCGTGAGTAACCGAGGCACCCTTGCTGCAAGCTGTTTCCGCTTTAGCTGATTTGCCAACGATACGCAGGACGACAAGGTTGGCGCAGCCCTGTCTATGACCTATATCACTGGTCAACCTATTCTGTTTGTCGGATGTGGACAGGTAAGTACATATGCAGGTGTATATACGCATTGGTGCTGATTCACTGTTTGACGTTTCAAGACATATACCGATCTTAGACACTTGAAGGTGAATCACATCGTGCAGGCGCTATTGTCCGAGTAGACGTGTCTTAACATAGGGTTGTAACATGGTCGCCATCTGTCTCTATGCATTATATCGAAGCCTAGGTCGCAAGCCGATGGCGAAGACCACCGCCGCTAACAAGTCGCTGGCTACGCTCATCTTGTCTGCATCACTGCTTCGGCAGGAACGAGAACGCCTTTTCCCAGATAGCCTTGCCTCCGGTAGGTATGATGTTTCCGTGACAGGGAATTATCCGTTCGAAATCCCATCCGTTGACGACGGCCACATCTCTAGCCATAGCACTGTGAAAGCGAGTTATCCGTGAGCTCTTGCTTGCGACCTCGTAGACGGTCACTTACACCTTGTCTTTGCTCGTCATGTTGGGAATAAAGGGATGCCCAGCAACGGCTTTGCTTTGGAAGATGCTCAATGGCCACATAGCCCTACCGTCCGTTGATGCTTTGGCATATTGCTCGGTGCAAGGCAGGTTGAATATCAAGTCCGCTTGGATGAGGGTTCGCGACGGGATGTGTAGGATGGCGATTTCCTTGTTGACATGGCCCGGGAAGAATTGCATCTCGATCTACAATGCGAGGGCTGTCAGCGAGGTTACCGACATTAGAAAAGAATGATCCTACGCACTTCATCCTCAAATCCATAAGTTTTTGATTCCCCTCCTTCTCCCATCACGCCTTCCCACTTGATTTCCGGCTTCTTTTCGGTCACACCCGCTGGTCCGATACATTTCGCTTCAGGATACGCTCGGTGAAAGTCTGCGATCCTCATCGTATGCTCCAGGTCGGGTGCGACAAGGTATCTAACGAAAGGACAAGACGGTGAGTGTCAAGTACTGTGGGGTATCTGTCTTCGTGCAAGCCGCTCAAACGGAGACTCACGACACCTTTCCAAGTTCTGCGAGTTTGGCTTTGGTGGGCTCATCACAGGGACTGCTGACGACGACCAGGACTCGTCCTTCCTTCAGTCGGACCGCAGTTGAACGATTCCCAATAGGTAGGATACCGAACCGGCTGAAAGGTATGTCGAAAACGGTAATATGGTCGTCCAGCTGACGGATGTCGAGTTCAGGTGCAGCCATGGTGGATTGCGAGTTGTTATGGGACAGTGTGCAGACAGGAAATGCAGGTATGTGCTCGATATCTATACTTGTTGTGTGGGCTTCCTAGTATACGTTCGCGTTGTACACTGATACGATAAATCTGTCAAGGATCAAAGGCCGAGGATGACCAAGCAATGTAGTTTGTAAACGACTCGAGACATGGTCGCTAACCTAATAAACCTATAGATAAAAGCCCAGAAATCGATTGCGGCGCCCAGAAGCTTACATCATGCAGATCTCCCAAAATTAGTAGCCGTCGGTTATATCCATCAGGCAGGCCACAGCAGGTGAGTTATCTGGTGACGGCAATATCTGCTGACGGCAAGGCGGACCTTGACTCGGGACTCGGACCCTCCGTCTCCACCGACCCCTTGCCGGTCACATCAGCAATCAAGACCTCGCACACGAAGGAACATTCGACCCAAAAGATTGACCGCTTACAAGTTGCGCTCTGTGCATGCATTGAAGTACGATGGTTATAGCCGCTCACGACCGCCCATTGCAACGTCTATCGACCGCTAGACAGTAACGCTAAACCCTTCCTAGCTAGCGATTATCTGTTGGAGTCCGTTTGGCAACACGTAGAGCCTGAGTTTCCAGGCGCATATTTCTAGGTCGGAGTGCCTGACGACAGCCTAGGCGGTTTCAAACGGTTCAAGGATCCCAATTCTGCTGCGCTCGCGTCACGAGGGTGTGACGTCGTCAGTGTCAGAGTGTGAGGGGCGTCGGAAAGGCTATGTCTATGGTTGGTCAGTACTTCGGTAAGCTGCCATCCTCATTCTATTCCAGGTAGAAACTCACTCGCACACAGCCCACTCATGCGTTAGCAAACGGAGAAGATCGCTACAACGTCATCATAAGTTCCGCGAAGGAGCTCTCGTGGCTTGTGCACTCCGGACATCGTTTGGCATGGCCAGACACTACCACCTTGTCATCGATGAGCGACGCTCTGTGCGTCGGTACCCGCACTCGCCCTGCCATTATGTCCACCAGGATGAATTTCTGGATCGGGCAGCGACGATGGTCGAATGACTAACATCACCAACCACACAGGTTCACGTTGCGAGTCAATAGAGACTGGAAGACGTGCCTGTGTTCTTGGATCGTGTCCATAGGGAGGACAGTAACGGATTTAAGATACACACATCAAGGTCCGAACATCAGCGTTTTGCTTCGCCAAAAACGATTCGTGCGATAGCATTTCCACAGAGAACCGTCCCTTGCCCTCGAATGGATACCGTGAGCTTTACTTCACCCATGGGAAGGCGCTATAGGAGTAACAGATTCCTCAACCAAGGGCAGTCTTCTACATCTCGATTTGGCCCGATAACCATCCTGGATTACCTTGCTTGTCCGACACCGTTGTTTGGTCTGTCGATTCACGGAGAACGGCTATGGACGTTGGGAAGACCGCGACGGAAACTCGACAAGAACAGGTCAATGTTCGCGCTTCATCCTTCCTGTTTGCAATTGCCCTGCCGACAATCACGATAACAATCTGGAAACGAACATGTCGCGCCACAATATCGCTGTGGCGTCAATGATGATACTGCTGGCGAGCCATCGGAGCCGCTGTTGATCAGTCCTTGTTCTCCAGCACCCGCCTTATCTTCACGACCCAGTGCCAAGATCCCCGCTCGCGGAGTTGTGCAATTCGAAGTCGCTGCATGGGCTATAGGTGCTGGTTGCAGAATGACGCGCTCAGAGTCCGGGCATCGGAGCAGGACCATGCGGAACGCACACGAAATGTTGAAGGTAGAGTTACAGCAGTTGTTACAGCCCAACGCTGGGAAAACACCAAATTCATTGTACAGTAGAGTATGACGATGTGTTGCTCGGCCGTTTGTATAGATAGTCGCCTCGCAGACCAGCATGATTGAGTGAATTGTCCGGATCAGCACGGCCTGGCGCAATGACCGCCTTGCTCTTGCTTTCTTGTGTCCCTGGCAGCGCGCTGCGGAATCTGTTTTCCTGAGTATGTCTGACCGTAGCCCCGCAGAAATTGATGGAGTGTTCCCCTGCGCACGTCGGGGCGGCAAAAAAGATATATCTTGCATCTTAGGCCTTCCACGGCTTTCAAAGTCCAGATTCTGGAGCACAAGGAGAAACAGGAAGAAGGGTGGGTCGAGCGAGCTAGGGTGGCAAAATCGGCCGCCGAATCGCGGATCCTGTACACCCTGCTTGGCGGACGCACCTGGCTTCCGCGATTCGTCGTGCTTCTTGGTGGTCGAGTTCTCGTACCAATTACACTTCTGAAAGCAACTTGTACAGATAGCATCTCCTGTCCGTCGGTCAACAAGAAACCGCTCTCCTTCACAAATACCGGCAAAGCCAAGCAGTTGCCAGCATGGCGGAGCCCAGCCAACAAATGCAGGCCTCGGCTGCTCTTGAACCTGCAGAAGACACCAACATGGAGATGGACATTGACGAAGAGAGGACGCTGGATCTTCACTCGAAAGAGGGGTAAGTCTGTCTCATATAGCCCAAGTCAATCCCCGCTAATGCCCTGTCGCATGAACAGAAATGAGACCCTTGAGGTCCAGGTGGACGAGTTGGTCATGATGTCTCATCAGGAGACGGTCGAAATGTTGCAGTCAATCAAGGCAACATCGAACTCTTGGATTACTGTTGCACAAGAACATTTAAGGGCGGGACATCCGGAAGTTGCTAGAGCGATGTTGGAGGCTGCTGTGAAGAGTAATTTCCAGCACAGTCTATGCTTGATGATAACAGCTTACAACTTGCGCGTTCTCACAGGCGACCTGCAGACAGATTATGAGGGGCTCTGCGATGGACATGTCTTTCTTGGTCACATGCATTTGATGTCGGCTAGAGATGCCCCGAAAATTGTCCTTCAAGACGCCGGTGAGTACTGATTGAGAATGCTTGGAGGTCATATCTGATGCAAGTCCTGTCGCTGGATGAAGAACAAGACATCTTGTCCCCCGAAACCCGTTCTGCGGACCAGTACAAACAGCTTGCCGCAGTTAGCTTCGGCAAAGCTGAACAGGCCCTGCAGCATCCTTCAGTAACGGTGGCAGTACGCACTAAGCCCAGGATGGCCTTCCTCATCGGTCGGCGTACGTACACAGGTGAAAAGTCATCCACCGCAAACGTGCTCATACTTTTGATGTGCCCTAGTGATGCTGGCTTTGATGAATCGAGCTTTTCCCGACGCCGAGAGAACGCTCAATCAAGCACTTCAACACGAACCGAACAACCTGATACTACACATGTGCCAAGGGCGGCTCTATCTTCAGTCAAAACGACCCGATCTGGCGCTTCGGACCTATCAGAAAGTCTTGGAAGCCGATCCGAACTTTTCGCCAGATCCGCGCGTGGGAATTGGACTAGGTTATTGGTTGTCGGGCGATCACAAGCGAGCTCAGAGTGCTTGGAATCGAGCTCTGCACAGGGTGAGCTTGTTCCATTTCAAAACTTGTCCCTCTGCTAATCGTGCCCGTGATAGGATGGAAACAATTATGGCGCCAGACTCTTGTTGAATGTGGCGAAAGCGAATGAGGCGAAATCCGCCGGATCGAAACTCAGCGATGAGGGGCGACAGAAAAAGCTGATCGATGCTACCAGGCAGATGGGTCTTCTATTTACGCAAACCCATGGCAAGTCATCACCTGTAGCTTTGTCATTGATCCGAAACACAGAAGTACAGGGACAGCTGAATAGGGTGAGTACCAAGGAATCCTAAACAGCGCCATGGCTGATACCTTCCCCTTCTGACTCCTCCAGGCCGTCAAGCTGGCAGAGCGTGCCTTGCAATATGCAGACACCGTGGCGCATTCCCGACGTGCCGTCTCTGAGAGAACTCGATTGGCGTTCATGACCGGCCACAAGGATGAGGTCGAGAAGTATGCTGCTCGATTGCGGCAGGATCCAGTGCCCGACATCGTAGTAGAAATGGTCCGAGCTCAAAATGCCATACAGTCCGGTAAGTGCCGGTTGCCAGATATAACCTGCGTGATTACTGATATTGCGTCGATAGGCAACTATCGTGAGGCATTAAATATTGCGGAATTGGCCACGAGGAAGATTGGAATTCAAGCGCCCGTTGAGCTCAATCTGCTTTATGCCCTTTTACTGGCATATCCGCATCCTGGTATGCCTTCATCAGAACTTGCAACGAATACCAAGCATGCCCGTGACATGCTCGACAATATACACGAAACGCACAAAAGAGCGAAGCACGACAAAGAGGCGTTGGTTGGTCTTCGCGGTATCGCAAATGATTCTTTGGTCTTTGTTCAACTAGCCAAGCTTTGGCAAACTGAAAATGTGGAGAAAGCCTTAGCAGCCTACCAGACCGCTATCGAAATCCACTCGCGTCTGCGGGCCAGCCAAGAGCGAGATAGCAACGACCATGACTTGGCAGGCCTGAGGATGTCGAACAACCTTGCGACCCTTTATATGATACAGGGTAACGTGGATGGAGCTGTGCAAATGTACGAGCAAGTTCTCGCCTCTCTTGGCCGGGCCCAGGGGGAACCCGAAGAAACCTTTCGTGCGACTTTGCTTTACAACCTGGGCAGGGCTTACGAGGAATCAAACGATGCAGGTCGAGCCTCGGAAACCTATCAGAGTCTGCTAGCGAAACATCCGGAATATGTCAATGGTAAGCTCCATCATCTATCGTCGTGGACGCCACCTCTTACGCGTCTTGCTCCAGCCAAAATTCGCCTGTCGAAATTGGCGCTTACACTCGGCCGAGTGACTGAAGCAGATCAGATACTCAAGGAAATCAATACAAGCCATTCCTCAGACATCGAATTCCGGGCTTTCGTATCTCACTATCTGCATTCGCAAGAGAAATGGACGGAGTTATCCAAGTTCGCCATTACAACAAGAAAGTCGCATTCGGACGACCTACACGCATTGTGCACGCTCGGCAGTTATCACTACCACCTTGCCAGAGACTCAAAAGCTGCCGAAATCGAGCGTGCGAAAGATTATTGCAGAGCAGCGGAAGCTTTTGCTCAAGCACTCTCTCTCGATCCCACATGCACCGTCGCTGCGCAAGGCTTGGCAATCGCAATCGCCGAAGACACACTTCCTCTGAGAAAGGATGGGATGACCAACAGGCCGTCGGACGGCGCAGCAAAGCTGAGGGGTCTCGAAATCGCTCTGTCAATATTTACCAGGATCAAGGATTCCATGTTGACGTCGAGCGTCTTGGTGAACATTGGCCACTGCCATTTCGCTAAAGGTGACGAGGAGCGGGCAATCGAGGCGGTAAGTATTCTGTACACGGTCAGACAAAGTTTTGGCTCACCTCTGGCCTAATAGTATGGAGCGGCCTCGGAAATGACCAAAAACCAAGATTGGCAGATCTTGATGTACTTGTGCCGCGCATACTACGCTTTTGCTCTCAAGACCTCGAACTATTCCGCCATGGGTAAAGCTCTGACCTATGCACAACGGGTACGTGGAACGTGTTCAGGCTAACATGTGTAGACATCTGAAGTCATCTTTACCTAGGCAACGCAAGTCAAGCCACATGACAGGACGACATTATATAATATTGCAATGATTCAACAAAAAGGGGCAGAAATTGTCTTGAACTCGGAACCAGATCATAGATCGCTCATCGAAGTCCAGCGAGTGACGGGACAAGCGAAGAGTGCCAATGAGTAAGCATTCCTGTCTGGCGAGCGCAAATTCTTGGCATTCATCTCGTCCGTTACAGTCTTTTCCAGCTGCTTGCGAGTTTCTCGAAGGAGGGAGCGTTATATGATCCAGAAATGGCTGGTTATCGTGCCAAGTATGGGGGTTCTCTATTACGAAAAGTGCCGGAGCAAGTGGCAAAGCAAGAACTTCACGAGACCGAGCAGTCCACCAAGCACGAAATCGCAAAGAAAAGAAGAGCAGAAGAAAAGGCACGACTTGACGAGATTCAGGTGAGAAGTTCGAGAACGGAGCGTATAGGCGCCACTCTGACTCTGCGTTGGTACAGCGCGAACGTGTCGAGGCAGAAAAACGCCGCTTGGCGGAAGAGGAGGCCATTCGGGAACGCCAGCGCGACGAGGCGAGAAGCTGGCGGCAGGGAATCAGGCAACAGGAAGAGGAAGAGGGCATCAAGAAACAAGAAAGAGCTGAAGGTAGAGCGAGATCCAAGAAGGACAGGGAACCGGCCGGCAGTGGGGATGACGCGAATCGCAAACCTCGCCGCAAGTCCAAGAAGAAGGCGAAGCGCGGCTCGGAGGATGAGATGATCGATGACGACGAGGAACCTCTTGGAGTGCATACCGAGGACGAGGAGACCGAAGCACGGGCACGCTCCAAGGTCAGTCCACGCTCTTAGTGCGAGAATTCATCCAATTAACCTGCAGCAAGTAGACACCGAAACCGAAAAAGAAGCGAGCTGCGGTTGTCGACCCAGACGGCGATGACGCCGGTGAGGATCGCCCTACCAAAAAGACGAAATTGTAAGCATCATCTTCTGATCTACGAAGATTCTCAAGCTGATCTTGCCACTTCCCAGCAAATCCGTTGCCGTCTTGAGTGATACCGACGAAGAGTAATCATAACGATATAATAGCCCAATCTGACGCGCGTGTCATGATGATGCACGATAAGAGGAGAGCACCGAGTGGGAGATCATCGTGTAAGGGTTCGGTCCTGGAAGCGGTGCGTGATGCAGTGGTCATTCTGCTCTCATCGTGGACGCTCGTTCCAAAGCGCAGTTGTAATACATGCTGTCAAAGATTGATAGCCTGATAGCAGACGCGCCGCAGCTGGTCATACTGTTTAAGTGGTTACAAATATGAATCCATTATGTTATCAAAGGGCGCGAACGACGGATCTATCTTAGTCTAGAACACTGCCTTCGTGCACAGACCCTGTTTTTAAAGGGTTTCCCGCTGATCGCCGTGGCTTTGCCGGACGATCCGGAACAGGTCGCTTCTGCCGGGATGTGACGTTCTGGGTTGGAGCGCTGTCGGAGTCGGTGTCACTGAGCTGAGTGGCATTATACATCTTGATATAGTTGAGAGCCGCCTTCTCGTCCTTACTAGCCTGGACACGAAGGTAGATTTCGTGAAGGTCGCTGCCGAGGTTCGGCGGTGCAAACACTTGCGTCAACTCTACATCTGCGTGCAGTTGACCTGCGTTGTCGAACTGTGAAGAGACCGGACCCAATTCTCCATGTGTCAATTTCAAGAGGCTCTCGATATCCAGAGACTCGCCTCGCTCCAAAGGTATCGGCTGCGACGGCGTGACACAAGGCATGTCAACCTCTTTGCGCAGATAACGGTCGACATCGACGGCGGAAAAGAAAGTTACACCTTGGGGCAGGTCGTGCATCCCCAGATTGAAACACAGTAACGCTCTCGTCCAGGCATTGGCGATCTGAAGAGCGAGTGCGGCCCTGTACTTGTCCTTCTCTTCGACCAAGTAGCGCAGCTCGTCGTGTACCGAGATCATATAGCGTGCTGCTATATCATGTTTCTCGATCAGGTACTCCATTGCGATAATGAGTAGATGTAGGTAATCCACCCCGGATGACTGCACAACCCAGTTGATTCGCGACGGCAAGTAGTCGGTACCAAATACCCCGTGCTTCGGGAGATACACTTTTTTCAAGGCGTCGGTGACACCGCATCCTAGAGCGGGGGTCTGTGGCAGCGGACTCGACGCGATGCTTTCAAGAGTGTTGAAAAGGTAACTTTCCGAGCCTCCGTGCCACAGCGATTTGAGAGCGATTTCCCCTTGCTTCCTACTCCACTTGTTGACCATCGTCTTCTTGCCTTTCGTCGCAACATATAGATTGTTCGCTAATTCGATGGCGTCTGGTTCCGACAGGCTTGCGCTGTGT
Organism: Naganishia vishniacii ANT03-052; assembly: GCA_015708705.1. Lineage (NCBI taxonomy): Eukaryota > Fungi > Basidiomycota > Tremellomycetes > Filobasidiales > Filobasidiaceae > Naganishia > Naganishia vishniacii. The sequence goes on along the minus strand of MU158396.1, from coordinate 755,773 downwards.
TGCTTTAATAATTGAATGACGTGCTTGAGACCCGCACCATAGATACGAGAATAATTGAAAATTTTCGCATTGTCTCGCGTAGTCTTCAGAATCTTGGCAGTTTTCGAATGAAGATCTGTGCCTGCTGCCTTGGTCCCTTCCAGTGTCATCCAGCCAATACCTGTTGCCCCATGCAATCCAAACTGCGCGTCGCCCATGACACTGGCGATCCATAACTCCTCCGAGTCCACATCAGCTCCAACAATGGCATATCCAGGCGGTGCGCGGATCATGGCTTTGAGTTCCGAGCCGACTCTATTCTTCTTTGCGTTAGAGGCGGTGAGCCACGTCGACTCGACAGCTCGTCGAGTAACGGTACCCATGGTGATTACTCGAGGAAGAATAATGCCGAGATAGTCCTCCCTCTCTGCTGTGTCATCAAAACCCATGCCTCCAACGTCTTTGGCGTAAACGTCCATTTGGTCGATTATCCGTTCCCGGGCTGAAATCCAATAACTACACTGAGCGTTCATGTTCATGGCATCGGCAGCCGCACTGGCGATTCCGTCGTCGGCTTTGCCCTTCTCTGCGGGAGCGGATGCCAAAACACCGTTGTCGATATATCTCAAAAAGTTTTTCGCCAACGGATTGCCGACGTTGGCGGCTCCTCCGGCGGAGTGGGGTATCTTGACGTACGCGCCCGATGCATCTGCTGTAAGCTTGGAGTCGGAACTATCTTTGAATGTCTCGAAAGTGACGGCTTTGAGGATTTCAACCGATTGCTGATTCTCTGGTATGCGGTATAGCCATCCATGTTCTCGGCTGTAGAAGATCGGAAACCCGTTCCATTGCAATCGTAGGAGCAGAGGTGCGACACGTTTGCGAACTGTGAGATCCAATTCACCAGGTGGCAGCGCATTTATTCCGCCTGGAACCAGATCATAAAACCATTTGGGCCAGGTGCCGTGGATGCTCTGCTTATTCTTCGCGGGGCTAGGCGTCTTTGACGCCGCCTTTTTCGGAACGGCGACAGTTGCGTCGCTCCAGTCCAGAGCTCGGCCTTGTACGGTTGTGCTGTCATTTCCTAGAAACGCCTCCGCCGCTTTCTTGATCTCGTCTACGTGATTATCCCGTTTGTCTCCCCCAAGCATGGACATGCACAGGGAGCTGTAGGGTGAGCTGAACAAGCCAGACACCCAGTCGGACCGCCTGTTCTTGGTGAATGGAGAGACCACCTTTGTTTTCGTTGCTGGTCGGTAGAATGCGTATTCGCCAGCCATAGCTTGAAGTCGATGATCGTCAGCATGGGAAAAACTCAGCGATTCACCATATTCCGAGGACGATTCGGCTTCTGGAACAGCAATAATCCAACGGTGCTCGCGAGACTCCACAAGGGGATGACCTTTGTACGTTATGTGCAGGATATAAGGAAAGATATCCCCTATCTTCGAAGTCGAAGGTTGGCCCAGAAGCCAATGTCCACCATTCGTTAGCCACCGCGGATCAGCCGATAGTTCTGTTGCGCGCATATGCAGTTAGCAACAGCTGCACAAGAACGCAGAACCCACAACACACCTTCACTGACGAGTGAGACGTCAGCCCTTGTTTCGTCGATACTTTCAGGCGGTGAAGGATGCAGCGCGCCGGTTTCCGAAGCTGGATCAGTCAAGGAACGACCGCCCGATTGTTCCTGTGTAAATTCCTCGGACGCGGGTCTTTTATCGAGTGATGTCCCGTAAACAAAGTCGTCGTTCCACCTCGCCGTCTTGGGTTCCCAGTCCATTTGCTCTGACCACGGATCGCCTTCGACTCTTCCACGTTGCTTGAGCTTGTATGCTAGCTCCCACAAGACAGCCTTTACGCCGCCGTTCAGCTCGTTGTATTTCGAATCCGCCTTTTCAATATATTCTTTCCAGGACTTGTCGATGGGCAGAAAGGGATTACCCATGGTTAACGCGCCCGCAAAAGAGACCGGATGGGGACATGATAGGAGAAACAACGGCAAGACTTTTTGCAAAACCTTGTGTGTGACATCGACATCGTTTGCGCAATACTCGAGCAATTTCTGAAGATTTGGTCGAAGCTGCGAAGCCGACGTGATAACTGGGTTCCCAAACTCATTGCGAATAGTCTTGTCGACCTTGAGGCCAAGATGAAGTCGAGCGACCTCTGCCAGTGCGTTGGCTGAGGTTATGTCTTCCCATCGATCCGATTCCTCCAGGGCGTCAACCCCTTTTCCAGTGATGGAAGCACGGTCAAGGGCATCGTCTTCTGAACCCTCGAGCTCGTGAATCAAGCTCTGGGATTGTGACCGGTGTTCTTTCGCTTGATGCTTCTCCTTTTTGCGCTGTAGCCATGCAGGCCGCTGGACCGACGTAATACCTTTGGTGGAAACGTGAAGGGCCAACGTGTCCAACCAACGATTATTCGTACGCTGGACATGATACTCTTCCGAAACTTTTGATCTGTCGTACCCAACATTATGTCCCACGATTATGCGAGGCTGTTCCGGGCGTGACTTTGATATCGGAATCAACGTCGAGGGTATATTAGACGAAGCGACGCTGCCATCGGCGAAAATGGAAGGAGAGAGCCAGGAGTACCAAGCATTCGGGGTCGCGGCCGTGGCCATTACCGGATAGGGCGAGATTTTGTACAAAACTTCGACGTCGAAACAGATGAGTTGCTCGTCTCCCAAATCCTGCACGTGTTCCGCCTTGCCAGAATCCTCGTCGTAGCGATACCACCCGGGTTGATCCACGCACCACGTTACTGGCATGGCGGGCAACGCAGCTGCAACAAACTGTTTTGCCAGTCCGAGGTACGGTTCTGCCACCGTCTGTCCCAGTCGATGAAAGTGATCCCGAATATTGTTCCCCTGAAGCGGCGGCAAGTCGAAATTGATCTCGGGCAGGATGGCTGCAGATGACGGCGATAGATCATTGTCCTTGAGGTGGTCCAGTGATATCTGGATAATGGCATCCGAAGGTTTCCGCGTGGATTTCCCTGGGAAAAGCTGTCGCTGCAACGAGGGCGACAGGAGTTGTACGCCTACAGCATTCCGTCGAAGGACGGGTTTGTCCAGGTCGTCAACTGTAAGCTCCTCAGGTGCCCGACTGATCGACGGAGTGGTAGAAGGCGTCGGAGCAGTTGTAGCAGACACAGTTGAATCGCCGGTACCTGCAGATGACAATTGCGTATCGGTTGTCGAAGGCTGATCCTCGCTAACCGCGGTTGCAGGTGACTGGACAAGATCGTGCTTCTTGCCTGGTTGCAAGTCAATCCTGTGCTGGGGCACAATATCCGCATTTATTGATTGCGCTAAAGTCCATTGTCAGACCGGACACCCATACACATGCCGGTTGTGCTCACCAATCTTGCATGCTTGAGCCGGACCATCAGCAGACACCTGGGTGTGCTCAGGACGTTTATGACCCCGACTTTCGTACTGCCTCGCCTGCGAGTAATCTAGATACTTGGCGTGATTCGTTGCGATCGATGACAATCGACAATTGTCGGATCTACGGCGTTCGTCTGCGAATTTCCGCTGCCGTGCGTCGGGTTCCGGCTGAATATCGTCATAATTGCTCCACGTAGAGTAAAGGATTCGTTGCCTGAGCGCAGGTTGAACGAATTGGAACCCTGTTGGGCGCCTTGAGAGGATTGTCGTCCGCCCAAGAGATCGATATGCCAGGTATGATTGATGGGCACTGAAGAAGCGAATTGACATTCTTCAAAGCGAGATCTGCCTTCGCGCTTGCCGTCAACGGAGGTAAGAGGATCGAATAACGCGAAGGGGCATGGCAAACGGCCACCTAGAGATGCTGAAGCGGTGCAGTTCCAGCTGACAATATGGTTTAGTCGGTCATTAACGATACGACACTACGCTAATGAGGACAAGATGAAGAGCTTCAGCCGATCGCCTGATCGAGTTTGATCAGCGGCGGAAGCAGATCATTTCGGGATACTGGATCTTCTTGCCTGGGAATGGCCTCGGGCTGAATAGTATCGATTAGAGTCAACACCTTCAGCTGAAGACTCTACCGCACAGAGAACATCCGCCTTGGTCGTAGTCAGAATCGGACTGCAGAAATATACGACACAATGTTGATTGGAGTGCTAGGTAGGTATTTGTCCATCGCCACAGCGGTTCCTTCAAGGCACTAATCACGACTTTCAGCTTTACAGGGTGCTTTCTTGGAGCACTATACGCATCTGAACAAGTGAGGCAACGTCCTGGAGGAGTCGATACGAGCTGCTGATACTCCCTTCGAAGAGTAAAGTCGCAGCATGACCTGGACTTTGACGTCACACTGGTGAGAACCACGGACGAGCTCAAGGTATGTTTCCGTCCCGCCTTTGTTTGTCCACCATTATTCACGCCCGCCCCGCAGAAATGCGATGCTCTCGTTCTGTGTGGCGGAGAATCAACCGTCATGCTCGCACAAGCATCCCGCCATCCAGGTCTCCTCGAAGAACTCACCGAGTTTTGCCAAGACCCAGCGAGACCGGTGTATGGTTCGTGTGCGGGGATGATCCTCATGGCGGATGTCGATGGAGTCGCTGGAGGGAAGAAGCCGCAAAAGGGCCTTGGTGCGATCCCTGGGATGAAGGTGTGGCGGAACCTCTATGGAAGTGAGTAGAGAACGGATTCCAGGCGTTTGTAGACTTCGCTGATGCACCTTTGTCAGACCAATTGGATAGCTTTGAAGCACAGCTCGAGATGCCCGAACTCAGCAATCCGCGAGTACCCTTTCCTGCCATCTTCATTCGGGCGCCTGCCATCCACTCGTTTGCCAAATCGGCCAAGCTTGGGTCGAGCATTCAGCCTCTATGCGCTTTACCGGCCGACCTGTCCGCCGACGCACCACCACCGGATAGTCCTCTTGGAGCTGCAGACGAGGATGCGTTGCGAGTGGTTGCGGTGAGAAAGGGCAAGAAGTTGGCAACGAGTTTCCACCCGGAACTCAGCTCGGATTTGCGGATCCACGAGTACTTTGTTCGGCATCTTTGCCTAAATGATTGAGTTGCGTGTTGTAGGCAGTAACTCGTCAAGGCGAGGGTATGGTGTATTTGCATAGCATGTTCAAACAAACTGGACAGGTTGCAGTATCGCGAAATAAAGAGTTGAACTAGCAGAATACCGATCTGGCCACATCAACAATGATGCAATGTGCATATGCATAAGATTCGAATCAAGGCCGGTCCACTAGGACGATGTACGTCTACACCATTGCAATACAAACAGCTGACTCTGACTAAGGTAACAAGAGCGAAAAGCGAAGGTGGAAAACAGCAAGAGCCACACTAGCAAGCGAGAGCTTTACTTGGTGGAAGAGGAGAACTTGGTCTGTAGAGAGGCAATGAATTAAACACTGGTTATTGCGGAATGTAAACAGAATACTCACGACAGCCTTGGTACCCTCAGAGATAGCGTGCTTGGACAACTCTCCGGGAAGGATCAATCGGCAGGCGGTCTGGATTTCTCGAGACGAGATGGTGGATCGGTTGTTGTAGACGGCCAACTTGGATGCTTCAGCGGCGATTCGCTCAAAGATGTCGGAGACGAAAGAGTTCAAGATCGACATGGCCTTGTTGGAGATACCAGTATCGGGGTGGACCTGCTTGAGGACCTTGTAGATGTACGAAGAGTACGACTCGACCCTTCGCTTGGATCGCTTCTTCTTTTCACCGGCTTCCTTGGGGACAGCGGCGGCCTTCTTGGCCGGGGCCTTGGTGGCAGCGGGAGCCTTGGCAGCAGGGGCCTTGGAGGCGGTGGAAGCTGGAGGGGGATTGAGGTCAGTAAAGTGTAGAAGAGGCATCAGCCACAAGATGACATACCAGGAGCAGCGGACTTGGGGGCCATTGTGATAGTAGTGTTGGGTGGTGAAAGTATGAAGTGGAGTGTGATAGCAATTGAAGAGTGGATGAGGTAGACTGGCAAGTCGGGTAGGGAAATAGCGAGGATGGCCTGACATATATACTCGCTCCGCGCGGATGCCTCGCTTCGGAATCAACAAACGATCAGAACGTCAACGCGTTCACCGAGGCTTGCCCGACTCTGATCAAACTTTCGCACTCAGTCACATTAAGGCAGGGGGGCACATCAGGAATGGAAATGGGGCGCAAACCGTCACATTCGATCATAAAGCATTGAAATGTAGGTAAGCGGAAGCAAATGTCATCATTTGGGTGTATCGCAAAGGGTATTCCAAGTCTGATCTTTTGATGCTGACGATTCCGATGAACAACTTCAGTCACGTGAACTCAACAAAGTAAACAAAGGCGGACTTGGAGTGCCATCTTCCGCTTGATCCCCGACGCGTGTGATACCGCCTGTCAACAGTATATAGACATCACTCCAACCCTTCGACTTGCACATTTCCCCTCATCTCTCCATCCACATTCAATCAACACCTTTGTCTCACGACCACCACTACACTTCACCTCACTCCATCAACAACTCATCAACTTTCACAATGTCTGGCAAGGGAAAGGCCTCTTCTTCTGACGCTACCGCTACCAAGTCGGCGTCCCGATCTTCCAAGGCTGGTGAGTTGACTGTTCTTGTTCATGCCTACCTTGACTTACCCTCCCCCTTCCAGGTCTGCAATTCCCCGTCGGTCGTATCCACCGATTGTTGAAGAAGGGAAACTACGCCCAGCGAATCGGTGCCGGTGCTCCCGTCTACCTTGCTGGTGAGTCTCGTCCGTCCTAAGCTATCGACCTCGCGCTCATCCCACCTCACCTCTAGCCGTCCTCGAATACTTGTCGGCTGAAATCCTCGAGTTGGCCGGTAACGCCGCTCGAGACAACAAGAAGTCGCGAATCATCCCCCGACACTTGCAGCTCGCTATCCGAAACGACGAGGAACTCAACAAGCTCCTCGGTGGTGTCACCATCTCTCAGGGTGGTGTCTTGCCTCAGATCCACTCTGAGCTCTTGCCCGCCAAGACTGCCAAGTCCAAGAAGGCTTCCGGCGCCACTTCCCAAGAAGTGTAAACGACTTGCCTGTGAGTATTGGCTGGACTTTGCAGTCACAACTCGTTCTGACGTCTTTCCGGCTTCAGATCTTGCTCGTCGTTTCTCGCCATGTTTTCCACCTTCGCTTTTCGCTACCGTTACCTTTGCCTGTAGAGTCAGCTGTTTGTAGTACAAAGGTGTAGACGTACATCGTCCTCATGGGCCAGCCTGGATTCCAATCTTTTTTATGCGTATCGCATGGTTTCTTCTCTATACTGTCCACTGTATTTCCTAGTTGCGCTCTCTCGTCACACTGCTCTCTCGCAAAGGGTCTGCTGGATGCCGCCCTTAAACGAGGTGACAACTGTCCCAGGTCATGCCGACTAATCCTCTTAATCAGTCATCTGCATCCGATCCGCCTCCTCCGAACCTTCGACACTCCCTACCCGGACACTCCGACTCCGACCCAACATCCGGCGGCTGGTTCCAATTGGGAATGGATTGACTTCCCCGACTCTTCCCCCTGACGATACAGACGCGGTATAACGATCAGTAACGATTTGACCTAACCGACGTCCTTCGGGAGTGGTTCCTGGCTCGGCCAGCTCGGATCGTGCAATCCGTGCAATCTTGATTGGTCGAACCAAATCATCCGACATGTCGACTATCCTTTCAAGACCCTTGATCGCGGAAGGTGTCACCTTGACGTCTGAAGTGCAACAGCCGTATCTCGACTTGTTACGTACAAAGGTTAATCTCCAACTGAGGTGAGCAGCGACTCGAGCACGGAAAGTGCAGCTCTGACGAGGTGTGTTCCGATTCAACAGGCCGGACGCTGTCGTCATAGAGTTCCTGGACAAGTCATATCGGCTGGGCGGCGGAAAGTGCGACCCTAGCGATACTACAAAAGAAAACGATTACGAAGAGCCAACTGGGTGCCTTCCTTGCTTCGGGGGACATCCTTTCGAGTCACCACCTGTTCCGTCTTGTCCTCAACAACATGTGCCTGCAAAGATGTTATCGATCCTCAGGGAGCAACATAAAGCCCCCAAAGAAGATGAAGAATTCCAAACTTTTTGTGCTTCCAACGGGACGAGGACGGGAAGCTTTCTCCTATCGACGAGATGGATTTCAAGACATTGATCAAGCCAATGACCGACGCCATCACCTCTGGATTTGCCATCGTCATCGCGAGGCCTTCTGAGCGTGCCCGATCCGTCGGAGCAGCACGTGCAGGCGATCTAATGGAAGCTGGAAGCTGGCAAATTGAAGGCGACGGTGGATGCTCTGATAGTTCGAAACTTACAGTTGACGGACGATTTGATTGTCGTCAGAGGACAACAGGACGAGATGATCGGCCTCATGAAGGGGTCTCTCAGAAACTGTGTGGCCTGGCGAGGTGACTAGTCCTTTGCTCGAGTTCATCAACCAAATCCCACTCTCCGACGACACCGGCACCTCTATCCCTCGGGGCAACATATTAACCACAATGGACATACACGAGTATTTTCCGAATGATGGCTGTCGTCTCGCTTCGTAGCATATCTGGATGGAAAATATTCAGCGAAGGATTGTCGAACGAAGCTCCCTGGTGTTGGATCATTTTCCGTGAGCAGATCTCGTCGGTCGGATGCCAATTCCCGACCTGAACTTTCATCTTGTCGTGCCATCAGTGAAAGTTGCGGCTGCATTCGGAGTGAGGCAAGGACATCCACCCAAATGGAACAAGCGAATGCAAGGCTTGCTCGCGGACCTGCGCATCCTCGCCCCCAACTGGGGCGTGGACGCGCAGCTCAGCTCGAGCTGATATCCTCGATTTCGGAAGTCTGCGACAAAGATACGGTATGTCGGCAAGGTGAACACGCGACTTCAATATTCATGCGTGCCTTTAAGACCGACAGATTTATACAATACATGACGGAAACTTGCACCACCACTTAGCTTTGTCCTTTGGTCAGATTTACGCCAGGTGTTTCTTACGAAAACGACGGCGCGTCGAACGCGGCCCATCAGCATACGGTAGCCACCTACATTTCCAAAGGCCGCTAAGCGACCACGAAGAATGCGTTCCTCACTACCCACTTCGATCCACGTCGCAAGATGTTAATTTATTTGTATCAGGGTAGGCGGTCACTTCGACTGGGACATGGCACCATCGATCTGCCAATTCATAATTGATACGGATCACGGTGAATGATAAGCTTTGAAACATCCGACGTCCGAGTGGTGTCAAGCTCCAGGTATTCGGCTCCACGGGGAAGATGATCATCCAAAAAGCACCACCTCAACCCGGCGCAGAAAGCTCAGCCACGATTATCGTACACCCAGAATAACAGCTTCAGCGGGGTTGCCACATGGCAGCCGAGGAGGTACCATCGGTATGAAGAATGCTTGGATCGCCGGTGTGTCAAGGATCGCGTCCGTGACCTCACGTCGGCCTGTCCGTTCGAAACTCGATGTCATTGAGCGGCTGCAACTGTCTCGGTCCTGTCGTGGTCTGGTCCGACAGGCGCGGGCTTGAAACAGATTCTGGTCATTAGCACAACGCTACAATGTGGCATCTCCAAGTGCAGCCGTGGTCGTAACAAGCTGCTAGATATACACGAAAAATCCTGCGTGAACCATCGCTACATGCCTTGCGCTCCTTATAAACGTGGCCAAGATTGACTAGAGTCTGCTATCGCTACCAACGTCCATCGCGTGGCTTACCCTCACCACCCTTTCCCCACCCATCACCTTCTCCCAATCCCCTCTCCCTATCGTGATGCCTCTCCCAACGCTTTCTATCTCTAGCACGCTCCGCCTCGAAATCATAGTCGGCGGATTTACGTTGATGACTTCTGGACGTCGGTGCGGCGGAACGGTCGGGACTGTTTCTGGAGGGTTGAGAGACGTCCGTGTAACGCTGTTGAGCCCGACTTGGTGAGTTGCGCTGCCTTTCCTGATCACGACGTGCATGGGATGACGACGAGGGTTGATGATCACCCGGCGCATCTCGACGATGTGACCGCGAATCGTATCCTTCGTTCTTGATCGACCGCCTTGTATCGTCGCGATTTCGACCATGGTCCGGACTGTGACTTCTGTCCCTGCTCCTACTTCGGTCCCTCCTGTCACGAGACCGGTCCCGAGAGCGATCCCGGTGCTCGTGCGAACGATGACTACGTGATTCGAGGCGTCGCTCCTCCTTTTCTTGCTTCTTGATCTGTTTCTCGGCTTCTTTTAATGCCTTTTTCTCCCGTTTCAGTCTGACGAACACGTTGACGTTAGATCATAATTCGGCGACGTGCGAGCACAAAGACTGACTCACTCTTTCCGTCTACGTTTCTCTTCTGCTTCCAGCTTTTCCAACTTGACTTCTCGTTCGGTCTTTGTCCCGCCGCCTTCCACTTCGAGCCGGTCCACATCAGCTTCCTCCATTCCTATACGCTCCAAATCATGCACGGGCCCATATCCCAGTGCGATACTGAGCTCATTCTCCTCTCTCATCTTAATTTCTTTCAACTCTTTCGCCTTTTCCCTCCTGATGGCCTCTTCATCGGTGACATCGGATTTGTTTCGATTGTACCAATGGATATCCTTTTGATTCTGCCATCGTCCTTGAGGCGCATTGATGGAATGTCCGAGGTAATTCTCTCGGTCTTTGTCGGCTTTGACGTCGGACCATTTGAACTCTGCGGCGCCTCCTCGAGTCCCTGTCATGAAAGGAAAAAAAACTGGTGAGTCCAAGGACGGGCAAGGCGATTGTATATCGGGTCACTCACCACCTCGTATTGGGTTGTACATGGCAGGTAAAGTGAAGGATGGAGAGAGTCGCGTAGACGACTGACTGGAGGGCAAGTGACGATAGTGGCCAGGCAGTAGCCAGATGGTCTGGATCCGTATACTCGTAGCTCCAAAGCTCCAACCCTGATCATTATCAGACGTCTAACGTGCAGCACGACGCGCGGGGCGGTCCATCACCGGGCGCCGAAAGAGAAAGGCCAGGCCTGCCAAGGAAAGTGCACCCGAACCCAGAGGTCCTTCCGATGCTGTCTGATTACGCAAACGGTGCTGTCGACCTCGCTCTTGTTCGGGTCGTTCCCTTCATCGAGATTGTGCATCCACTCTGAGACGACCACTACTCATTCCCAGCAATCAATGCGAGCCGCTCCTATTCCCACCCGCTCGCGATCAAGTACGACTACGGGTGTTTCGTCTCGTTCAGCCAACGCGCCCACCCACATCGCCTTACCGGCTGCGCCCTCGAGCACAAGTTGGACCAACAACGCGTTTGCCGCTTTCGGATCATCAGGTCGTGCAGGAGGCACTGGAGCGGGGGGCAGTGCATCTGGATCAGCTCGTGAATCACCTGGAGCACATACTCCCGGTTCATTACCGGGAACGCCGTCGGCAGAGTCTGTTGCGCTTACAGGGACACCGTCCCGCGGAGGAGGCGATCAACAGCGGCCCATCACTAGTCCGACTTCGCCCCGGTCCAGCTTCTTGCCAAACTTTATCCAGCGGACACGAGCAAGGAGTTCGACCTTGAGTGGAAGGAGGAATCAGCCGCAACCGAGCTCGAGTGGAGGACTCGGCGCAGGCCAGAGTCAAAATCAAGGTCAAGGTCAAGGCGGTCAGTTGACAGTAAACGGAAGTGGACCAAGTGGACGAGGTGTCCCAGCGTTGACAAGAAGCATGAGCACGCCAGCACCACAGCAGATTTGTGAGCAATCTTCGCCGTCTTGTTAGACTTGTGGTCATTGACGAAAGACCCAACGACCTATTGTCCAGCCATTTCTCATCCCGCCCGTCCAGAGGCCTCCACCCGCTACGCACCTGACACGACTCGCGCGCCCGCGGGACCAACCTTTCGAATACGTCTTGTTCCCCATCTCGAAACTTACCGCTCCCTGCACTTTGAGCCAGTCGTCCGAGACCTTGAACCGTGTTCCGGATCAGAAAGCTTCGACGGCACGGTTCTCAAGGTTGGGAGGTTCACAGAGAAGCAGAGTCAGGCGTTACAGCAGCAGCAGCAGGAGCAGCAACAAGGTGGAGCTCCAAGCGGTCAAGCTTCTGTTGTACCATTGGCAGAAACTGGAGGTGTGCAGCCATCATCAGGATTCGCCGCAGCAGTCAATGGTGACTTGGCGATCAATACAACCAACTCTGCCACCGATCCAGCTGTAAACGGTACGATATCCAATGGAGCGGGTCTGACTTCCACAGTACTGGTCAATGGGTTCCCCTTGACAGGTGAACGGCCTGCGACGGGAATGGGCGGTGGCGGACATCTTCACAGTGCAAAGGTGGCGTTCAAGAGCAAGGTCGTGAGTCGTGCCCATGCGGAGATTTGGTGTGAAGCTGGGGGAAAGGTGAGTAGATACAGCTTGCATCGAAAAGCCGAATTGTCATCTGTAACGTGTTGCATCTGGGATGCAGTTCTTTGTGCGGGATACCAAATCGTCTTCCGGGACGTTCCTGAATCACATTCGGCTTTCAAATCCGAATACCGAGTCACGGCCGTACCCTATCAAGGTGCGTCTTCTACCTATTGCTGAAATGGATGACCGTTCATGTATCATCGCATCTTCAGGATGGCGACATTATCCAACTCGGCGTGGATTACCAAGGCGGAACAGAAGAAATGTATCGATGCGTCAAGATGAAAATCGAGGTCGGCCGCGAGAGACAACGTGGACAGAATAACTTTAAGTGAGTATGTTCTTGAAATGCCGCGGTTAATGCTCAAGTGCTATGCTATCCGACACTCGACCACGATCAGCAAGGAAGCCATGAAACAGCTTCGTGCGCTCGGCGGAGTGCCAGAATCGCCTACGGCAGCGTCTGTAGGGAGCAGCGGAGTAAAAGAAAAGAAACCCGCAGCGAGCGTGACGGATTGTTGCATCTGTGAGTCCCGTCGCATTTTGGCAGTCTCTTGGATTCCTAACGATGGAACCGTATTCAGGTTTGTTTTCGGTTACCGTTCAGCAGGCTTTGTTCATCGCGTGAGTATGTCGGCTTTGATATCGAACTGCAAAGCTGAAGCCATTTCGGCGCTCGTCGCAGACCTTGCTCCCATGTCGTGAGTCATATCGACCCGTTGCCTTTGCGTAGGCTGACCATATGATCCTTGCCGAAATTCGCAGTTCCACTATAAGTGCATCAGACCTATGCTGCAATTGCATCATCCAGGATTCTCCTGTCCACTCTGTGTAAGTATTCCTGGTTTCCCCGAGACATCAGCTGACCTTGTTTGCCACGAAAGCGAACGTTCCATGATCTTGAGTCTGACGTCGAACTCGATGACGCCTGGGACGTGGCCTCTCGCCGAGCCAGCGTCAGACGAGAATCATCCCACGTAGGCGACACCGATCTTTCGACCACAGCTGCCGCTACTTCGGCACCTGAGCCGCCATCCGCAGTGCCTCCCGTGCTCTCTGGTGCCATCGCTGGCACTGCTGGACCTCGATTGTCTACATCGAACGACGATTTTATCGCACCCATGGGCCACCTTGAACTCGGCTTTGAAGGCCTTTCTGGCGTCCCCTCGGAAAACGCATCCGCATACGAGAATGACGTTGAAATGGCTCACGACGATTCTGCCATCCCCGCTCCCTATACGGGTCGGCAGTTATCTGGTGTAGGGATGTCTCTCGGCGGTCTCCCGATCCCCCGGTTCAACGATCTTACGACGCTCTTCAATCCCGAGTATGCAGGGCTTGACGCCGCGACTCCCATGAACACGACCTTTTTAAGCACGCTGGCCGAATCACCCATTGCAGGCAGTGCAGGCGCGCCGTTGGGTTTGCCTGGTGTAGCAATCGCTCGAACTGGTCATCGTTTGGATGATGTTGGTGAAGTCGAGGAAGAAGCGGGTGAAGTGCATATGCGAGAGCCAGAGGAACATCTTTATACATAGCGTGACACGCTGTTGTCGGTTTCACGTCCGAAACCGCTGCAGCATGCTTGTTCGCCCACGTCGGCCAAGGTTGTAATGGTTTCGTATCCTGCTACAAATTGTGTGTCCTAGTTCTGTGACAACAGCTGATGTATCGGCACATGTATGATATTGAGGAGTTCATTCCTTCCTTCCGCGCAAACATGCCGGAAGCGAATGAATACTGATCAGGAGATAAGGAATCGAACCGCGCGCACCGCGACGGGGATGAAATGATGAGTCATGGATCCGTTCGGCTGGAAAGCTCGATTGACCAGAAGCGCGGCGACCTGATAGCATATGTATATCATCGGGAGAGAAGATGGTTGCGCAGGCTTCCCCCGTCGCTTCCTCCAGCCACCATCTGATTCAACTCACTCCATCATGCCCGGACCTCGACTTGCCCACAAAGTATGTGCGCCACCCTGTTACGACCTTGTCCACTGGGCTGACTCCTCGATCGCGTTTGTCACCTCAAGACCGCCCTTATCACTGGTGCTGGAGGGTCAGTATCCGCTGTTCAACCTTCAACACACCCGCCCTAATCGCCTTTCCTCCCCTTGACCTCTCCTTCCAGCGGAATCGGCTTTGAAACCGCCTTGCTTTTCGCATCCGAAGGCTGCTCCTCCGTTCTCGCAGACATCAACCTCGAAGCTGCTCAGCGAACGGCGCAGAAGATCCAAGAGAGGTTTCCGGAAGTCAAAGCGATCGCTGTCAAGTGCGATGTGAGCAAGGAGTCTGAAGTCGAAGCTTGCGTCACAAAAGCTGTCGAGGAGCTCGGAAGGTTGGACATCATAGTATGTTGGACGGGGAAGCCGCCGCTCACCGGATATCACTAAATCTCAACGTTTCGCTCACTCTCTAGTTCAACAATGCCGGTATCATGCATCCTGCAGATGATGATGCGCTCAACACGGATGAAAAGGTCTGGGATTTGACCCAGAACATCAACGTCAAGGGCGGTAAGTGCCGTGGGCCTCCGTCGGCGAGATCCGCCTACGTTGCTAATGGTCATAACCGACTCTTGCTACCGCAATAGTCTGGTTCGGGTGTAAGCATGCTATCATCGCTATGCGAAAAGTAAGCGCGGGCAGTGGCGTCCAACTTTCTAAATCACTGACGCCGCACTCCTGAAACAGAATGCCACCGACGAATCAAAGGGGCTTCACGTGGGAGGCTCCGTTATCAACACCGCTTCTTTCGTTGGCAAGATGGGTGCTGCTACCCCTCAGATCGCCTGTAAGTAGGGTCCGGAAAGTGGTTCCTCCTGTAACGTTAATCGATCCCTGCGATCTCCAGACACGACCTCCAAGGGCGCGGTTTTGGCCATGACTCGAGAATTGGCAATGGTTCATGCCAAGGAGGGCATCCGGTTCAATGCGTTGTGCCCGTAGGCCAAGGTCTCTTCGTCCTTTCCTTTCTAGAACTAACAGACTCTCCTGAAACTTGCGTCGTCCTTCCAGTGGTCCGCTCCAGACTCCGCTGCTCATGGATTTCCTCAACACGCCTGAAAAGCTCAACCGACGACTCGCTCACCTTCCCATGGGTCGATTCGGTGAAGCCATCGAGCAAGCCCGAGGGGTACTCTTCTTGGCTAGCGACGAGTCTTCTTACGTCACCGGAATGGACTTTTTGGTCGACGGTGGTCTCTCGGCTTGTTACGTGGTGAGTCATCTTCTCGAGTTCCTTGCTTGTGAGCTAGGTGGTAATCCTGCCTCGACTTTCAGACGGCTGAGGGGCAGTCAGTGCTGCCGCCTCCTTCGAACTTTGCAAAGTAAAGGGTGAATGCAAGAGCGGTCCCGGTAACAAGCTCTAGGGAAAAACTACAATAATACGAGACTTAGCATAGCATGAAAGCATGAATGACGTTTACGATGAACGAAGTGTTTCCTCTTGACCCCCTGAGAGTCAAGATACCGTGGTGAAATGCACCGGAAACCATCCCAATGCCGTGCTGACATTCACTAGGCCCCTCAATCCCTCAATATTGCAAAATGCACGATACTTCGTCTGTTTTGATCTCAATCTGCTTCAGAAGCCAGTCGCTATGCCACTGCACATAGCGTTATACGGTTGGAACGCTCGTCATTTCCGCTATACATAGGACTCGCCGTGCTCCCCGTCTCGACTTAGGCGCGAAGAAGAATAGGAGACGGAATTATCGCCGACCCAAAACCGATGGGATAATCGATACATAATCGTTCATGTGTGCTACAGTGTCTAGATACAATGTTGTTGTGTGCCCGGAGCAAAGTTCCGCGAGTTGTATGTTATCCGTCTTTAAGCCGAGAGCACCGCTGCGAGAACAGTCGAGGTTGCACAATTCCGTTACCTCGACGCAGCTGGTCTGTAAAAGCTCCCGACTTCTGGGTAAGCCCGAGCTGGGGGCTCTTGAGGGTTGTGCAAGCCCTCTTGTGATCCGGCCAACGTATCCCCTGGTCTAGCCGGTAACTCTTCTGGCCGTCGTCCGCCTCGCATTCCCGGCTCTCCTGTCGTCTTATCATCCATCAAGGGCTTCTGTATGTTACCATGAGTGCGCGCCCGTATTGCTGCCATGTCTCTGGCAGCCTGTTCTGCCGCTTGAGGGTTGCTTTGTTCGAGGCGAACGATAATGTCATTCAAGGTCGCTGCATCGGTGCAACCGTGACTAGCCCCTTGTGCGGATGCGCCGGGATTGGCTCTAGCTTCTGGACGGGTAGAGTTCGGATAGGCCAGATTCCCAAGGTCCTGAACCTGACTCAGGATTTGTTGGGACGAAATCTGTACGCTCCGCAAGCGCTCTTGCCTGTTATTGTCCGACCCGTCCAAGTCTCGTAAAAGCCCTCGACAACTCGCTGCAATCTGTAATACGTTTTGCGAAGGCGTAAGACAGTGTTTTCACAGAAGCGTCAAACACGGCTTACATCTTCACAGCGCCTTTCCAGGTCAGTCAAGGGAAATCCTGACGAAGACAGCAGGCGTCCTGAGGCTGAAGATAGCTCGCTTCGAGGCTGAGGAGCGAATCGCGATTCGTCCATGTCCCCCAACGAAGGCGCTGAGGATTTGCCGGCTGCACGTGTTCCAGCATTGGGGGTGATCGTAGAACTGGTGTATAATTGTTGGTTCCCCGTACCGGAGTTTCCGCGCAGGGGGTATTCATCATGTGGATTGTGCTGTATCCACGATGTCTGACTTTCATAAGACGTCCGAGGGCGCGGTGGTCCTGTCGTTCCGGCAGAAGATCCTGTGACAACCGGTCCTGCTGGACTCCTCCCCGAGAATGACTGTTCATGACGCGCGACCGTTCCGAGGGGGTTCCTCTCTGTATGAAACGCCGGTCTTCGAAAGAAGGGGTCATTGAGAGCGGTCGAAGGCGCTGACACAGTCTCGTAGGAGCCAGAGGACATTGCTAGACTAGAAGGGTTGCCAGCGAGTGGCGTGGAGTCGCTGAACCGCCAGTTTTCGTGTGAAGAGTCAAAATCGTTGGTAGTGTCCATTCTCGGGTGGTAGCGACTGTGGTCGAGTTGGCTGGTCGGAAAGAAGAATCGACGAGGACTGCCTTCTACGACGTGTCCAAGTTGTCCATGGTTTTGGCCTGCAACAGATGGTGGATATGTGGGTTGCCAAGGCTCAGTATCTGCCAGCAAGAGAGCATTTTCGAGTATTCTTAGCGACCGGTTGCCACCGACTCGTTCTCGGGATGAAGAAAAGCTGTGATCGGCCTCTCTGTACGAGGGGAGATCCAAGGTTCTCAGGATGGATGGCCTGTCTATCGAATACTGAACGAGATGAGGCGAGAGAGCGGAGGCGTTCTCCAAAGAATCTCCTCGCAGTCCGGCATCCAGTATGGGTGGTAGCACCAGATGAGATAGTCTCGGGTTCACCTCCGGGGAGAGTAAGATATTAGGGAAACGAGGACTGCGCAAAGAAACATGACCTGATCAGTTTGGAATCTGCGAAATAAGCCAATGCAGAAGAACTCACCTGAGTGGAATTAATGGCTGCAACGTGCCGCTGCCAGCTATCGCAAGAAGGCCCACTATCGCTTGATCCTGATATCCAGAGGCCAGTTGTGGAGGCGGAGACGGTTCCTCGTTTCCGCCTTCTCCTCCTGCAAGTCGGATATGGCTCTCCGATCCCCTCATAGGTGAAGGTCGCCACGCTCTCGCCTCCCCTTCAGTATTCATGCCTCTTCGTGTGCAAAATGCCATGCCAATCAGTCCACGCTGAGCCTTTCTCGAGTCTTTCGGAGGACACTTACTCGACTTCGTATGGCTCACTGAACAGCTTCTTCAGCGAAGGACGATCGTTTCTGTCACCCCGGCGACAAGAGACATCTGACCTCGCGGGAAAGCGCCATGCAGGGTTGTGTGTGAGATCGAATGTGACCTTCCGTTATTCGACTTCGGGACTTACTAGTTGGCCAGATGAGTCACCTCAACAATCAAGTCCCCAGAGTTCACCAGGGTTGACTGTGATACATCGCGATATTGGCAAGACTGATCAGACTCAGCATCGCAATCGTGTTGGTTGGAAACTATCCTTGGAAATAAATGAACTCCTACGCTTTGAGTCACCCACAAGGGTATCAACAGTAACGATAGCTGTAACGCTCCTCCAGATAGAGCCTTGGTTAATCCAGTACGTCAGTCAGTACACTACAGTCAGATATCGAATCCTTGGCCATAAGACCGACGGCTCATACGGACGCGACTGAATCAGTGTATCCAAAGTGATGAGCTGAAAATGTTGGCAGTTATTTAGCTGAGGGCGGAACGCACGCGAGGAAGCTGTGTATGCAGGGGCCTGTCTGGGAGTCATCTACGCTCGGTATGAAGCAGGCTAAACATCGTGCGGCATCAGCGACTTGTCAACGACTTGTCAGCGCGGCATCGGCGAACTGCTATTCTGCTGCAATTGCAGGTCATTTCGGCGTTGCTGGAATCCCATATCTGCCACGTTGTTGTCAATACGAGTAGTTTCGGCAGTCAGAGCAGCCGGTTGTCGGTTCAATGAATGCTGTACTGTCACGTTGATGTATAATTGTTGAATCACACAATGGATTGTTGGCCAGCTCGTTCATCCTAGGAACGACCAAGATTAGATCACGATGCCTGTGACAGTGGTGGCCGTAGTCTCTTCTTTACTCTTCAAGTTCTTAAGAGCCGCCGGGGCGCGAGTTACGTTCCGATTTGGAGGAGTTGCAGTCGAGGACGCAGTCACTTCACGAGGATGAGATCCACAGGCAGACCACAGTGACGTATCCAACAGCTACGTATCCGGATAGACCGTCGTTCAGACGAAACACAATTTAGTATGACGAGCTGGCCTGCGACTGGCCTGCGAACTTCATGCCAAGTTCCACAGCAACTCACTTGATATACTTCACAAAGTTGCTGACTCAGAGGTCTCATCAGAGCTTGTTTTGTCGCTGGACTGAGATGAGACAGTGATTTATGATAGGAGACTCTAGCTACTCTTCCGTCCGATATGGACTATGCTGTATGGCTCAGAACTCCGCCAAGTTCGCGGCGCTCTGTTGCGTCGACGCTTGCATTGGACAGTCCTACAGTGCGCGCACGTATTTTCGTTGGACGGTTCAACCGGACCCAGCGATCTTGATAAATGGGCGACCAGCGCGGCCAGTGCACTAGTCAGGTCAGTTAAGCTGATCACAGTCACCAATAGCATCAACGGAGCTATCAACGGGCAACTTGCCAAACACATCGATTCATAGCAGCCGGGAACAAAAGTGGAAGCGGAACAAAGAATACACTAGGCAAAGCGGCACATCGGTGACAGCTCCCGTGACACAGACTGGTGACAAACCAGTTACAGCCCAATCCGTTCACGTATGGAAAGGTGACAAACCATCGAGTATTCACCGAGTCACCCTGCAATCAGCCCCCGCAATCCTGTACTGGCATCCGCGATCCGTTGAGGCCTTGCTTGGGCAGCTAATTGTGCGTCTTCTTCCGACTTCGAGGTGGCCCCGACTCCCTGAAATTCCTAGACAGCTCTGATAGCTGCTGAGATCACTGATCAATCACTGATCGCTTTTACAGTCAGGTCGCTTCACCAGTGCTCAGTGCTCCACTGACCTCTTGAAGCTGGCCGCTAGTGAGCTCGCGGCGGCTAAACAAGCTCTGCCGACGCTTCCGGAGCGTCAAGCAAGTTAGCTGCCGAGTTCTGACTTCTGACTTCTGACTTCTGACTTCTGACTTCCGGCGAATATAGGACGTAATACGGGAAGATCACCGAAGATCGGACAGCTCAAGTCGCCACGATCCGTGAGAATCGGACTGGAATTCTTACGGGCAACGGGACCTGACGGCAATATTCGGCAACAACAATGTCGAGCTATCTTCAGTGTGTATCTGTATTCAGCAGGAGTGAGCTAAAAGCGTTGCTCTAGGTGAGTTTTAGGTGGCATGGCAGCTACCTTGGCATCTGAGACGCGCTACCCGCAAAGTACGGCCCTCGACGAAACGCCTGCAAGCACTTCAAGTGAAGGAGCAAAGACGAAAGACAATGTTATCAAACAGTGCTGTCGCCTCATGATCGAATAACTACGTTCGATGAGCACCTTGGATTACGCATCGTATGTGCTGCTCCCGGACCTTCGGCCTCATCTTGCGGTGCTTGCATGCCAGTGTCATCCTCTGCGACTGTCGAATCAGGTTGGTTAGGTGTTATTCCCGAGCTGAACCCCGTAAACATGGTCCTGTGACAATCCCTTCCTACACCTCTGTAAAGCCCCTGTCGATCAAGCAGACCATCCACGACAACGTTGACTGACCAAAGGAAGGGTGGAACTGCTGCTCCATCTGCCTCACTCCACACTGTTTCGTGCTAGTCGACACCGTAAGGCCTGTCGAAGTCACTGCTTCACTCTGTACTCCCTACTAGGAACGGTTGCCTCCCGCGGTTGAAGCCAACGATTTGGAGTAACCAGGTTTCTCTCCCCCTTCGTAGGTTTGTGCTTCGACAGTTCATCGTGAAGGGTCCCGCACGTCTCTTTTTTCGCTCCTTTTGTCGGCCGTTGTGAGTCAAGTTGAGCGATGTAGCTGTTACCCTAGATACGGATCACACCTCAGGGCGTGTTTTTCGGTGACAGCTACTGACATCCTTTGGACATCACATTAACTTTCGCGAAACAAGGCTCTTCACTACCTTGACTATGGCAAGAGGGGCGGAAGTATCCTACTTCTATGCTGAAAGTTTCATGGACGTACACTTCTGAGTCTGAGAATCGTGAAATTTGATCACGTTGGCTCCGGTGTTTCCGGTTCGCAGAAGAAACCACTTTTGGGTGATCTTTCGTCAATGCAGCACCAGACAGAGCAAAAGCACCTTCGAAAGCTAGATAAATTCCGAAGCAGGTCACAAGTCATGCTAGTCGAGTGACTGACGCTGAGACGGGTCAGGTCGGTGCTCTCAAGCTTACGGAGGAATACGGGGAGTAATTCCGATTGTTGGGCAGGTCCCATCCAACCTAGAACTGCCTAGCCACCTGTCTATCCCAAAACTCGTACCACTCTGCTAGGCGGGGCATACAAGCCTTTCTCGAATGACGACTTTGCCTGAAGGACGCCGTCCGAGCGTGAGTCGAATGGAAGGATCGACGATAGGTCGGCTGGATAATACACAAATCACCGAGCCTCCCTTGGTCATGCATTGGGCTGGGCACCGACAGCCGAGGCAGGCGGGAGGTGTGACAGCATCCGGCCGAGTCAAAGCCCGAAGCGACATGAGCTGTGGTACACGTCGCTTCAGAGCTACTGCCGAAAATCGATAGCGACAGCCAATACACCTTGTCCCTGGGAAGATTGACCCTGACGACCTGAATGAGGCTTGCCCATCCCCGCCCTTCAACTCAATGTAATATAATCTCGGAAGTCGCAAGAACCGTTCTGCCCCTGTTACAATCACGGACCACACTTTTCCCCTCAACTCCCAGCCGACACGTGTTGTCAGCATCGCCGGCGTTTTCATAAGTTTCACTGATGCGTGAGATCCCTGTCTAATTGCCTTCTCCTGCCTGGGGCGCTCCTTCATAGCCGTCGTTCATGTATATCTCAAAGATATCGCCATCCATACCAAAATTGGCAAAGTTGATGTCGTACTCGGCACCTTCTTCTCCGCCATTCATGCTGTTGAATAGATCGTTGCCCATGAGATGACTGAAGTCGACACCGCCCTCGCCGTCCTCCGGAATGACAGGCTGATCTGGATTGACTATCGAGCCCGTCTGATGCGGCGCTTGCCCAAACACTTGGCTATGGCCCTCTGCCGTACTTGACCGTTCGCCCGTTGCAGACGCATCCACTGCTGTTGCGTGCTGTGACGGAGATGGCGGCGGCTGACCAGTGGAATTTGGGATCGGTGGTGCTGGCAAAACCATCTGATCAGCCTGACCGGGAATGGTGATCCCGGAAGCCGTGCGTTTCACCGGGGAGGGCAAGCCAGTGAGCGATTGCGTCGACAGATCGTTATTGTTCCCCTGAATGGGCGACGAGAGTTTGTCACGGGCGCCGGTAGCAGGTCCAAGTTGGCGAGGTGAGGCCTGAAAGGAAGCAAGGTGTTATTGACGACCTTCTCACATGGACTTCAGAAAGAAAGCGTACCAGAACCCCATCTGCATTGCCCGCTGACTCGGGCATATGCTCAGTCAAAGTGTCTTTAGCGGTTGCAAGACCACCCAGCAGAGGTGACTGGTCGGCATTCGAAGGCAGCCTAGCGGTACTTTTGCCGGAATGCGTCCGTTGAAGTGGGTGTAACGACATTTGAGAAGCACCGGGAGTCCCGTTTATGTGAGCCTCGAAAGCAGGCGTTGCCGCGCCACCTTCATCTTCCTCTTCAGTCCCTTGAGGTAAAGGCGAAATCATTGGCTGAGAGTTGAACTGTTGCATGCCGCCTTGGGCGTTGGCTGTCACGGCTCTCATACTTTGCATCTGTTGCTCCGCAATACGCCGCTGATAGGCTCGAACCTAGTTCAGGCGCACAAGTGATGGTTTGAGCATTCGGGCTGGGGAACAGAATCTGAGAAGAAAGACCTACATCGGCGGGAGTGGGGCCGCCACCCTGCAGTTGCTGTATCATCTGTTGCCGCTGCATGCTTTGCTGTTGATGTTGCTGTGTCTGCTGCTGCTGGTGGATATTCTGCATATATGCTGCCTGTGCCTGTGCCTGCGCCTGTGAGGCAGACAACTGTTGTGCTTGGGCCTGCATGGCCATCTGGTGATTAAGTGAGAGGGTGGCGGACACGGGTGTTTGTTGTGGATGAGGCGTCGTATGGGTTTGAGGCGTTTCGCCAGCATGCGAAAACGGGCTTGCCGCTGCAGATCCGGAATTGCGCCGTAACCGCTTATTTGGCGGAGAGTTCCCCGGCTCATCGTCAGCGGGCCGAGTCTATGTTCGCGATATGTTTGAGCAGCAGTACAAGACTTTCGGAACGAAAAGTGCTTACGTTCTGTGACATTTGCTGTAGGTACATGTGCTGCTGTTGAGGAGTCATCTGGGGCATGCCATTCATTCTGAAATGGTAATTTGAGCATCAGTTTGATGCTGGACCTCATTCATACAGTTTGCATACCTGAAAGCCGGGTTCCCCTGGGAACCGACAGTATTCGGAGAGGCGGGTACAATTGATTGGGGACGTTGAAAGCCATGAGCATTCGGGTCTCCAAAGGGCCGCTGCGCCTTTTGCTGATTGTCGTCTTTTCGGGAGTTTTCGAGCATCACGTTGTAACTGCCCAGGAGACGTGACTAAGAAAGATTCAAGTTTGTGAATAACCGAACGGAGGATGGTAACACGCTGTACACACTCTTTCCGCATCACTCCAGTTTTCCGGATGTCTATTGGCTAGTCCAGTTGCCCAAAGCGCACTACTCAAAACTTGGCCTTGACAGTTTGCAATGCCCAATGCGGATACCACGGCTTGCAGATTTTGATAGTGGATTTGCTGCTGAGTCACTTGCTGTTGCGCCGCCGCCTGCTGTGCCTGCTGCTGAGCAGCTTGTTGTTGAGCCGCTAGGTGAGCCCGCTGTGCTGCTTGTTGCTGTATATGCTGCTGTTGTTGTTGGGCCGAAGCCGGTGAGATGCGTTGAATGATGGGCGTCCCTCCGTTACCGATTTGTGGCGAATCATTCGCCGTCTGCACTGATATTTGTGGAGTCACTGACCTTATACCTGCTATTCGTCAATCAATTTAGTCCACGCACAAGAAGCAATCGTGTCCTGCAACTTACGCATTTGAGAAACAGCGCCAGGCGGGAAAAAGTGCGCATGTCCAGCTTCAGGTCCGGCGGGAGTCCTGGCCTGCCGCGATGCTTGGCTAGCAGACATTTGCTGTTGGAGCTGGAGTTGTTGCTGTCTTTGTGCCTGTTGGTGCTGTCCTTGAGCTTGTGCACCAGGAGCAAAGGTTACCGGAGCGGTCGATGCGGGGCGCGGATCTTCAGCTGGGCTTTTTTGCTGCTGCTGCTGCTGCTGCTGCTGCTGCTGTACCGCTTGTCTTTGCTGGCCGACTGTTAAAGAAGCTTTTCCCAGCCCCATTTGCTGATGACGAGCTAGCCTTTGCCGTAACTGGGCCTGAAAAGTCCTTTTGGGTGAGCGAACACGACAAGCTAGCAATGGAACCAAGAACACTGACATTCATAAACTGTATAGCTTCTGGCGAAGGCTGCGGTTTCCCGTTGCCCGTCGAGAATACGTCCCAGAAAACGGCCCACCACTCGTACAAAAGACTCTGTGGGCAATCGATTGGTACGACCAGGTGCTCTCCGAGTCCAGCGTCCGATCGAAGCGAAGAGGCTGCTTCATGGAACTGCCGCTTCATCAGGTAATCGTGAATGTAAAGGTGAAGCCTGTTCACAGATTTAGCCCAAGATGAGACGCAAGCTTTTGCCAAGCTACCTACATGACCTCGCCGTCCCAGGGCACCTTTTCCCGCTGATTCGGCTGCCCTTGCCCCTGCTGCATTCCCTGAACCATCTGGCTCTGCGTCATCACCGCACCCGATCTCTGTTGCGCCTGCATCTGGGGATGGCCAGGCTGAGAGAAATGGGATGACTGCGGAGTCTGAACTGCCGAATGATTCGTACCCGGCTGAGGAGTTGGTGGGGGAACAGATTGTGCGTGGTGATGCGGTTGATTCTGCCCAAGAGGAGTCGGCGCTTGTCCGTGCGTAGAATGCTCGACAGGTTTTCCATTGAGCCCTGCCTGTTGTTGCATGAGATTTTGTTGTCGCTGCTGGCTTATGAGATTCTGCTGACGCTGATGTTGCTCCATCAAATGTTGCATCTGCATCATATCGTCACCTGACGGTTGACGTTGTTGGTGTTGCATCTGAAGTTGGGTTTGGACTCCCATCTGCATATGCGGGTTTTGAGACGGACTCGAGGAGACTAGTTGAATTCCCGAAGGCTGAGGCATTCCCGCCATCATTGGCATTTTACCACCATGCTGCATGGGACCCGGACGTGCGATGACCATGCCATTCTGCATGACATATTGTTGACCTTGCACGTCTTGTCCCGTTTGATTTGGATGTGGCGGTCGCGGTTGAGACTGTGGCATGCCCGCAAGTTGTTGCTGAAGAGCATTCGGATTTTGCGCCTGGCCGAGCTGTGGCCCCGGGTGCAAGTGTGCAACGACAGGCATCTGCTGCTGTTGCGGATGAAATGCGTGACCTGAAATCGATTGACCGCTATTATTCATGCCCGACGGCGCAAACGGTGATGGCAGCGGATGTGCTTGAGCCATGGTTTGATCGCTTTGTACCGGCAGGCCTGCGAGCATTCACGAGAGGCCCAGTGAAACACTTCCGTGATCGCCGTCCGTTGATGACCAAAGAACAAGAGCGAGAAGATGCGATGTCGACACCTGGGGTGTTGCGGATCCGTCCACCGCTCCGTTCACCGACAAAGGATACCCTGCCTGAGTCCCCTAATCCTAAAGGTATCGTCCAATAGGCGTGAGGCGTTGTCGTCTCGAGGTAACGGACCACGGTGGATCACGAGACGTGTGAGACTAGCTGCATTCGTGAGATTCGGCTCCACGTAAACGGGGAATCGGGTTGGAGTTGCGCAATCACGGTCGACGGCGGATAGAGAGTCGTCGGCAAGCTGGCGAGAAAAGGCGGGCACGTCAAGTATGCAATGTATCGAGCCAGGCAAGTCAAGATGCAAGCCAAAGGCGCCAGGCAGGCCTTTCGAACGAGCTGCCAGGTGCTGGGTCGGTTCCTTGGCTCTTTAGCGTGTTGCTTTTGTCTGGAACGCGCCCAAATTCGCTTGGAGGATCTAATCTTGCAGTCTTGCAGTTTCTTGCGTGTTCAGGCCGCCTCTTTTCTCAAACGGAACTCTGGCCGAGGAGGTGACCCGGGATAAGTCCAGTAGGCCGTTCGAGGCAGGAAGTCACAGCAGGAATATGGAGCGGAATCCCGTAATCAGCGACGAGAGCGGACATCATGACGTGGGTAAAGCCGGGCGTTTCAGTGAGCCACTTTCTCAAACCAACCTCATCTCGGTAGATGACGCGCTAAATCAGCTTACGACTCTCCAGAAGACCAAGAATCGGGCGCAAGTCTGTTCGTATCGTTATACCTAGTCTATGCCTTTACCGCCCTGCCCACGAGGATCAATTACCAGCATCTGTCCTGCGGAACGAGCACCTGATAGTGAAATCCATAGATCTGCTCAGTCTCAGAAGGACTTCCGTCGCTACCAGGTCGTAGCCGCATTTTGTTCCCCAAAAGCAAGCCGATCAGAAGATTAGATGTGCTATCTGCCTTCTTGCTTCCGCTTGTAGCTTGTAAAGTAGCGAGCTTTTTGTAGTTTGCTGCCAGGCATCTCCCTTCGATCCTCTTTGCCCTCTGACGCACTTTGTCCAATAACTCCGGCTTCGTGGTCACAAGTGTCGCTATGTCAGACCCCCCAGTCTGACCCGCCGGGCCGCAGACATCCTAGGCGCCGGAGTCAAGTCCGGCGGCGACTCTAGGTAGAGGTTCTGATAGAACTCGACACAACTTGTTTACGGACACGCGCGCCGGAAGCATTATTTATATTCTATCATCGTGTATCGATAAGTTTCTCAGTACCGACGGACCGCCCGCATAAATCGCTTTGCTGGCCGTGTCACCCAGTCTTATCGCACAGGCCACAGGTGGAGTTTCATAGCGTGTTGACGAAAATACTGCCCAGCTTGTGGAAACTGCATTGCGGCTGAAGCTTAGGAGGCGGCCTGTCTACCTTCCTCGGATGCAAGAGAACAGGGAGCCGCTGGAACAACCCCACCATGGCAAAGATGTATTCCACCTGGCCTTCCTTTACGGCCATTTAACCAGGATTCGAACGGCGTGGCAAACCAAGTGCCGGATGCGTTCTACGAAGAGCTATCCAGAAGCAATATACCAAGATCTATGATGTGAACAGAGACGCCGCTCACGAAACAAGTACAAGTGCCAATCGCGGATGAGCGGATCTTCTTCTAATCAAATTTGATACTATGCGTTTGCATCTGGAAACGTACAGGCCGTAGTTAGTTCCAAGACGGAGACCGGAGGGTCGAGCAACAACTTACAGTGATTTCGCCACCGACATAACTCTGAAGAGAAGCAAGGTTCAGGACAACTGCATGCCAACGAATTATCAACGGCTGACTTACTCCTCGCTTCTTCTTGTTCTTTTCCTTTCTGAATCCTGCTCCTCGAGTCACAATCAGGTCCCTTGATGCACGCGCTCCGTAATCGTTGATACCGGCACCCGCGGCGGCCTAGGAGCATTAATAAGGGACACGATCAGTTCGGCAAAAAGCGAGGATTTCACAGTTCAACACTAACCCTAGCATCAAACGAGTTATCGGCGAGTGCGTCATGGCTGAACGACACCTGATCCGCCTTGACCCTCTGGAACCTCTGGTTCTGCACCTTGCCCCCCTTGCCAGGTTTCCCGTTGCCCAAAGGCGTGCTAGATCCAGACGGAGTCATGCTGTTGAACGGTGAAGGAGCAGCTTCGGGCGCGCTGGTTGAAGTAGTAGTCGTCGTAGTCGTGGTCACGACGGCGGTTCCACTCTCATCGAGCTTTCGCTTCTTTGTCGTGACAGTGACGGCCGAAGGTGTGGAAGGCGTGGCGGGTGCAACAGCGATAATTGTCTCCGTTTTCGCGACCTCTTCTTCATCTGACGAAGAGTCGGGATCCGAATCCGAATCCGAATCCGAATCCGAATCCGAGCTGGAGCTAGAGCTAGAGCTAGAGCTCGATTCCGAGGAATCAGAGTCCGACTCAGAGCTCGAATCAGAGCTCGAATCAGAGTCCGCCTTGACGTCTGCGACTGGAGCAGCGACGACCACTGCTGCAACTTGCTCGTCGGAATCGCTATCGCTCGAGCTGGAGCTACTGCTAGATGATGATGAAGACGAGGAAGACGACGAGCTGGAACTACTGCTGGAAGACGAGGAGGATGACGAGCTGGAGTCGCTGCTGGAAGACGACGAGACGCTCTCGCTTCGCTTTCTCTTTTGGCCCGCGACGGCGGGAACGACCACGACGACTGTCGCGACCGCTTCTGCTTCCTCTTCAGAGCTTGAGCTATCTTCAGAAGAGCTATCGTCCGAACTCGAGTCGCTGTCGCTTTCGTCGTCCGAGTCTGAATCCGAGCTTGAGACCGAGGAAGATGATGAATCGTCGTCATTGCTTGCAGCTGCGGCACCGTTTCTAGAGAAAACAAAATATGTCAGAGAAACGAAAGAATGCTGCCACAATGAGGATTGCAGAAATCAAAAGCCTGCAAGCAGACCTGGGCGAGCCCGCCATAGTCAAATCACTGGACCCAGCGATGCTTAGGGAAGCTCTTCGGATCTTCGGAAGCGCGATCCTAATCTGGACTTACACTACAACATTGACCGACTCCCAAGCGCTCAACAACTTTTGCGACCTACCCGGCCCCTCAGCTTCCGGCACTTCCGTCGGTATCTCGGCCTCCTTTCCGAGTGCTTTAGCGGACTTTGTCAAACCCCTAGAGGTGAACAATGCATGAATCGCCTGGTATAGCTCTAAAAGCGTCATAAACTGCTTAAGAATTGATCATCGCAAAGAAAGCAGCCAGGACATACCCGAATCGTTGGCCGCCATGATAAGAGTATGCAAAGAGTAGGTTCTGAATAAACGACAGGTACTTCACAGCGGCCTACACACGATATTCAACCCGTTTGAAACCTTGTGAATGCGGACTTTTCTGGCACGTGACGGCGATCGCGGAGCTCGTGGGGGGTCTGACGCTAGATGCCAAATGACCCCGGGAAGAAAGAAGCGCAAGGCCGCGCGTACTGCCACACGCGGGTTCTCCATTGTGTCGCCTCTTGTGATAGGCTCCATCACCAACGTCGATAAAGTCTCCACCCCTAACTCCCTCGTATTCTTTGATCAGCAGATCTCACTTGCCTCTCCTTCGACTCACACAACACTCTCATACAACACTTTTTCGTCACAATGTCTGCTACTGCCATGGATATCGACAAGGGTCTCGACGAAGTAGGTAGCCGTTTCCGCGCAATCCGGCAGGGAAAGGACGAGAAGCCACCTCGGTTCTGATCAAGAAAAAGAACGAAAACACGGTCTGACACCAAGCCTTTACCTCCTTCCCTACTTTGCTCTCTTCCGTAACTCTCGTATCTTTCGCGAACACCAGCTCATCACCAGCCGCAAAGCCGCGAGCAAGAACACCCGACGCGGCGGTGCCGGCGGGCGACGAGGAGGCGCTGGTGCTCCTGCCGCAGGTGCAGCTGGTGCTCGTGCACGATACGCTGGTGCCGTTCCCGCTACTCGAGGTGCTCAACAGCAAGCTGCCGTCGCGCCTCTTAGCCAGGCCACTCGGGACTCGTTCAAGATTATCATCAGCAACTTGCCCATGGATGTTGATGAAGCCGCCATTCGAGTGAGTTCCGGTCGCGAATCTTCGATGCTGAGATCATCCGCTAAATTTATCTTTCTTTTGATGACCCCCTAGGAACTATTCCACAAGACCTGTGGTCCCGTTAAATCATGTTCGCTTGCTTACGATTCCAAGGGAAAGAGCAAGGGTGTGGCCGATGTCGTTTTCCAGAGACGTGGTGATGCCCAAAAGGCATTCGACCAATGTTCGTAAATGGTCCCTGGAATACGTGTATGCAGCCCGCTGATGCCCCGATTTTCCAGACAACAATCGAATGATCGATCAAAGTTAGTAGGCTTTTCATGTGACAAATCCCTCTTCCTCTTTGCCTTCCCTACTCGATTAGCGAACAGCAGCATACGACTGGGACGAGGAGCGAGGTTCACCTTTTGGGAAATCTTTGGAAGTCATTGTGCCAGTCGTTTTATGATGCACGACCGCTGCACTGCCTCAACAGTAGCTCCCCAGCTCTGGCACGCGAGCGGCTGGTCTGTGCTCATTCGTTTGCGCGGTGACCGAATCACGCACTTGGACATCGCAACTCAGGCTTTGTATGGCCAGTGTCCACTGAGGCAAGAAGTGGGCAATTCTACGCTTGGGCTATCGGACACTTTCGCGCGTTGGTTTGCGCATTCTTTGGACACATACGAGTCGCAGCGGTTCACGCAATCGCCGCCAGCATCCCGCATAGGCGTTCGACGTCTTTGTGCGATTCGGGCTGCTCACTCACGGTGAACACGGTAATACCGCTTTGCTATCGCATTTGCGGATCAAGATAACCTCCAAGTTTGGGACGTTGGAGCGAGGCCTATCGAATTTGCAACAAACGCTACCCTCGTTCGCACGTATCGCTGCTGTTCCTGTACCGCGGTATGCTTGCTGTCGCGTTACCTGCTCGGCACTTGGTTCGGCACCATTTTCGATCTTTCGAAATCCACCGTTTGTACGATAATCGCAAACGAAATGCTGATCAACCTCCACCGTATTCTTCCGTCTACGCTCAACTTGACGATCGTCGACGTCACAACCTTTTGATCCAATCCATTTCGACAACTCTCCTTTCGTGGCATCAACTTGTCCCACTCTGCATATCTTTCGCCAACTCAAACATTTTTACCATCCGCCATGCTTCAAACCGAAACACATAAAAAAACTAAATTCCGAATGCCTGCCTTCGCCACACCGTTCATTCTGCTGCAACAGAGCGACCTTTGAAGATTGAAGTTGTTATCGATTTCTCTACCGCGCCTTTGGCTTCCCGACTGGCCCCCGTCGTACCCGTTGCCAAAGCCGCCGCTCAACCTAGAGCCGCCGCTGGTGCCACCCGGTTCGTGAACTCTCCTATTAGATGCTGTATACTCGACACTAAGACAACCTTTCTGCTTTCCTCGATCAGTGGTGGCGCGCGACCTGCGCGAGGAAGGAGGGGTGGAAAGCGAATTGCCGACCGACCAGCAAAAACTCAGGAAGAGCTTGACAAGGAGATGACTGTAAGCTGCGATACGCACACCGATATATTCATCTGCCTTTCCTAATGCGCTCAAATGATCTGCAGGACTACGTCAACTCCAACACCACTGCCTAAATTGTGTTTCGCCTTCCGTCGAGTGCATCGCTCCTTTGTCGTATCAACTGCAAAGTGTTTAGTGTTTCACAGCCTCCTTGAGCTGTTTTGTATATTAGCTTAGTTGAAAAGAGCCCGTACATGTATGCGACATTGTTTGTGGGCGAATCATTGCGGCACGAGAAACAAATCCCTCGAGTTTATCTCCTATCTTCACTCCTGTCTACGAATCTGCTCTCGATTCCATTGAAGTCTCATGCTCATCGTTCTATTTGGTCTTTACAACTCCAACCTTGGCGCCTTTTCCGCTGCCCTCAGTCTTCTCTACCACGATCGCATTAGCGATGTCCTTGATAGCCCCTCGGCTCTCCGAACCTGTCTGAGCGGCGATCCTCTTCTTTTGTACCTGGCCCAGCGCGACTTTTCCAATGTACGCGCTGACCAGCCCAAGAGCGAGGAAGGGCGGAAAGAATTGATAAAGTCGCCAGTTGATCCAGTATTTGAGGATGAGGCCTTGAAGGGCAATCAGGGAGAGGAGAAAAAAGAGCACGGTGAGAGTGGGCGATTGAGTCTTGAGGTGGGGCAGAACCTGGCCTCCCTGTGTGTCAAAGAGCAAGCGAAAATCATCAGTAAAGTCTACATGCTCTATACAGGGGAATTGACTCTCACCGTGGAAGACCAAACGGCCAAAGGAAGACCAATCACGATTGCAGTACCCACCGCACTGACGCCCTTGCTGACCATTTTCTCCTCTTCGTTGAACGTCCACTGAATCTCAGGCTGTGCAACAAAAGCCGGCTCGCCTTCCTTCTTGGTACTCAAGTCATGGCGACGCTTTGGTATAGGCAAAAGGCGAGATGCGGGTAGCTGAATTGTTCCAATGGTGTACTCTAGGGGACGCATCTGGTTTGACGGATGGCCGAGGAGAAGGGTGATGGTATGCTTTCCGGAAGATGAGCGTAGTGCCGCCGGAAGGGAAGATGATTTCTATAGTATCATTGCACATGCACGGGGAGAGTTGAATCAGGGTTCATAATCACGGACGAGCACCTTGTCAATACCGTACGCACCAAGTCAAACCTTGCTCTCCCCTGGCTCTTGACCTGCACCGGCAACATTGTTGTCGCAACTGTTTTCGCGTCGGTAAGTCGGACGTGCGCATGTTGCGGAACAAAAGCCTTGTCCGTGGCCGTGTCGACGATTCCAAAGGAGAGCCTGAAGACCGAATCCGGTTCGAGTACCCAAGGTTCCAACGATACTTTGGGATATTCAAGTCTGATAGCAATACCGATCAGAACGACCACCACCGATCATAACAACGAATCCGCATAACTCACTTTTGGACATGTTCATTGGAACCATCCGCAGAGACTAATGTCAGTTGCGCATCACGGATGCCAATCGAATGTTGATCCAGAGCCGCGAGAACGACGGAACACGCAGTGAGACCACCCGCAAGGATGTAGGACAGCGTTGGGAACTTCATGACGTCGGCTACGTTGTTTAAGATGCCACACAGGGTGAGGCTGAAAGTGACTCGAGACTATGAACATGAAGGATGAACTGAGAGCCGCAGCGGGTCGGAGACGTGTAATGCGCTGATGAGATACGCGGTGCGTCCGAATGCGCGTGCAATCGAAGCTGATGAGCCCACCAGCTCAGCTACCAGCTCCCAACAGTTCGTCTTAATTCAACTGCAACGACCTTCTTGGGAAACCATGAATGCCTGACTGAATAACCTTTGCCCGACGACGACTTTATAGGAGGAATATAATTGCAGGTTTATCAAGCGTATATCACGTTCCAGCTTGAGTCGCGCCATTCTGGGTCCTCGAAGCCTCGAGCGATATCGAGCAGAATGCAACATCCTCCGGTATTGGATGTCTTGATCATCAGCCTCCAATGGATAGAGAGAGCGACACAACCACAGCCGCTGCTGGTTAATTGCCCTCAAGGGCGACGAGAGTGACCCCATATCAGAGATCTCATGAACACAAGCGTCTAGGCACGTTGCTACAAGACTTGCGGCATGTCGCAGGAGAGATGGACATGACCTCTTCGTATGTGCTGATCGTAGCAGAGCCCTTCATGGCCAGTAATGGTCTCGACATGGGCCGCTGCAACGCGTAATAAAGTATCGGACCGATGGGAAGTGACCGGCGCCACCTCGAAATATGATTCTTGCCATAATCGCATCAGGCGGGGTGCCCCTGGTGGTTCCCTCAGCTTCATACCATACGCTCTCAAGCTTCCTGTCGATGCGCCGACACACAGCAACGTAGATACCTAGCTCCTTCAGGTCAGATAAGTCAGTACTGGCCACTGGACCACTTGGCCGTCGCCTTTTCGATCGGATGCTGATCGACGGCCTTTCGATTGGGCCCCGACCGGTACGGTAACCAAAGATCAACGCTAACCGGACGCCCACCCGGCCGTCAGCCCATCGCCATCCATGGGGTCCTCGTGACTGGTGCGATATTGCTTTGTTGCCCTGGTTCATCAAGGGGCCAAGGCTTGCTTCCGGCTTTGATTGCCGTAGGCAAAATTCCTCACTACGTCTTGATATAAGCTTGCGCGCCGTCGTACTATCATCACATCGCTGATTTCTTGCACTCGCACACCTCATCTACCTTCGATCTACCTTTGCACCACTCACACAAAATGCTTTCTCGGTCCTGTCAATCCCTCAAGGCTACCCGGACCTTGGCTGCCTCTCGGGTGGCAGTCGCACTGCCCGCCGTAGTTGCGCGATCTGGACGAATCGCCAGTCCTTTGACGACAAGCACTCCGGCAACCAGTGCTCGGCTGTTTTCGTCGTCTGCCGTCAAGAGGGAACAACACGAATCAACTAGGCCGGAGATCGATACCCCTCCCAGTCTCTATACCTTTACCGATGAGGAAGAAATGCTCCGAGAGACAGGTAAGTTCTCGAAGGCTCCTGATTTCTGACGGATTGCGCTGAAGGATATGCGGCGGACAGTACGCAAGTTTGCCCAAGAGGTCGTTGGTCCTCGAGTCCACGCGATGGATGAAGCCGAGGAGATGGACAAGGTAAGCAACGTGATTAGGGTACACTTTATTGGGAACCCGGTTGAACATGTTGCCGATGCGTTAGGACATCATCCAAGGTCTCTTCGATCAAGGTGTACGTTCTTGTTCCTTTCCGAGCCAGGTCCGTTGCTCACCCCTGAAATTCACTCGATAGTTGATGGGTATCGAGACTGCTGCAGAGCACGAGGGCTCAGAGATGAGTTTCATGGCAGCCATCATCGCAGTGGAAGGTAGGTCATCCGCTGTCATTGTGCAATCGCTGTGACATGCAGATCGCTGAGAGTTTGTCCTTGTCGCGCAGAGCTCGCAAAAGTAGATCCCTCCATCTCTGTCATGTGCGACGTGCACAACACACTTGTCAACTCGACCCTTCGGTTGTACGGCAACGACGATGTCAAGGCTCGATTCCTGCCTCGACTCGCCACGAACACTGTGAGTTCCGTTTCCTGGCAGCATCGTGAGGCCATACTGATGCGGTGCGTTTTCAATTCAGCTTGGGTCATTCTGTTTATCCGAGCCGGCAAGTGGGTCGGATGCGTTCGCATTGCAGACGACGGCCAAGTTGGACGAGTCTGGTAACAACTATATCTTGAACGGAAGTAAGATGTATGTTAGTTCTGACGAGATAGTTCCCCTAAGATCGTCCGGCTGAATGAAACCCCTTGTCACTCTGCAGGTGGATCACCAACTCTGCCGAAGCCGGCATCTTCTTGGTCTTTGCAAACGTCGATCCATCCAAGGGATACAAGGGTATCACTTGTTTCGCTGTTGAGAAGGAAATGGGGGTCGTTATTGCCAAGAAGGAAAAGAAGGTTCGTCTTGCTGATTCGCTCAGTTGAAAGGGCTATCTGCTCACTTGGGTGCTATTCAGCTCGGTATCAAGGCGTCTTCCACCTGTTTATTGAGCTTTGATGACGTCAAGGTTCCCAAGGAGAACGTTGTCGGAGAGATTGGCAAGGGTTACAAGGTACGTTCTCTTCCGGTCTGCTTCTCTTCGTCGGGTCGCTGAATTATGGCCGGCTGCATCTCCTCCCAGATTGCCATCGACATTCTCAACGAAGGGCGAATCGGTATCGCCGCTCAAATGATCGGTCTTGCACAGGGCGCCTTCGACAAGTCTGTCGCGTACGCTTATCAGCGAAAGCAGTTCGGCAAGGCTGTCGGAGACTTCCAAGGGTGGGTTACAAGCTGTGTTTCGCGATCAGCCCAGCAGGTTTGGCTGACGCAGATTATTCATTTCATGTAGTATGGGTTTCCAATTTGCAGAAGTCTTGACCGAGATCGAGGCCGCTCGACTGCTCACGTACAATGCCGCCCGACTAAAGGTCAGTCCCCGTTTTGCCCCATGTCGTACTGTCAGATCACAAGGTCTCATATCTTTCCGCCCTTGTTCAGGAACAAGGCAGGCCTTTTGTCCGTGAATCTGCCATGGCAAAGTATTACGCGTCGAATGTTGCTCAAAAGGCTTCGGGTATGGCAATCGAGTGGGCAGGAGGTGTTGGTTTCACGCGTGAAGTAGGCTTGGAAAAGTACTGGCGTGACTCTAAGTAAGTGTCGGACGTGTCGACAGACGAATGCACGAAAGCTGACAATGATATCAACAGGATCGGTGCCATCTACGAAGGCACTTCGAACATTCAACTGGAGACCATTGCCAAGCTCCTCAAGAAGGACTACGTATAATACATTCGTCACGCGCATGGTGTGTATGAGGTTATGCCTCGTTGCACTGCTTGGACGTGTCTCGGAGGGGCAATCAATTCATTACGCGAAGAGAGTGAATACCCGTAAAGGGCGTTGTATATGCGAATCTGATTCATGAAACATTGCATTAGGATACTTCCACATGGAACGTTTGTTTGAGTAATGAGCGGAGCGTATCCAGTTATTTAGGCCCGTCTGCATAAATTGTATTGTTGGAGAGTAGTTTACACATCGATAAACTTCTGGACGTTTCCGAGCCATGACACATATTCCTACACGGCGACGCGCAAGCAGAGTCAGATTCGGCCGGGAAGGAGTGCCTCGGCTGCTCACCTTTTGTTCCTTGTACTCGCAGTACAACGGAATGAACATGGCTATCAAGCGAGCATTACACGTCAATTGAGACCCCTGTGTGCAGTCCACTAAAGTGAGAACAGTGCTTACCAAGGTTGGCATTCACGTCCCGTTCCTCCAAGAATTGCTCAAACTGCGATTGCACCTCTTCATCGAGATGATCGAATCGCGGACCGACGTATGTGCCCCTCCTCTTCCAATCTCCCTCGGCGGTCAAATCCTCGGCAAGCGTTCGATCGCTGTAAAAGCTCGCATTGTCAATGACGAATGATTCGTCTTCGACCAGCAAGTCCATGACGAGCGCGCCAGAAGACCCTGACTTGGTGATGTTGAGCGAAGCACGGACGGGGAAAGTCGGTTCAGGGGTGGCGGTTTCGGGAGCGTCTTCGGCGGCAAGGTCCGAGGTGTCGGGAGGGTTGTCGAGGTCGGAGATGGAAAAGGTCAACTTGAGCCTGTGCGAGTAGGGTTCTGTGAGTTTTGGATAGATGTTGGCATACCAATAGAGAGCGTGACCCACTTTTCGTTGCCAAACTGTCGCTCGAGCGTAACTTCGTCCGCACCGGTCTTGTCGCTGACCTTCCAGATGCCATTGCTCGTAAATTCCTCGAGCCATTCCGGTTCGCGGCCTGCCATTGATGTGGCAGAGTCCTGCTCATAGGCGAGCTCTTCCGCGAGCTTTGCGGACAGAGCGGCGTCGGCTGCACGTGGATGAGAGAGATCAGTTTGGGTTGTTGCGGGGACAGGCTAGCGTCCTGTAGTCGACGCGGATAGACGATTGATCAAGACAACTCACTTTCACCACCGCCCAATCGAACGATACTAGTGCTAAAGGCCTTGACAGAGGACAAGGCGGCCCATCGTGGCGCAACAGTTTGACCCGCTCGAAAGACAACGGCGGACCGAGTAACCGATGCGGATCGGGCGAGGGTGAAAGTTTGACGTGCGAATCGTGCAGACATCTTGACTGGTAGGATGCTAAATGAGCGAATCAGCAGCGCTGGCCGTCCGTCAAGCGTGATCAAGAACAAGGGCAATCAATCGTCCAACATGATGCAACGCACTCTACGCAGGATGACGGATGCGACTGAGAAGAAAATGGGTCTCGGATGCAAATCTGACATCATCACCTGTCACTCATACGTTCAACTCTAGAACTTTCCTTTCCCCGTATCTTCATCGTCGAGTACAGTCATGTCATACCGGTCCACATCGACAATGTCATCTCGTATCTTCACGCCATTCACACTACATGCGTCTCGGCGCCAAATCATCAATCAGTCCCAAACGCAAGCCATTCGACCGCGATACAGCGTATCATTTCCAGCATGGCACGGCACAGCAGAACGCCTGGCATGTCGTACCTTCGCCACCTCTCGGATGGTGCTCGCTGCTCGACCGAAGAACGATGAGATCCCCTTTGACACGGTGCAGCTAGTCTCCCCGGAAGATAACACCCTCAGTCCGCATCAGCCCCTCGCAAACATCCTTTCTCGATATCCGGCAAAGACACATACCATTCAGCTCGTCTCTTCCACACCACCGATCGTCCGAGTCTTTGCCAGAACAGATTTACAGAAAGCCGATCGTACCGCTAAAGAAAAGGCCAAAGCTCGACGGAAAACCAAACAAGAGACTAGCGAATTGCAAGTGACGTGGGAGAGCGCGACGGGGGATCTTCAGCACAAGGTGAATCAGGCGAAACACATCCTGTCTGAAGGCGACCGGCTGGATTTGGTCTTTACCTCGCGGGCAAAGAATGTCTCTCCGGCACCGCAGTACGAAGGAAAGAAACTTAAACAAGCGCAAGCGACGATACTGAGCATGTTTACGACCGAGCTTGGAGAAATCGCGTTCAAGCGCAAGGAAGACGTCGTCTCGGCGAACGGTGCGATGATCACCATGTATTACGAGCCCAACAAGGATCTTCGTCAACATGCATTGGACAAGGCAGAGGAAGCGGCGGAGCAAAAGGCGAAGGAAAAGCAGGCCAAAAAGGAAGAGAGGAGAATCAAGGAGGAAGAGCGGCGAAGAAGGGCGCAGCTGGAGGAAGAGGAGAGAAGAAGAAAGCTGGGGCAACTATGATTGCGGATAGATCGCATGCTATAGCCAGTGCCTTGCATGTGATAGGTGTAGGTAGATCCTATAGATGATAACAAACGTTCCTAGTCATCGGCCGATTCCTGTGCGCGTCTCCGTCTTTCCTCCTTGAGCCACTCGAAACGCTGCTTGACAATCCATGGAACTCTGCATCTCCAGCGGGACATGTCTTGTGTCACCTCTCGGAGGTCGCCGATGGCATCTTTCAACGCCTTGTCGGATATTGTTCCTAGCTCTTGCTCCGTGGTTGGTCGGTCTTTCAAGAGGCTCATGGTGTAAGCGTGAAAAAGCTTGTCGTCCAAAACAGGGGGTTCCATAAAATCCGCATAAGCGAGCCGCGTCCAATTAGATGTCGCCGGATGCCATTCGTGGACCGGCTTGGATTGATGCGCAGCTCGTACGGCCTGGCGGTAAATCCGGTGGGACATGGTTCGTGCCGAAGAGGCCGGATGAGAGGATTCCTGATGGAAACCGGCACCGATTCCCCAGCCCTTGATAACCTTGTGTCCGCCAACCCGACCCTTGCGCCGCTCAGCTTCATACAAGTTCAGCATAATGGCATAAGCGTGCTCCGGAAGATACCATGGCGGAGGACGGGAAGTGCTTCGATGGACTAGATCACCAGCAGCTGTGGCTTTCTTCGACACCTTATTCGCTAGTCTAATAGACGTCTCGGACGCCTGTTGAGCGATATTCCAAATTCGTTCAGCCAATCCAATTTTGCCTGCTTGCTGCAGGACACTAAGCAGGGCGATATACATCCGTGGTGGAAGTGACATCGCTTGTTTTGCCAAAGAGGTTCGACTTTGAATTTCTT
Organism: Naganishia vishniacii ANT03-052; assembly: GCA_015708705.1. Taxonomy (NCBI): domain Eukaryota; kingdom Fungi; phylum Basidiomycota; class Tremellomycetes; order Filobasidiales; family Filobasidiaceae; genus Naganishia; species Naganishia vishniacii. Next base: position 716,418 of record MU158396.1, on the reverse strand, counting down.
GCTTCATTTCCACCGTCGTTGCCTCGGCGGAAAGCACCGGGTATGAATCGGTATCCAAATACGGGAGCAACGTGTTGATCAAACGACCGAGTTTGTCGTGTTGGCTAGTCTTGGCAAGATGTTGAACGTATGATGTGAACCGATACAGGTCTTCTGCATTGCGGATGTAAGGCGGTGAGTCATACACAAAGGGGTCTGTAGTTTCCGCAACGGCAAGTGCCTGTCTATCGGCGCTTTCCTCCTTTTCCGCTGGACCAATTAGGCTTTGGTGGAAATACGTCTTCCATCTCGCCAACGATAAAGGAGTGGTCTTTGCGGAAACGAGATTTTTCCGACTGTCGATCGGCGACTCGACCTCGGAGGCTGTCTGCCTGGGGCTAGGGGATCGCCCAAACGCCAGGAGGATATTGTTTGTGGCGGCGGTAAAGCGCTTCAGACCAAACGAGTTGGTAATGTACGAAAACAATTTGTCAATGTGAGTCTGCGTCTTGAGAACCCGGAGAGCGTAAGCGAGGATCGAGTTGGCGGAATCCATATCCATCGGTTGCAATCGGTACGGCGATCCACGAGTGCCACTCCACATCCTCGAGGGAGGGGCCATGATGAGCGAATAGAGCGCTTGCTGACAATGGGTATATGCGGTATAAACTTCCAGGTCAAGATCTCTTGCTTCCTTGGACGCCATGTTCTCCGGATACACAGCGGGTTGATCCGGCAACCTCCGGAACGCTTTCAAGAGCTTGCCCAGAGCCGTGATGGGCAACGTGCGGGACAGCACTGGATTGGCCAAAATGGCAAGCGCTCTGGCACATCGTTGATACTGTTCGGGGTTCACCGCGACAGATTTGTTCATCCTCCCGGGACCTTGGTCCACAACGACGGTCTTAAAGTCCAATCCTCGTAGAAGGACGTGCAGTAGATCAACGGAAGGTGTGGGAACCATCCGTGGCGGCGACATGGGCATCGGCATCGGAAAATTCTTCATTTTGTCCTTGAGAGCTAGTTTCTTGGGATGCCACAGCATGATCCTATCGAGCGGGGCGATGGCTTCTCCAGGAAGACGCCAAGAACGGATGCCTTCGAACCACTGATTCATGCGGGAAGCAATCGACGGTCGTCGTTGGGCTCGAGTGAACTTTGTTGTCTCGGAGTGCGGCGTTTCATTGGTAAAAGACGGCTGTGCAGTCGAGCCTGAACGTTTCGTGATACGTTGCTCTCGAGCTGCAGTCATATTCGCAATTATTTCGTCCGCTGGCAACCCTCCCTCTGCGAATTCCTGCAAATCTCCTCCCTCCGCAAGCCTTCCTTCCAATATCCATTCTTCTATCAGCCCAACGTAGACCATGGCGGCTTTTTCAGGATGACGATGAAGCATACATTGTCGAAGGAGAAGTTCGTAAATGGTGGCGGAACGTTGCAAACGAAAGTGCTGCAGAGCTTCAAGAAGTTGAAGAGCGGTATGCATAGGTGGATCGACGGATGAAGGTTTCTGGTCTTGGTCTTTCGCATCGACGAACTCGGACAGCCTAGCTTGCGGATTCCCAAGAAGGGTTAAAGACTCCTGCATCAACGCCGCAAACACACTTTCCAGTTCATGTACCGATACATCCGGTCGGCGGGAGCAGCCATCTCGGTAGAGGTTCATGACGAGCTCTTGTGCAGAGCGTACCACGGGCTACAGTAGATATTACCGTCAGTTTACGAAAGTGTTGCAGGTATGTACGATTGACGAACCGACACCACGGTCTGTGCCTTCACATCGATCTCTGCGTCGATTCCAGACGCCATTCTAGAGCCCCACCTTTCCTTATTGGGGTCAGCTGTATTCTCCGCATCGCCAAGGACTAGCTCGACGACCTGACTTTGCCGAACATAGCCATCGTCTACTTCCTGCTCCTTGATCGCCGCATTTGACGATCCAAATCGAACTCCTCTCCGGGATGATATTGTCGTCCTTGAATCGACGAGTGGGTTGGTGATATGCAAAGGTGTGGCGGTATCCGTGCGAAAACGCGGTGGCAGGTACGGTACATTCGCAAAAGACGGTGGCGCAGTCTTCAGTCCTCCGGAGCTTGTGCGTGCTCGCAGGCCAATCCCATATGACTTGGTCAGTGACTGTCGAGACGTTGCACGCAAGTTGGCCATGTCATACAGCTGTCAGTATCAATCCGTTGAAGATCCTGCAACGTTGAAGCACGACATTGACATCGACTGAACTTCTTCCGCTCGGCTGGTCTGCGCTTCCGTTTGGCGGGACGCGCCTAAAAGTCGTCTGTGCACTACTTGCTGCTAGATGACGAAGAGGAGACAGCAAGGATGTAATGCCGGCTGCTGGACTGTTTGACCAGGACTTAGTGGGCGACTGAGCGATATTGTGACAGATCTCAGCGCAATCATGAGCTATAATGGAGGTTACGGTCGCGGTGGACGAGGTAGAGGAGGATATGGAGGTGGAGGAGGTAGAGGTGTGTACGCATTCTCGCTGCTCAATATCCTTCAGTGTTCCTAATCTGGTTCGCTATTCTACAGATGGTGGATACGGGATGCCGATGAGAGGGTACCCTCAAGATACCGAGAGAAAGCTTCGTGGCTACCTTGTCAAAATAGCAGATCAGGATGTAAGCCACCTTCTCGTCTCTGTGATTGTGTACCGGTTCCTTCAAGCCATATAAGCTGATCGCCATGTCAATGTAGGATTTTCACGTCGCAAATGATCTTCCTGCATTGGCACATGCTATCAAGCGGGACTGGCTAGAGGGAAATCAAGGAGTCTTCGAAGGGTTCGCGATAGGGTGCGTTGGAATTGAGCATACCCCATCTACGCACGATCTGTGACTGATTTCCGTGTGACCCCAGTATCACCGAACAGCCTCACAAACTACCATACTACTCGGCCCTGCTCGTAGTATTGACGCATAACCAGTACTTGCTCGATGAACCGTTCAAAAAGTCTGCGCAGTTAGGCAACGTTACCTCCGACGGAAATGCAAGCAGTGATATATCCAGTGTGAAGCCCGACATCGACGTCAAAATGGAAACGGACGTTGAGGTGAAAAACGAGCCGGCGGCAGACGTTAAGATGGAATCGACGGAAGAATCGGAGGAGGATCAACTGATGAAGAGAATCAGCTGGCTGGTCATTCGAGACCTCAATGAGCGTTTCGGAAGATGGGTCGCAGACAGACATTGGTTGAAAGTGCGATTATGTGTGCGTATCTGCCTACCTGCGCTTCAGTCAAGCCAAGGACTCAGCTTATCGCCTGTTCCGCGCCTAGCTTCAATTTTTTGCTCAACTCGTCAATTTGGGTCTCGTAGCGCCTTCATCTCTTACAGCCACCCTTCAGACCTTCACCTCTGCTCTTTCGGAAGAAAATCTTTCCGTCCTGCGTGCCGAACGGTTCATTCGCGCCGTCGCCAGTGCTCTCATGCGGGCCGGACCTGCTTATTTTGAAAAGGAGAAGGAATCCGTAGAGGTCTTGATCATGGTCGTGCAGGACTTTGCGATGCAGCGGAATGATGGGATCCGCGCAATTCAAGATGCTGTATTCTCACCAAGGGATGTCGTAGAGAAGCGCACGCCGGAAAGGGATGTGAGTAAATGCGACGAGCAGCTACAGAAGAATGATTTGAAAGGTGGCTTACCGATATGTCTATCTCCAGCAAATTGATCACTGCTCCGCGGTCTTGAAAAAGGCTCAGGAAGGTGGATTCCCTATCCCGCGATTCCTGCCAGACCCTTCGAAACGACTCAGGCCAGAAGGAGAACCTCCTGTCAAACCGTTTGAGATCTCGCCCATCGTCCTTCCTGAAGGCGAAACTGAACTTCCGGGGCCTGAAGATACCGAGGGCTGGATTGGGACTCTGCATGCGGAAAAGCACGTCGGATTGACGGACGGTCGAGTGCCGGACATGGATGACCCGGAAGGATGGGTCATCACAATGCTGATCCTCGACATCATTCACGTCTACGAGGTCAACCGGATCGAATGTGCAAAGTTGTTGACGTCGTTGACAAACTTTGTCTTGCCGGATGCGTTCCGAGACGCCCCGCCACGCCCTGCTCCCGGAACTGTCGAAGAGATACCGGAGCCTGTCTACGGAGAATGGGTATTGGCTTCTACGATCGTCTCCACTCTTCTGGGCGTTCTCGTCAGGTTGCCGGTTCCAAGTCACAAGGCGATATACCTCGTCGCGCTGACGAGGGAGTTGTGTTTGATTGACCGGTCAGGCATGGCATATCCCATCGGCCAGGCAGTGAGGAAGCTGTATGCTAGGATTGGCAAAGGGATTGACATCGAAATCACTCGGAGGCTGGCAGATTGGTTCTCGATGCATTTGAGCAACTTTGACTTTAGCTGGATTTGGAAGGAGTGGTAAGTTTGACCTCGACACATGCGAAATTGAGCACTAATGCATTTTCTCCTACCGATAGGGTACCAGATATGGAATTGCCGCTAACACATCCGAAACGGGCCTTCATGCATCGATTGATTGAGATGGAGATCAGGCTGGCGTATCATGATCGAATCATGGAGTCTTTGCCGCCGGCGATGCAGTTGACGGAAGACACGCATGCTCCGGCTTTGCAGCCGCCCGACCCTTTGTTCCCCTACGAGTCAGAAGGTGAGTTGCATCAGTCCTATGCCGGTAACGGAGTAAAACCGTTGAGCATCTTGGCCGTATGTCTAGATCACGAACACCACGTAATTGCTGCTGAACTCATGAGCATGATGACTAGGAAGGAGAGTGCAGAGGCTGTGGTGCAAAAAGTCCGCGACCTCGCAGGATTGACAACTCCTGACCAGCCGATCCCGTCGACGCATCGATACATCGCCATGATGTGCATTCTCAACCTCGGTGCTCGATCCTTTTCTCATTTCCTGAATGCGGTTGAGCGGTATCAACAATCAATCTTCGCACTTGGAAGGGACAAATCCGAGAAAAGGGACCTACTCATGGCCGTTCATGACTTCTGGAAATACAACGGTCAGATGAAGGTGATCGTAATCGACAAGTACCTACAATACGGTGTCGTGGAAGCTTCCGATGTAGTCAGTCTCCTTTTCGGCGAGTTATCGAAGTCCGCTGTCAATGAAGAGGCAGGAAATCCGATTCCGACCGTTTGGACCAATTATTACGCATGGGAAGTCATCCGAATGGTTATTGACAAGAGTCAAGGGCGGATCGTTATTATCGAGCGGAGGGTCAGGGACCTGGAAGCCAAGGAACAACTGGCCAGAGATCGACATGAGGCATTGGAGACTGCAGAGACTGATGGACGAGACGGTGCCGAGGATGAGCCAAGAGACGCCACTTCCACGGCCACCAAGGAATTGGGTAAGCCTAACATTTCGGATTGCAGTCAGCTCGGTGCAGCATACTGACACCTTTGTTTCCGTGTAGCCGGTGACTCCTCTCAACTGCAAGATCTGAAATCCAGAAGGGACCATTTACAAAAGGAGTACTCGACATTGCTCTACCAAATCACGGCCAGCTTTGTACAATCGCTTGTGCCTGAAACTTATACAGGCCAGTATGTGACGGAGAGCAAATCGCACTTGCAAAACATTGGCGATCTGCCGGCATTCGACAAGGTAGAGGATCCAGCTGTTTGGGATGTGATTGCACGTCTAGGATGGTACCGTGAATTCATGCGTCTCGTGAGTCTTGACCTTACGACCCGTTTGTCTTACGGACCTTAACTCATCTCTCACTCGTAGCACGGCAAGCATATCGCTCGGGTGTCGGCCGACATGGTGGAGCGTAAAGGCGTTTTCTCCAGCTTCCCGGATGTGGCAGATAGCGAGATTGCGGAGAGTGACACTCACACCAAAGCAGCTTACACGGTGAAAGCTATTTACGAGCAAGGTCTCCAGGTTGTATGATTGCATAGGTCAGACATCATGTGTCGGGAACTCTCATGGAGGCCATGTGTACACTCGGTCGTCGGTACGCTCCACGGGGCGACAAGCAGGTTCTTGCCAACACTTTACGGTGCATTGTCGGGAGTGTGGCCTAGTCCAGACCACGCCTGGCTGCTTTCAGACAGTCCTCTTCATAACCTGGGATATGTATCACCTCCACCTCGCCTCGCTTCAAGAGTCGAATCCCTTCACATTGCACATAATCTGGTGGTTCCTGTACTCCCTATTGTAATCGAAATGGCCTGAGAAAGTTGGCGACTTTGCAACGACACGGAGAGACTTACGATGTAAACCCGCTTCAGGGATGATGCAAGGATGGCATCGGTACAGCTCCTCAACCCGGTTGTACGCTTTGAACAGGGTTCCATCGTCGCATACATCCAAGAACGGGAAAGAAGCGCCTGATACACTGCTTCTTGCGATACCTGATCCCCTGTGGAAAGGGCGGACGTCGCGCTCAGGATACTCTGTTGAAGCTGAACTGGAAGCTGAGAGACCTTGCGGTTGAGAAGCGTGAGAGCGTTGGCTTCGGCATGGGTATTGCCGTCTATCGCTCGGGAATAAGAGGCTGAGAGAATCAACCCTTTTATGTCGTCTATGGAATCGGTCGATTCCTCGTATGGTCCGTCTTCCGCCCTGCCTCCTGCTCGGAAAGCAGGAAATACCGGTTCAAGCAGTTCGTAAAGCTCGTCGAGAGTATTGACGGCTTCCTTCCCACGATCGGGATTGGTCACCGAAGCCAATTCGCGCTGCAGAGTGGCTGAGCGGGGCAAAAAGATGACGGATCCGACAGAGAAGGCGGTTGAGGAGGGTACGCAGTTGAGGGATTGATTAAGGGCGAGTTCCAGAAGCGCGCCATGCAGCTGCTGCTGTGGATTCGACATTGTTGTGGCTGATGCGCTCGGTGGTAACGGGACTGTGCTGGACAGAGCGTAAAGGTTAAAGCCAGCAGAGCGTTCACACCGCACGGTATCAATCAGATCTTCGACAGAGCGCACGAGTAACGGACAAGCAAGCTCGAGGAAGGCAGATCGATTGCTGGTCATGAGTCATGATGCCGTTGCCCGATTGCTTGTCATTGTTTACTTTTTCACATGAAGGTGAAGAGGAGGTGTATGTGGTTGACAGAGGATCTACTGCCTCATACTGAGTGCTTTGGTGTCCTTTGACTCGTCCGACAACTCCGTCACTGTCTTTGCGAGGTCCCTCTAGGTCATCGCATCACCCTACTTTCGAAATGAGCGCCAGGCCCTTGCCTACCGCCATCTCTGTGCACGTTCGACTTCGACCCTGGAAACAAAGTGATGGGACGTTTAGGGAAGAAGCCATCTCGTCGTCCGGGTCTACGATATCGGTGCCTAACCCGCAACGCACGGACCAGCGGTTTGAATTTTCGTGCGTATAGTCGAATTTTGGTCCGCCTCCTGTGTTGATGGGTGCTTCAATACAGTCTGGACGCTTGTTATGGACCAGACAGCGGGCAGAAGAGCATTTTTGAAGCGGTACAACCGATGTAAGTTCTAGGGCGCGATGGACGTTGGCTGCAATAGTTCAAACACATTCTTCAACCCGCCGCAGAGTGGACCAAGTGTACAAAGGCATAGTACGTCCGCGCCATCAATCACAAGTGCCGCCCCGGGGACCCTAATACCACGGCTTATCGCAGAATGCGACTGTTTTCGCCTATGGAGTTACAGGAAGTGGTAAAACATGGGTAATTCCCCTCATCCTTATCTCCTGGCCGCCGTGTCAATGACACCATTGCCACCAGACTATGCAAGGCTCTCGCGAGGACCCAGGCGTAATACCTCGAGTCATGATGGTAATACTCTTCCCGACGTCACATATCCTCGATTGGCTTCAACTGACCTGCGCAACCCCCACTAGTCTATATTTGCTAGAAAGCAACATCTTCGGCACTCGACGCTGAAAATATCGTTCTCTTATTGCGAAGTCTTGATGGAGGAAGTCTATGATCTGCTGGGGACTAGGAATGGCGTGAGTGGGAACTTCCGTGATGAGGACTGCTATGTGAACTGACTTGAAATTCGTGGGACACATCGAAGCCGATAAAGAAACTTGATGTTCGAACTAATGCTGCGGGGGAAAACGTGATTCCTGATCTGACGATCCAAAATATCAGCGAAATTGCAGAGTTTGAATCTCTCTACAGGTAGGTGTCTGTAATCTATCCTGTTGTTGGATCCTGTTGTTGGATCCTGTTGTTGGATCCTGTTGTTGGGATGCGTAACTCAAGTCTGACTCTCCCGCCCGAAGATTGGCATCCCAGTCGAGAAAGACCGCCGCCACCAATCTTAACTCTAGCAGTTCGAGATCGCATGCAATCTTGGCCATCTATGTGGAAACAACGCCTGTGGGAAAGGATAAGAGTAGGCAACACGAAACAACTGTTCCGAACGCAGTTACTGACTTCAATCGCTGGTGATCAGCATATGTGGGCAAGATTTCTCTGGTCGATCTCGCAGGATCAGAAGACAATAACTTGACCGGAAACGACCCAACGAGGATGCGAGAGGTGAGCTGGTATCCCGATGACGGTCGACTTTGAACCGAAGACTAATGTTGAGTCCTCAGTCTTCGGCCATCAATCGGTCGCTTACAACACTCGGGAGCGTGGTGGAAGCTTTGAATAGTAAAGCGGGGAGGATCCCTTACCGTGATTCAAAGCTCACGCGCTTACTTCAAGGTGAGGTCCGTCGACGCTTGCTCCGTAATTGTTTCGTCGAGCAATAACCGCGGACGTTTGTGGCAGATTCACTCGGAGGATCGAGCTTGGGAATGGTCATCTGCAACCTGGCTCCAGGGGAGAAGTTTGCAAAGGAGACCTTGCGGACTCTCAAGTTTGCGACCAGGACGCGAGAAATAGAAAACAGACCTGTGGCGAGGTCGAAAGGTAGGTGGCGGAGTGAGGCCGTGTGCCATGATCTTCGATGCTAACGTGTGTTCACCGGGTCATAGCTGAGCCAGCCCGCGAGGAACCGGCAGCTTTAGGACGCGAAACGGGTGGCGATTTCGCTAGGCCTGGCCCCTCTCGATCTGTGTTGACACCTATTCAGCTCGCTGAAGAAAGGACATATGGGGCAGCTGCCGCTGACTTCCGTGAAACAGTTCGAGCGGAAATACAGACGTCTGGTCTGAATCTGACCGAGGGACAACTGGAAGACAGGATACAAAGCATGGTCAAGCAGACGATTTCGGACGACCGGCGTTTGAACGCTCATTCGCCACTGATCGAGATGGTTCAGCGTCCGCCAAACCAGGATATTTCGCGGTATACCGAGGATGAGAGGAAGGCGCGGGCGAAGGTGCTTATTAATCTCGCAAGGGATCATCATGATAGGTGGGCAGATCCTCTTACCAAGGCATCCACATCTTGGCTCTTGCTGACACTGTCCGCGCTTGTGTGGTAAGGGGTGAACTCGAGCTCTCGCTCGACTACTATCGCAAAGCGAAAGTTTATGTTCCCGACAATCTGAAACTGGCTAGAAGGATAGCAGGTAAGTCAACGGAAGCAGAAGGTATACGAAGGAGCCCCGAAGTTGGCTGACAGTTGTATGAACCAGAAATTGAACTAGCTGCGGAGGGACAGACGCCTATACCAATGCGGAAATCTCAGGCTGTCCCGGTCAAGGATGTCCAGTCTATGGTATTGGCTCCCGAAGCGCCAACGACCGTTATCGAATCTAGTGGGGTGGTCAGCGAAGAGACTTATGCTCATTCCGCCAACAAGGATAGCGGAAAGTCCAGTCTTGGAGTCGTGTCATCAACAGCGAAATACAAGCAACCGACACTGAAGCGTTCGAAGGCACTATCGCGCCCTCTAGCCGACATCACAAAAATGGTGAATCTAGCGTCCCTCGAAGGAGAATCCGGGAACGGCAAGCAGGACGAAAAAATCAAGTCTCTGAACGGAAAGAGCGGTGAAGGTTATGCCGGTGACTTCAGATCAACCGTTTCCGAAGGCCCTGCTCAGAAACTTTCAGTATATCAAGACCTCGTCGGAAACGGTTCGGCCGTGGTCGCTCGGCCCAGTGTAAAACACGCGGGTACGGCCCGCAACACGGCAGAGGACCGCATCCAAAAAATGGCATTGGACGATTCTGGTTTCACCGAAGACGACGCAATGGAAAATGACGATGAGGTCAGTTTCATCGAGGCCAGATGGTCTCACTGTCGGTTCTAAATTTCATCACGCTTCTCTAGTATCCACTCCAAGAAGGTCTGCTGCGCAGCATTAAGAGACGGCGACTATGACAGAGGACAGGCCTTTTTCGTGCCTGCTATGTACAGTAGAGAGATTCGGGCCTCGCCAACGGACAATCAAATTACATATCGGAGAACCTTTCAATTGATCGCGTGTTGCGTCTGCGATGTGTACTGTGGGCGCACAGATGCTCCAGCAAGAACACTGTCGTTAAAGAGGTCGGCGATACAAAGTTTAACCTGGCCGGCTTAGTTGACCTTCGCACCCCGATTGAGTGCTGTCTTCGCGGGCGCCCACACCCAAAGGAAAACGCTATGAAGTGCAACAAGGAGTAGCGACAAATGGCGACGTCCTACTGCGTCGGTTTAACTCGCAGAATGCGAATACCGAAGTTTCCAACTCTTGCAAGTTCAATCACAACCGTGAAATGAACAACTTGAGCCATGAACCCTGGTACAACTTGATTCCCACAGCCCCATCTACAATGACTCTCAATCATATACCACAGCAAACACTCTGAATTCTGTTCCCCCACTCGGATCCAGGGTTTCATCGGATAAAGTGCAATGCAGAGTATGTGGTCCTGGTAACAGGTCGTCTGCAATGGTTGAAAGTCTATGAGATGCGATATGTCAACTAAGGCGTCAAGGAGATCTGGAAAAGGGATACTGAACGTACACGCCTTGGTTTCGTTCTCGAATTCCCCACCAGCCATCCACTCTGGTAGGCCACTCTCTCGTGCCTTTTCTTCGAGCATGTGTCCACCCTGACTCGCTGTCAGTCTCTTCGGTCCGCTCTACCCAACAATGTAGGCTTCCAAGTCCGAGATGACTGCTGCGCAAGTGACCGATCTTGACATATCCCTGGCCGCGTTCCTCGTAGGATGCCTTCTTTTGCGAGTGAGATGGGCCGTCAGGGCGAACTAGTCTGCGAAAGGTAGGTGTGCTGACGTTGAAGGGAATCGACATTCGGGATCCCGGTTCTTTGGTCACTAAATAATGCTTTTCTCCCCAGCTATACTCATACCAGTGACCCTCACTTCTGAACCCACCCCAATGAGGTTTGAGGCGATTCCATTCAAAGGCAGAGTTGGTCGAGCGGCAACTGGGATTGCTTCTTGGTATCGGTTTATGCGAGGAATAGTGCGATGCGAGCAGCATCTGCGGTGGAAAATGATGAGTGCTCTCAATGGCAATATACTGACCGCTCGACGTGTTCCTTACTCCTGGAATGTCAGTCATCGCGGTTCCAATTGGCGTCTCGGACATTCCCGATGTAATAGCAGTGTCTCCTTTCAATCGCAAATGAGGATCGCCCTGTGCCTGATTTGATTTTGCGCCCGACACGGCATGCGGGTCATTGTCGACGCTATATATATCGAACGGTGACATGAGCTGGATCTGAGTCTGCAAATAATGGATCGCCATCTCCGCCAAGAGAGTATGTCCGTGTCGACTGATCTGATGATAGGGCTTTCCATGAACAAGGGCATACAAGCGAGTGACCAGATCTCGACTTACGTGCATCAAATCCACCCAGCGATCTGCCTCTTCCACGTACACATTTTTGGCGTCTCCTTCCACAAGCTCTTCTGCTGGAACGTTTCTGAACCACTTTGCAATTTCCAGCCCTACTCCAGCGCCCCCGCCTGGCGAAGGCCGCCTTGTCCGATCGTTCAGTATGCGAGGCAAAATGACGTCTCGGATGGATATCACGGGCGTGTCGTAGTAGGCTGCAACGTCGATGTGCAGCGATGATGCACTGGACAAGGTGGAGAAGAGGAGAGAGAAAGGTCTGCTTGAGGTGAGCGCGAGAGGCAGATAACCTTTAGCGAGCCAGTATATGTCGCACCGGTGTTTCTTCTTACTGCAAATTTAAAACAGCTGGCTGAGACTCCATCTCGAGAATAGAGCGCAGTAAGAGCTCATAATTTTCCATAGACGAGAGATCTCTGGTAAACAGAACCCGACCAGTCATAAGACGAATCAGATTTGGTACAATTACAGCGCATCAAGCATAAGCTTACCGGATATCATTAATGCCCAAATCCACAAGAACAAGATCCGAATCCTCGGGAATGTGCTCCTTCCAGCATCCCGCAAAGTAGTCACTACCAACGCCCCCCTGAGCACCGTTAACAAACTGATGGCACCTCACCGGATTTAGTCTGGTGGATCCAAGAATGTGATTGGGTATCGTTACTTACAACGTTTGCGCCCCGATGTCCGTTCCCCAGAGCTTGGCTTGCTTTTGGAGTGATGGCGGGGAATGTTCGATTTATGAACTGAAATATCTGGTGATGCAAGTTGAGGGGATTGTACAGATTTTGCGAGACCGAGAATCGAGGGTCGACATGCCATTCCTGTGCAAGGTTCCGCTTGTCGTGGCCGGGACTTGTGGCAGCCTGGGTAGTAGCATTGCGAAGATCTCGCTCCACATACTGCTTCTTCTGTTGCGACAATCCTCGTCCCTTACTGACGCTCCCGCCAACGACGCTGACCACGATTCCTCGACCACTTCGAGCTTTCTCCAGAAACCGCTGAATCCTTGTTCCTGTCCCTTGGTACAGTAATCCTCTTTGATATTCCCAAAGCTTGAAGCTCTGAATATTGGGCGGGAGTTCTTCCCAATTCGTGCGGTATCTTGTCGAATGTCCGCGATGGAGGAATAGTGGTGGAAAAGAAAGTCGGTAGAAGTAGTTCCCGACCTGCTGTCTCCATCCTTCCCACCTCGGACTCGCTGCAGGATAATCCTCGCCGTTCCCGGTGTTACCGACGAAAGAATCCCATTCCTCCCTCGTGGTTGGCTCCTTGATTGTCGTCGTCCCGAGATAGGTCGACGGCCTGAACGCAGTTGGTATATAACCTTCGCCGAATCTGAAACGGCGAACTCTGTCCAATACGTTGTGGCTCTTCGTCCGGGGTTCGTCGCGGTCATCCGCCCGAAAGATGGCGGACAAGGTATATGTCAAGGCCAGAAGAAGCGTCAAGATGAGAGCGAGACGTCGGTAGAGGAGAGCGACTGAGATGAACGCTACCATGATTGAGGGGGAAAGGCGGCGAGAAGGTGATGCAGTACCGAGGGGCGAGATCGAGGGGTCTGTCGGTAGTCATGCCAAAGCATCACGTAGACGGGTGAAGTAGTCGAGCGTTGTGCATCGTGCCTACTGGCGTAGGGTTGTTCATAATCTCCAGGCGGTGCGATGGCTAGCAACTGCAAAGAGGACTGGCATCTGCGTCGAAGGAGATGTCCGTTCGTTTGGTGCGCGGCCCGGGCGAACTGATGGGGCATCTTGATGACGGAACAAAATCATGTCTTCTGTACTCCCGAATGTGCTTCCGGACGTCCTTTTACGGCAACCCTCCTTTCGTCGTACGAATCTTCGGCTCCGTTGTCGAAATACAGCTTAGAATGCAGTCCTTATTTACGGTCGGGCTTGAAGTGTTGACGTTTTAAGGGATTCTGCATGATATATCTTCGCAACTTGATACACAGGACCTTGAAACCTTTGGTGTAGTGATCGATGATGAGCTACATGACCTGAAACGGCCAGCCCGCGCTAAACGCGACTCGCGCATCATTCGTGTATTCCAGGTTGGTTGCTTCCTTGCCTCTTTATTCTCTCTGTAGTACAAAGGGGAGGTGCGTCTACGTGAGATCCTTTCCCTATAGTCTCTCGCAAAGACCGGCACGTATTCGCTACCATGGGTTCTTGGAAGCATTTGAATCCGAAAGCGATCATGGCGCATCGCCGACGCAGATCCCATTCGGCATCTGGCTTGCATCGGCAAAGACGCCGGCGCAGAACACGGTATACCAAGGGAAACGAACTCGACACCTGAATAATCTGCAGACCCTGGGGAGTGATGCACTCTGATCTTCCGAAGCTAAACCACCCCTCACGCCGACTGCGAATGGCAATCACACGCAGTCATCATCATGTAAGATTGACTGCCCTGATTGCGTCTGTGAGAGCATGGCAAGTTAACTCGATTCATGCCGTTCCATTATGCGAGTAGCGATACAAGTCCTCGGCTTCTACAAATCCTCGGCGTGAAGCGTGTGGTGGAGCTGAGTTGGGTAAGGGCGGGTCGTAGAATTGTTGAGCACCACGACATCAAGGTAATAACGGCATGGACAAGGGCGAGGCGATAGAGACGACCGTGATGGGGTAATGTTGAGAAATGTCATTGAGAGAGAGACGGAATATCAGTCTAAGATACCGCCTTACGTGAGAGAAACCACAAGGGACAAGGCCGGGTATCGTTTAGATCCGGAAGACTTACCGCTATCCATCAGATCCTTCCAATACCCCAAACACGACTCTAATGGTGGCTTCCTCCAGACTTCTTGGCGAAGAAATCGTCGTAGATCACGTAGACTGCGAATGCTCCGAGCCCGATGCCGAATCCAGGGAAGAGGTTCCTGCGGATTATCAATCATGGAGTTGTCGGTCGAGAACATTGTTAAGGCAGGGAAATTGATGCAACAGGATGAGTCAGCGAAGTGCCCACATGAAGGGGGGTCGAAATCACGGACGAACCTGAACATGGCCTTGTTGGAGAAGATGGGCGACTTTCGCCATGCCTCCCGCTTCACCCAGGGATCACGGTATAGAGGACCTGACGACATTTGGCAGCAAGTTTGATCGAGTCGTAGAGCCGAGGATGCAAACTACGACTTGGCCGATAGATGCAATGCTAAAGGAGCTTGAACAATTCTATGCGGAGCATGCGAAGGAGCGAAAGAGGCCTCGAGGTGAGCCCAAGAATGATCGAGCGCGGAATTTGATTCCGCGGTCATAGTTAGAGTACGTGCGCTCTCCGGCGATCTGGCACCTAGCCTGCAGCTAATGAGGCACGATGCTTTTTTTTTTCTATAGAGGAGTGGTCGACTTCTTATAGACTGGCGGCAAGCTCTATCTTCTAGTAGTACGCATATGCCTTGGGCTCACAGTCGCCAATGGACTATTGCCCAGCTTCCCGCGCCTCTCCGGCAAGAGCCGCAAGACCGTTACATCTTATACCAGCTTAATGCCCGGTTCCCAGTCAGGGCGTAGTCGTCCGCAGTTTGCACAAGAAGGTCCTCATCTATGTGATCTCAATCAATCCATGACCCATCTATATGACCGGCTTTACCTGCCCTAGCCCATTCCTCGGAAACTCTAGCCCGACTCCCGTCATCATGACCAGCTGCCAGGCGAGTTCGTAAAGTCCCGCCAGCCAGGACACCGCAAAGACGACGAATGACACAATTGCATTCGTAACGGGGAATATATCAGGATACCGAGCGGGTGCTGACATCGTCGCCTCTAAGACATGGTGAGAGAGGATAAATGCGTAGATCACCTGGCAATAAGACCAATGAGCGAGCAGCAAATCAATACACACTGACAGCCACTTACATATCCCGCGTACCGTAGGTATCTGTTGTGGACTTGGACTGGACTATACCCGATGAGCCAGTTCCAGAGTACTCCAAGCACAGCGTATTGGAAGATTTGTCCATCTTTAATAAGTAGCGGGAACATGCTGAAATTGACAAGGAATCAAGTTTCGAACTTGAGAAACCTTTCAATAGTCGCATACCTGTATGTGGCGACATTCAACAGGAGGACACTAGCTTCCCAGACGCACTCGTCATCCTCCAAGAGCCCGCCACTTGCCAACTGACTCGTCCCCTTGCGTCCCTCTTTGTTCCTGCTGCTGCCCTTTCCTGCAAGAGCCAACAACGCGCTGAGCATGGGGACCAGTATGCTTTTCTCATGCACCTGGAAAGAGAAAAGAAAGAATGCCATTGAAGAGGTGTAGAGCGCGAGCGGAAGGAGGTCAACGGTGGGTGGCAGCATTGTCGAAGATGGCCTCAGACGAGTCGACTGGTGTCGGCGATTGAAGCTGATATACAGAACGATCAAGAGGGTAGGCGTTATGCCGACGAGTGTAGCTATAGTTGCTAGCTGATGGTTCGTAGTCAGCGATGAGTGAACATGTAGCAAGAGAACGGCTTACTTTGGCCATGTTCCCATCTGAAAAGAACTTCCGCCACTTAATGATAACGTTGCTGACGCACCATATATTCGCAACCTTGTCTTCGAATATACCTATTCTCGGAAGCGAGAGCAATCGTCAGCGCTGACCTGCTAGCGTCGTAGTAGCTGCCGCCGTACCTCTGGCGACAGGAAAGATTCGATGCAAGACGTAAAGCGGTAGTTCAGGAAACGGGGTCACGAATGGAGCGAACATGATACCGAAAGTCGCTGCTGTTGCTAGTCCGATGGTCACGAACATTCCAATCCCCCTACCTCCCCATAACCAGATGCATTTGCCGAGTAGATAAGCAAACACCGCGGGAGAGTAGTATAGTCCCATCTGCTTGAACAAGATGCACAGTGAAAAAGCGACAGCGCCTAGGGCGTCATACGAGTGTTCGAAGCATGCGACGGCAGTCAAGCAAAGCCCCAGCATGAACGAGTTGTATCTGAAGATGGAAGCTATCAGCTGATACTTGCGCTGGACATAGGAAACGCGTACTGGAAATGCCCATTGTCGATCAGTATTAGACCTGGCCAGCACAATATCGATGCTACAGCTACAGCCTAATCAGAGATCCAGATGTCAGCGCTGAACCTTATCCGTTGTTATCGCAAGTCTCCGTAGGTCGCCATCGTGAAATAAATCGCTCCCATCGTCGAGGCGCAGCTCAAGTGATATCGAAAGCGCTCACGAAAGTCTGTCCTTTCGTTCTCTGGTGGTTCGCTTCGCTTCATGTTTCTCGTCAACTCACCTTGCTCTTCCTTGTCCGCCCGCGCATCTTCCTTCCATGCCAGCACCAGCAGACAACCGGAAGCCACCAGCCGACGCTTTCAAGTGCAAGCACAGTACTTCGCATGTAGGCGATGAGGTCGGGCGGAGACGCACCGCGTGTTGAATTGGCAGTCAGATTCGTTCCTTTCGAGCCGTGGGTAGGTAGCGCTGAAGGAATGAACGACGCGGGGACTATGTACGCGCCGCTGGAGGTATACATCGCAAATGAGACTCTTGAGCGGCATGTCTCTGGAAGCAGGCTCACACCTTTCCACACAGCCAGCTGACATAAGCCGTCAAGGGCGGATCTGAGGGGAAGCCTCAGCTTTGGCGTATGGATCGTCATGATAACTCGTCGACTCACAGTCCAACTGCCACCATTCTTCTCCGGTTGTATACCATTGCTTGATTCCATTATTCAAAGTGACTTCCATCCAGAACCTCTGTGCCTCAAAGTCTCCATATCGAAGAGGTGTGTTTTTGCCACTGAAAGATCCGAGCGAGACAAGACTTTTCAGGAAGAATGGCAAGAGAATGACCGTCAAGACGAGTAGTGGTGTGCCGGTGCGATGCGGAAGAGCGAGCAAGAGTTCGACTAATGGTGACGATGCGGACGAATTCAGCTTCCCATGAGGTTTTGCGCTTGCTCTTGTTGACCTTAGACGGGGTTGGGGTGTGCCAGTCTCTGATATCGACTCCATCCTTTCGCTTCGCTCTGAACTTCGCTCGGGTGTTCCTCTTTCCGAGCCTCCGAAGTCCGTCTCACTCCTGATTTGATCATAAGCGAAAGCAGTAGGCAGAATACGTTTAGCCTAGCGCTTGGAGAGGCGGAACTGTCCTTCACTCACTCTATCCAGCTTGCGACACTTTGTCCACTCACTCCGCTTGCACCGCCACTGCTTGACGACCGGTACATGCCTTCACGGTGTCCCGGGTTGAAGAGCTGTTGCGAGCCATAAGTGCCTGCGAGCTTCCGAGCACGGAATTGCGCGTAGCGATCCATAGCGTGAGCTGATTGAGGAGCTTGCTCTCACGAACAGCCCTGCCAGAGAGGTATCAGAGATATCGAAGCTGAAAGTTCGGATCTCGAGGGGTTGGAGGACGCTTGTCCCGCTCAGTTTTCTTGGGTCACTGTGGCGTGGACCCAACAGTCGTGGCAGATTCCGTGAATCGGCAGAGGAGCTTGTTCGCGATTCTGCTGAGCGATATCCACCAATGACAGATGTTTATGCAGTCCATCAAGGTGGAAGCAGAGAGCTGCGCAACAATCGGGGACTGGCCGGACGCTCCGGCCAGATGACGAATACAATCCTGTTGGACCGGTATCGGTGCCCCTGGTTTTGCGTCAGATGGATCATCGCTATCGACGCTTCGGCCACGAAGGGAGCTTCACTTGCCCTGTCATCCGTTCTGAATGCTGAGACGTTACTCAGGAGCTCTGGGCTCAAACGGTAGAGAAAAGCCCAGGGTGGTGAAGAACTGAAGATGGTTTCAGTAAGCTTACGTAAATGGCCGCGATCGGCTGGGATATTTTGGACGGTTCAGCGTTTCAGCGGGTGTGAAGAGGTGAGGTTTCTGTAGGTTTTCGTAGCTGTTGTCCATACGGATACTTTGAGACCCCAGAGACTCAACAGGTCCGCCTACGTCTATCATGTCAACTAGCGAGTCGACAACCCCTCGGGAACCGCTTTCGATCCGAGTTACCGCTTCGGGCAAGCTTTACACCTATGTCCGACATGCACTTGACCATCTGACGGTAAGCCCCTGCACCTGTCTTTCTGGTTCCATACTCACCTGCATCCTCCAGGAGCATCCAGATCGACCTGTAGAGCTACATACACGTCTCCTTCTCCTGCCGAGCTCAGACAAACCGCTTCAACCTATCATCTCCAGCTCCAGTACCGGTCGCTCCGAGCCCCCTTCCGGCTTACTGTTACCCTGCACGACCACCATCCCGCGGCTCATCTCTGTCATCGAAATCGTGAAACGAGAGTATCTTTCGCTGAACAGTAAACGAGGTGCAGGGTTATGGCAGTACAACCGGACTGGAGCGTATACGCGGGAGGAAATCAATGCTTGGGAAGCACAGCAGCGCAAGAGGAAAGCGGATGGTACGGCCACTAAAGGGAAAGGCAAGGGTAAAGACAAAGCTGAAGCGGGTGCTACGAGATTTCCAGAGGGTCACGGTGATGCCAAGGGTGGAGACGGCCAGACGGCGGAACATGCAATGGACAACGAGGAGCAGCAAGCAGAGAAACCGACGGGAAGCGGAACAGAAAGCGATACACGAGGAGATCAGGTTTTACGCGAGCTACTGGGCGGGGCCAGTCAGTGAGTGGACCTTCTGATACCCTGGTGTCATCGGGAATGCTGACATGGCGTTGTAGCTTGAAAATGTCGCACACCCCTTATATGAGCGTGATCTTGTCTACTCGCCCGCTACCCCATCTACTAGCCAATGAGGAAACCTCGTACGTGGAGACCTTCAGAGAATCGCTTAAATCGCGCATCGCAACTCACACGCTCTTGTCCCATCGGTAGATATCAGCCTGTCAAGCCGCTGGGAAAGAAGCGTCGTCGACGGGCCTTGACGAATGCCGAACGCAAGCTGAAAAAATCACGCAGCGCAAAGAAGGACGTGCCAGACAGTGATCATTCGGAAGAAGAGGAAGACGAAGCAGAGGAGCCTGAAGAAGTGGAGCAGGTTGAGGCTGGGCCGCGGGATCTGGAGGCCGAAGAACCAGAGTCGATGGAGGTGGAAGAGAGCTTGCCGAAGGCGTCTAAGAAGCAGAAAGTCAAGGGTTGATTACTGCACTGACTGCAATTTCGGTCGGAAGTGATGTGGATGTCGCATCCGTTTCTGTGTGCTCGACATTTTCTGCTGTAGCTGATAGTCAACGCAGAATCAGTTTGGTTAAGTGTCCTAGACAGAGCTAGTGATACGTGCGACTTCTGGTAATCTAGTAATCTAACGCAGAAGGCGATACGATACAAATAGCAAACTAGATCTGACTCCGAGTGGAATTCTTGAAGGTAAGCCGCCCTAAGCCGTACATATCGTCATGATGGGCCTTCACATTGACACGGAGACCATGCGTGGCATGCACACAATACTTTACGCCTTCCATCATGTAATTACGAACCAGTGTTGATGCTCGAATTGAAGCGATCACGCAAGACATCGGGGGCACCATACACCCGCGCTGTAGCTGCTGCTGTAGCCGTGATTCCCGACGAAGGCTGAAACATCAGCTGACATCACTGAACAAAGGCAGATAGATCAATGGAGTTGATTATAAGTATATATAGCAAGGTGGCGACTCGTGGACGGCAACGCCTCCCTTGGAATGTAGACACACAACTTACATCATGACCAGCACTTCGACAAACCACCACTGGCAAGGCGTCCTGCCCTCCGCCATCGAGGCTGTAGGCAACAGTCCCTTAGTCGCTCTTGATAGAATACGAGCCGACTACGGGTTGAAGTGTAGGATTCTGGGCAAGGTAGAGTTTTTCTCTGTCGGTGGAAGTGTCAAAGATAGGATCGCCCGAGTGAGTCGGGATTTTTTTGTGTATCGACTGCTGGACTGATGGTATAATCTTCAGCGAATGATCCAGCGAGCAGAGGAGGACGGAACCCTAATCCCAGGCCAAAGTGTCATCATTGAACCTACATCTGGGAATACTGGAATCGGGCTGGCTCTCATCTCAGCTATTAAGGGATATCGATGTATCATCACCTTGCCAAACAAGATGAGCCGGGAAAAGGAGGCCACGCTGAGAGCTCTGGGAGCGGAAGTGGTGAGGACTCCGACCGATGCCAAATGGGACAGCGAGGAAAGTCATATCGGTGAGTCTGTCCGAAAAACCGTCCAGACGATGCACCAATACGGTCTTTGCGGGTAGGCGTGGCAAAGAAGCTGCGGGACTCCATACCAGGGGGCGTTATTCTGAACCAGTACTCGAACGAGAACAACCCTTTGGCTCATTTCCACGAGACTTACCAAGAGATCAAGGTGAGGGATAGTACCTGTTCGACACTCCCTAGCCGAAGTCCTGATACTTTTCCAACCCTGTGCAGCACTCCCTTATCACTTCGATTCTGGAATCCAAGCGGATTGCCGCTCTCGTGGCCGGAGCCGGGACAGGTGGAACCATCACAGGTTTGAGTAAAGCCTTGCGAAAGGACCAAGAAGCAGACGGCGAGAGCGAACAGGCCGTTGTGGTAGGAGTCGATCCCATAGGCAGCATTCTGGCAGGAGGGAAAGTTGGGCCGTATGAGGTGGAAGGTATAGGGTATGTTTGGACATGGGGTGGATGCTTTGCTGCTGTTAACGCACTCTTTGCCTGTGACAGATACGACTTTATCCCTGAAGTTCTTGATCCCGCGAAGCCAAATATCGACCGATGGATCAAGACTGGTGATGAAGAGTCATTTGCAATGGTCCGACAGGTGATGTGAGTGAAACAACCGACGCAGCTTACCGAGACACGGGCTGAACATGACTATACGCTTATGCGCAACCCATAGACGAACGGAGGGTTTGCTTATCGGCGGATCATCTGGTTCCGCTTTAGCAGGCGCAATTAAATTCCTGCAAGAGACGCCTGAGGGACAAGCTATCGCTCAGCGAGAAGACGCGAACGTCGTAGTAATCTTGCCAGACGGAATCCGCAATTATATCAGCAAAGTAAGTCGTCACGTTCCAGTTGGCATGCCTGGGAAACCGCCTCATACTCTGAGTTAACGTACTAACTTTGTTTCAGGATTGGTTCCTCTCCGGTTCTCTCAACGCCCAACCGTCAACACTATCGCATGAGATAGCGAATATCATGGGACGCGAGATCACGCCTGTTGCTCCGGAGATGAATGGTGCAAAGTCGAACGGCGTGACGCATGTCGAGCAGAATGGCACAGTGCAGGTTGATCAAGTCAAGACGCGAGAGGGTGAGGGAAGTGCATGATTTGGCTTCACGTGAAAGTATAGCATAACGGCCTGATGAAAGCATCGAGGTGGCAGGACCACCATCGAGCGTAGAGAGCAGATAGACAGCAAATTTTATAACTGTAGCATCAAATCATGATTAGCGATGATAGAGCAGAATATCCAAAGCTTTCTGAGCGGGGTGGTCGCGAGCATCTGGAGCAGATACTTAGCAAGGGCTCTAGTCAATGCATAATCAGTGCTTGACGTTTATCCGATAAATTACCGCGTCTGTTCTTCCGCGAGGGCGCGACGGAGAGGACATGCCAACTGGCAACTGCCACCTCGAATCATGGACAAGTTCTTGCAGTGAAATGATATTATCGATGATGGGCTCTAGAGGGCGAATCTTGATTTTACAATCGAGTTCAGACTTGCCATCAGAGGCGATGTATGCTGTGCTGGGTATGGAATCGGACTCTCCGTTGTTGAACGTGAAAGTGACCTAGGGAGAGAGCGCCGGGAACGTCAGTACGCTCTCACTACCTCACACTGGACAACAAAGACATTAACGATAGTACTCACGTGGAAAAAGTTCTCCTGTCCACCTTGTTGAGCTTTCTCGCCGTTCGAGCATTCGTTTGGGTGTTCTGCCCTCGCACAGGCAAACCAGCAGCGTGTCTACGAGGACGTAAGGCCTATGAGGGTCCACGTAAGTCACCAAGAGGTACCAAATGGCTCACCTTCTTCCTTTGTAGGTACCGATTGTCCGCATGTGCGCGATATCACTCTGCACGGACCTGCGCAAATCGGTCTCGATCTTCAAATTCTGCAAGGGATCCTCTCCATCTGCTCTTGCCTTGCCCTTGCTCATACTCGGCTGCGAAAATCCTGACCAATCGCCGTATGGTGTAGCTCCGGGAGGACATACGGGAGTTGGGCTCGGCACGGCAGTGTTGGATGGTGAAGAGAGAAAAGCGGAAAGAGCAGTGACTTGCGGCTCGGTCAACGAAGAGACGAGAGCTTGCTCATGTATTTGCAGTCGCGCGAGGATCCTTGAGGAGGTGTGATGCGAAACGCCGTGAAAGGACGTCAGCGCAACCTATGGAAGAGTGATGTCAGGCAATGTGACCGCACTCGGATGACCTGTGTAGCGTACCCTGACGAGCTTATGGTCTGGGAGATTATGTCCTAGTAAGTGCATCGTACGGCTTCGTTTGTCAGTATGTGGTCGAGGAAGATGTCAGGTATAGGTATATTAGGTTCGTCGGAAGCTTGAAGATGATGATACTAACACTCGCTACTCCTCGACTTTCGTTATCCAGGTCCCGATCGCACCTACCAAAAAAGCGCGAACCGCGGACCCGACGAGAAAGTCGATATCTCAGACCAGGGAGGTAGGAGCAATCGATATTCTTATTCAGTTCATTACTTGTCCTCTTCCTCTTGACCCACGACGCGATAAACAATCACTCAGTGGAGATGTCGTCGCCAAGATCACTCGTGCCAGCAGCAGCCTCTGTCGTGGTCGACGCACTCAAAGCTGGGCCCCTGACGTGGAAGGAACTTTGGAGACAATTCACATCGGTGTCAACGTCTTCGAGTGCGACGTCTTTGCAACGGTCATTCGAGTCCAAATCGTAAGTACCGCGGCCTAGGAATGTCTTTCAAAATTGCCAGATACTGACAATTGTGTCGATCTGCTAGCAATCTCAAAAAGCGCATCCTGCCAGTCCTGCTATCTCAAGGTCTAGTCGAGAGACATGCCATCACCTCGCCAGGCAAAATACTGGATCCCACCGAGCGCTCTCGATTCCTGACGGAAAAGCTTCTCCGTCAGCAAGATCGTACCGAAGCGCAGTCGTCAACAGAGGGATCATCAAGCGGGACACCACAACCACCATTCAATTCGACGCAGACAAGGAATAGCACCGAGTTTGTCTGGGCACTACCGCAAGCGCTACTAGGCGAAGCTGCGCATCCTTCTTTACGAAACGCTGAAACCGCCACGCGCCTCCAAGAACACCTCGACGCTCTCTCGACTGGCCGGGAGACCGTAATCGAACTCTCGCAGAAAGTGCGAGCGTTGCGTATGGCCGAGAAGATTGGCGCGGAAGCCGCGCAGAGGTACCGCATACCGACTCTCCAGGCGTCATGGGATCGTCCCGTGGGCGCGGTCGTCACTTCAAGCAACATCGTAGGAGCACAGTGGGTGACGTGTCGAGGCGAGAAGAGACACTTGAATAAGCGACGCGCTTCAGCGAGGATCGCCAAGGAGAGGAAAATGCAGATTTGGTGGGATGCTCTGGAGCAGGCCAAGATGGAGGGCAGAGGAGAGGCAAGATCTTAGGACCTCATTATTTTGATTGCTGGCGTGTAGCTCAAATGGGGTAGCAGGCCGTAACGTAATGCATGGTTTATTGCACACAGCGATTCTACGTTCCTTCCTCGGCTGACAAGGGAGCATGCTCCGATCCTTTGGCATATTTCTTCTTTGCCTTCTTCTGTCTGTTGGCCTTTCTCCGCCGCTCTTTCTCTATACGCAGGTCCGCTTTCGACTCGCCCGGATTCATTAGCTGATCCAGCTGAAGAGATTTCAACCCGCAGTGTCAGCTTAGACATGGGGGCAAAAGGGCGATAGTGGTGTTTCGATGCAGCCTACCTTTCCTTGCAAGAGTCGTCGGGCGAGCTTTCTATTTTGTGATTGTGAACGAGTATCATGGCAGAAAACTCGAATGCCAGTGGGTTTGTGTATGATGGATACCTGTACACGACGGTTTCAGAAGCGGTATCGAGCTGCCAGAACAAGAATACACATACAGCGTTACTCGTTTTGTTCGTGGCTGATGAGTGAACCTTTAGCTCGGTACGAAAGTCTTCGCGATGTCTCTTGCTTTACCTTGTCCCCCAGGACCACTGCCTAAAACAACGGATTCGCTTCAGTATTTCTACGTGGATTTCGGGAAACTCCTGGTATCTGGTATTCAAGGACACACCTCTGACGAATTGCTCTTCCAGATCTTGCTCGTTAAGTTCTGGTAGTTGCCGCCTTGCTAACGCCTTGTTCAGCTTCTTGATAGAGGTTATTCTGAATTGCAATTCCGACGTATTTTCCGTTGAAGTTGCCATATCGCCGCGCAACTGATCCAGCTCTTGTCCGTCTGCACTTTGATATCCTCGTGAGTATCGATGGAATGAGAGAAGCGACAGAGCGACATTATGTGGCGATGGATTTAGGAGCTGGTCGAGCGTTCGACATCGGTGCCGAGGATAGCGAAGGAGTCGAGATACCGCGGACTGCATTGAGACCACGGGGTGTATAGTCGAACCGCGGCGAAACGATCAAGCCCTTTCAGGGCTAGGGCACCACTACTGTTGCAAGACTATCTGAGGTGATAGCAGTTGATGACCAGCACGACAGAGGTATTTGCGAAGTAGAGGTATCTTTATCGTTATTGCGTCTATCGTCCAAGTTTACTTTGTCAATCTTGCGCCGTGGATTCGTCATTGGTGACTTTCAGGCTGCCAGGCTGCATGTCTCCTGCATGGACTTGCACAAGCCAGAAGAAACGGGGCTGATCATTCCTGATGCATGTTGTACTAGTTATGGTCTGAATACAACGTCTGATATGTTTGTAATGCTCTTCTTTCTAAAGTGATGTGCACCTTCCCTGCAAGATCGGGTTATAGCAGATAAACTGACTTGGTTTAAGCCTCCTCTTTGGGGTACTCTATCGTTCCTCCCTATATATTTCCGTCGTCGAACAGCATGTCGACGTCGCAATCCATGCCATTCGCGGACAAATCGAAATGGTTGTCGCTATGCGGCCCGGGATCCAGGGCTGTGAGTCCGCTATGAGCCAGTACACTGGGGGTGGATATACTGCCCTTTCGCGATGCGCGACCTGAACGAGTATGAGCCGTTGTTGTTGCAATCCCGTCCACCGATTTTCGCTTTCCTGGATTACTGGTCGAGCTGGCCGCGCCGTTGGCATTATTTCTGCGTCCCCGTTTGCTTACGAGCTTTTCATCAGGTTGATCCGCTGTCTCGCCCATCTCTTCAGGGCTATGGTGAGCCAGGCCATGCTTTCCTTCTCGCAATGCCTCCTGCTCCATTGCCACGCCTGTCGGCACCTCGTCCTCGTCTTCATCTTCAAAAGCGTAATCCAGCAACTCGTCAAGCTGCTCGTCGGGGCCGAATCCAGCAAGATTGCGGCACGAACGAATCGCCTCTTTCAAGATGTCGATATAGTTGTCTCGTCTTTCAACCTTCCCATGCAACCTGCCTATGTACTCATTCGAGTACTTGAGCAATGCAACTTTGCTGACGGCCTTGTTTGGGTTGCTGTCCGGTACCAACGAGGATTTCGGAAGTAAACGAGGGGCTGAACTGCCGGGAATGGGTTCACCGGTTTCCGGATCCAGTGCTTCGGCATTGATCGGCGGCAATAAGAGACGCAGCTCATCGAAGCCTGCTTTGAGCGAATCTCTCCTCCTTTGTTCGGCTTGTTTGTGCGATGATTTCCGGACTTCAGGTGGGATATTGGCTTCGTTGGCGGTCTTGGTAATCTTGCCGTTCTTTGTAGCCTGTAGTAAGGGAGACGCCTTGGTCTGGGCTCTGAAGGTAGTTGACTTGGCTGATGGTGCAAAATTCGCATTAGCCCAGAGGAAATAAAGATGAAATAGACAGGCGAGAAGAATACTAACTCTCTGGCTTGATGGCGCGAAGCCGCTCCAACGTATTGGCCGGCAGGATACCGCCCTGTCTTACATCCATTTTGCCTTTGACAGGACTCTTAGGAGCACCGGGGTGAAATTGATCTTCCGTACCCTCGTCGGGCAGTGATGTTTGCTCTGCTCTAGGGGTTCGATTCTGACTTTGGCTTTGATCGGGCCTCCTTGTTCTGCGCGAGGTAGGTGTTTCGTGTATCGCATGAGGCGTTACAACCGACTCTTGCAGTGTCGGCAAGCTTCCCATAGCACCTATCTGCATCAAGGTGGCCGGAGTGATGGGTGCAAAGTTTCCAGAGAAACTATCTGTACGTTGAGGTACTGGCGGAGGCGGCATGAGAATAGTGGAGAGATCGACAGGTGATAACGACCCGGACCCATTTGATCCATCTACGGCAGAGATGGCGGAATGCAAGCCGTTAAGTATTGCCGGTGACTGGTTGCTGCCGATACTGGCCGTCACGAGCGGCGAAGACGAAACCGAACTGCTGTTGCCTAGGTTGGATCGACCGGGACGCTGTGAGGGCTTGATCATAGGGGATGGACGTGTTTTCCCATTTCCAGATCGATGAGGGCCCAGCATGGGTGACCGGATAGTACCGGTGCGAGGATTGCTTTGGCGGTAGTGTTGACTGCTTCCAATTTGATCGCCTGAGAGCTGAGATCCAAGCTCCATCGGATTCCGATGTACAGGAGACGACAGGGACGCCTCACTGGTTTGACTGTTCGGGGTTGTGGCATTGTCGCTCAGTAGCTTGGCCCATTCCGTCAGGTACGCCTGGCCATTGGTGTCAGTATTCATAAACCTTTGTACGTGGTGACCTCCTTGAGGAAGTAGCGCTGGAGATACCGTGGCGGTGTCATTTACCTGCACAGGCGGATAATGCGGCGGAAAATTCCCCTGGGCGGATACTGGGGACGTAGCGTTTGATAAGCTGGAACGATGTCTCGCCCGCATGGGGCCACCATGGTGTATTGGATTTAGCGCTGGGGATCCCAAAGACGAGAAGAATTCTTGTGGATTACTGTGGTTCGGAGCCGGTCCGTGGAAGGGGGTTCCGTCGGTTAGTGCAAGTGCCCCTCCATAATTACTTTGCATGTGTGGATTGATGTTCGGCGACATGTAAGTGGTCATTTCCGACGGCTGTTGATACTGAGTCTGATGATGTTGCTGATGTTGAAGCTGGTCCAATTGCCGTTGAAGGCTCATCTGCTGCATCTGGATCGCTTGGAGCTGTCGCTGCGTATCTGTCGGCCTCACTTCTGGCTGCTGGGAATGAGTCGCATTCGGCGCGACGGCGAATTGTGGAGAAGTATTGAGAGATCCGCCTTGATTGGTCATGGCGGGCGATAACAACGGGGTAAAGATGATCTGCTTGGACACGGCAAACCTTAGCAACTGGCTATAAACTGTCTTACGGACTCGACTCACATCCCCCTTCCCATTCATGGTATACTCGCCCGGGACATTGTTGCCGTCCAGTCCATTGCCCAACGGTAGCGGACTCACGAGCTCGTGGTGCACATTCGGCAGGATTTCGCCACTTTGGGCTGCTTCGGCAAGAGATCAGTCATTGTGCTTGCTGATGAAATGATGGCTCCCTAGACTTACCCGGCGTTGGCATCGCTATAGGACCGGTATGTCTCATAGAGCCATGTCCCTTGTGGATGTCTTGTGTCATGCCATATGTGCCAAATGAAACCCTCTTACTTCCCCTGCCTTGGCCATTGTAGTTCTGCATGTCCCCTTGCATTGGCGGATAAGCGTTGCCTGATGGAACGCCCTGGTTAGAATGGTGTCCGTTCAGTTGGGCAAACAAGGCTGGCGACTGCATATGGAACTGCGCAAGCTGTTCGCGCAAAGTCGAGAATGGGAGAATGGGAGGGAGCGAAGAGATTAGCATACTCGGTGCAACAGTTGGTTTCAGGCAAGCCTCTGGACTGACCTGCTCGTGTAATTGCTGTCCTCCCGCAGCCATGGCCATCTGAGCCAGATCGTTCGCCGTTTCTCCGTTTTGGCGCTCTACATTGTTCGCCCACATTGTGCCCATATTCTCGGTCAGTGACGGTGGGTTCCCTGCTTCCGGCATCCGAATCGAGTCTACAACATTCTGTTCGTGACTTGATTGATCTGGAGCAGCTTCCAGATTGATCCCTGTAGAAGTCAAGCCGCCGTCAACCCCAAAGCTGGAAAGGTCGAAGTCGAAATAATCCATGGGCGGTTGCTGATTGGCGTCACCATTCCCTGCGGCCCCATCAGCCATGATGCTTGGCGGTAATTCGGGGATGGGAGTTGCCAGTCCAGATGCCGATGCCGACGATGCCGCCATGTTATTCGAGATCTGGAAGGCTCCAGAATTTATAAGAGATGGCGGTTCAACGATTTCGGAGCCATTGAAGTCACTAGCCAGATAACTGGACTTGGGAAACGCGGTTGATCCGGGCGCGATAGCGGATATGAAGCCTGGCGACTCCTGCATCTTCAACTTCGAGGCCTCGGTGGTTATATTTCAATGTCAACCGCTTGCTCCTGACGAGGCTCTTCCTGCTCAAGGAAAGCGCTTGCAGGTGTGCAATCCGGCTTCTGGAGGTCGAGCAAATGAGCTTTCTTGGTGTCGCTGGCTCACAGTCAAAGTGGCAGCGGAAGGAGTGCGGAAGGTACTGAGAGGGAGACGGATGGAGCAGTGAGGTTTTTTCGAGACGGGTGCAAAAGCCAGGAAGCAGATCAACGGAAACTTTTGTATATCTAAAGTGTTTGGACGATAGCAAAGACGGCCCTGAAGACAGGTCTCTGCTTGGACATCCTGTATTTCTGTGTCTTCTAAAGTCTCACGGTCGAGAGAGTCTCGGTACTCGGTACTGGCCAGGCCAGTTACCTGTAAGGCCGTTCTTGCTCGGCGACAACACATAAGACGCATCCGCAATCAGGATGCCTAATTCATATTGGTCAGCTAACGTTCCGAGACTTCGAAGACACTATGGGCTCTCAATCGCGTGGGAAGCTGGGGTGACAATGGACTGCACTGGTCTAGCTCTCGAAGCTCTTTTCGAAGAGGCTGAAACACTGCTGAAAGGAGAACTGGCTAAAACGTCTAGGCTGTCCGAAGCCCGATCGAGATATCTTATGAAAATCGTTTGCGCTTCTCCGCTTCTCCGCAAGAGCCAAGCAACAACAGCTGCGGTAACACGCCATTCAAACTAAATGATCCTGGACAGCCCGCCGCGAAGTTCCCACACCATCGGTCTCTTCTTCTCGCTTGGTAGCCGTCTTTATGAATACCCCATGGTTCGTGGTCTGTCATGGTAACGCACTTGTCAGCCACTGTTTACGCAGCTGTTGACGCCTATCAGAGGATATACGCGCGACGCCTTGTTATTGCACGGTCATTCATTCAGTAGCTCGCTGACATCGCTGGCGGATACCTATCTGTGACAAGTGTGCCAGTCTTGACACCAATGATGCCGTCCTAAGTCAAAGCATAGATCGAGATTAAAAGCTGATCCTGGGTTTCAAGTTGTGTTTCGAGCTTGTAATAATCTTCCCAGTTACTCTATGTTAGCCATGAGTCCATGCATTTGTGGCTATCAGTAGCTCTCGCTATCGGCAATATTTCGAAATCGGAAGTCGGGAACGTCAACTAGGGCTTTCTCCACGCATATGGCCAGCTACCATCGCGGCTCCCATCCTTTGCGAAACATCAAAGTCGGCTGCTCGTTGGCGAAGACAGTGCGAAGACCAGCAAGTGACATATACGAGTCACGCATCGTCTATGCTTGTCCATACTAGCTGCGTAGCTGCGAGCTAGCTGCGTCCATGATATCCGAACGAGCACATCTCCATTTAGCTACTCCAGTTCGTCGGCCGTGCCTTACGATTCACGAGCTGGTTTGTAGGACTAGTTGCCGAATCGACGAACCAGGGTCGTCGCTAGAGCGGAACGACGATGCCATTTGGCTGCTTCTCGGTCTCAATGAGAGATCCCCCAGTAGGATAGTGCTCAGTATTCTTCCAAAACAAGCGAAAGTCTCACGTCAAGTCTTGCCACCGAGTTCGCGGGTATCGCCAGGGCGGCGGAGTGGCTGCAAGAAGTACGTCCTTTGCCCCGGTAAGGTGTTCGACATATTGCTCTTTAGCTTAGAGAGGGGCTATCACCGCTGGGCGAGCGGCTCTGAAGCATTCCCAGCTAGACCCCCAAATTACAGTTCCTAGGAGACTTGAGAGAGCTCCTTGCGGAAACACCAACATACGGTTGGGTATTCGAGAACCGAAGTCGCCACCCCTCCGCAGATACTAGAATGCTGCGGCAACGAAAGAGGTCAATTACAGCTCTCCGTAAGATTCTGAGCACAGGATGCCATTGT
Source organism: Naganishia vishniacii ANT03-052 (assembly GCA_015708705.1). Classification (NCBI taxonomy): domain Eukaryota; kingdom Fungi; phylum Basidiomycota; class Tremellomycetes; order Filobasidiales; family Filobasidiaceae; genus Naganishia; species Naganishia vishniacii. The sequence continues at coordinate 685,448 of MU158396.1, read as the reverse complement.
CTGCTCGTGTGATCTGGTCATGTCCCGACCTGACTCGGTGTTCCTAGATCTGACCATCATTAGCGTAGAAATTATGGAATCACGGCTTTGGGTACACAGTTTACTGAGATTGATTCCATGAGCTTATCCACATGGGCTTTATTCGCTGTCTCAGGATCTTATCTAGGTCGTGTGACCGACCGTCTTTGCGTTGGAAGTCACGCTGATGAGTTGATGCAGAAGCGCTTGCAACAGCAAGCGGGACTATTGGGGACCTCGGTACATCGTTTGCGACTTGGTGTGTCGCTGGAGAGACCTGCTGTTCGAGCGAACGTCACAGTGAGATCCTGTGACGCTCGATAAGCACAAGCTCCTGGCTCCAGGGAAGAACCCGACTATACAAGGAGGGCTTAATTTCTGTCCAAGAGGTTGTACTGGGCCTACTCGTTGAGTGCTCAGGAAGGAAAGAGTCGGCGCAGGATCGCTGCGTATACAGGCATGAAAAGCATTGCTCATACAACCTAGGATAACAATAGGGCGGATCGATAACTCGACAAGGGTCCATGTCGCTTGCGCGACTGCATCGTTCAGCGGCCCCCTTCCGGATCTGGGCTGTCTTGATGATGGTTCCGGCGGAAGAGATCTGCTCGGATTACAAATCAGGGTAGGTAAAATAGAAAAGAGCCCGGTCAACATGGCCAGGAAGGGAAGACACGTTTCGGACATTACAGCACATACCGATCATGTCGTTTAGCGTCAGCTTCATGTTCTTTGAAGCCTGGCCAGACAGAGCTGCAGCCGCAAGTTCTCTCTTCACGTTTTGAAGCTGCATTGAAGGACGGTAAGGCTAAGCGAGTGTAGATACGGAGCAGATGATCCTGTGCTTACGGTTAAAATCCGGTCTTCCACACTTTCGTGTATTGTGAGCTTGAAGATATTGACATCCAACTTTTGACCCAGACTAGATCGGATACCAAAAGTCAACACATGCTTGCCGACAGGCTTGTCTGCTGCTTACCGATGCGCTCGGTCAAACGCCTGATCTTCCAATCTGCGATAGTAGAAACCGCATGTAACGGCTGTGAGGATCATCCTGGGAGAGATTACTCACGCTGGATTCCTGCGCAAATAAAAGCAGTGCGAATGTCAATCGCAAGACCCTGTGCGGGACTTGAATTTGAAGAACGTACCACCACAAGTCAAGTAAGATCACGTTGTTGCAGCACGTAAGATTTAGTCCAGTGCTTCCAGCCTTGAATGATATCAAAATGACGGTGACTCGAGGGTCGTTCTTGATCGCCTCCAGAGCGATTTGGCGTTTGTCATTTGTCATGGAACCGTCATCTAAGGAAACCAGACCAATTAGGATGCCACGTCTTCCACTATTGGCGGTCCAGACACTCACACCTAACATATTTCATCCCTTCGCGCCTCAAGAATGGCTCGACCAGATTCAGAAAAGAAGTGAACTGCAATGCAAGCGAGACATCAGGATCTTTCCGAAATGGGCTTAACGATGTCGTAGCACATACCTGCGAGAAGATAATGGTCTTCTCCTTGCCCGCGGATCTGCTCTTTATCGACTGCAGCAACTTGATCATCATTCTAATCTTCGCACTGCTTGGCGGAAGCCCGGAGGCGTCATAATCTTCGGATTGGGCTCGTGCCTTTCTCGCAATCGGTTCACATTCGCTGCAGTGTCTGCGTGTCCGATCCGGTATGCTGTTGACAAGGAGGACCTGTCAATTGCGCTCACCGATGGCTACTGTACAACATACGGGGAGAAACACATATCACATTTCGCTTGTTTGTTGCCTTCGAGACCGATGCCGTCCAAGAGGGTTGCGAGATCATCCGTTTCTTGCTCGTCGCTCTTGAACGCGGGTCGAATATCGATGGCATCCTTATCCTGATCGAGGGCAGCAGTTACCAAAGCAGGGTGGCAGCAAGCTTCATAGCTCTCGTTCTGTCAGATCGGTGCATGTTGCATTTTTCGGGCACTCTCACCTTGTCGCAATCTCAGCAGCATCGTCAGCACCGATGTATAGTTGGAGAGTGCAGTCCCCGCTTTAAAAAACTTGTAACAGATAAATCTGCTCAGCGGATCTGCCTATGGATACGATCGCTACGGAGTCGACTCACCTTGTCAAATGTCAATGCTTGCTTCTTCTCGAATGCGTCATAAAAGTCCCGCTCGGCTGGATCGAAGGAACACTGTACAACCTCAACATTTCGTGCGGGCAGGTTGAGAATGGGTTTCCCGTCTGTTTGCGCAAGATCGTTCAAGGCATATCAGCTACCAAGCGGGATTGACAGAGACCAGTCTCACCGATCGTAGCGTCCTTCGTTCTTCGTAGCATGATGGCTTTTAGGACTGCCTGTGGGAATGGGATGAATGACAACGCCCAGATCACAGTTGTCGTGCTTACGTACATGTAATCTCTTCATCGCCAGTTTTGTGCGGCCCTCTTTCACCGGCGCGATAATACGCTCACGGAAAAGCTGCCAGTCATCTAAAGGTCGGGCTCGAAGGAATTGGAATAGGGAAAATAATTCCTCGACGTTGTTCTGCGAATTATTCAGCTACCAGATTCGGTTGATTGCGGAGATGAAACCTCACCTGAATTGGAGTGCTGCAAGGTGTGAGGTCGTCACGATTAGCGGATGGTAATCCGTAGAGTAACAAGGAAACTTACCCTGTCAGGCACCAACGGTACTTCGCTTGCAAAGCCACCGCAGCTTTAGCCGCTTTCGTATTTCGATTCTTGATATTCTGAGCTTCATCTATCACCGAGCAGTAGGACTGCGATTAACGTGTTGCCGATGGCAGCAGCAAGTCGAGAATTAAGCTTACCTATGACGATTCTGAGCCACTTCACGCCAAAAAGCGCTGAAGCGCCTCCAACCTTCTTCGGAGCTTTCTTTATCATCTTTTTGACAGGCTTGCCAAATCGGTCGCCATCGGAATCTTCGTCGGCCGAAGAAAACTCTCCATTCTTGTCTGAAGACCGAGAAGCTGCAAAACTGGTTTTCGCCCCGTGCTCCGAAGCCAATGTCTGGAATGTGGTGATCTGCGTCTCGCGCCTGTCAGCTCGACTACTTTGATTATCTGCGACGCGATGCTTCTACACTCACAACCACATCGAATTTCTCCAGTTTAGACGGCTCTGGAAAATGGCGAGAGAATTGTATGAGATCCCTCGTTTCGGATGGCCCGCGCCAATCACACCAAATGGTACTTACCGCGCGTACGGTGTGGACCATGATGTGTGGTGACTTTGAGGCGGCCCGGAGCCGTCTTGGTTTTAGTTTCCTTGGCCCACTGCTCCATGACAGCCCTAAGCGATGGAAACGAATTTAGCGGAATATCGCAGGCAATCTGACGTTGTAGTTCCTACAAAGGCGCAACGATGCTAAAGCGCAGAACGAAGCTATAAGCAAGTTTCGCTAAGCTAGTTTGCCATACTGTAAACTTACAGAGTGCCTCCTTTGTACCCGGCCTTGATCTCAGATGGTGTTGCAACTCCTTCTACGATGCGGGCAAGAGCTTGCACGGTCTTACCCAACCCCATATCCTGGGCGCAAAGAATAGGGTTTCAAACAGCTGCCTTGCATCCACTTGGACACAGCCAAACTCACATCAGCCAGAATGCCTCCATACTTCTTGTTCTTCTCCCGCTGCCGCATCCACTTGACACCTCTCACCTGATGAGGCATCAACCTAATTCCCTTTGCAAAGCCTTCGACGACGTCCTCCCCTTCCGCCATTCCCTCTGTTTCTTCCTCGCCATCTCCTACTGCTCCAGAGAGCAATTCCCGCATATGTTCATCTGCTTCACTACTGGATACCTTCTCATAGTCGGCCGCCTGAAGCTTGACATTCTCCAAGGCCAAAGCGAAATTCTCGGTCTCTTCATTGGGATCGTTGACTGCATTTGAGATCGGTTCCGTAGTCGCCTTGGGGAGAAGTCGATTGGCGATGTTCGCCGGCCAATCTCGTCGTGCGAGAGGGGCGGGTTTGTAGGAGAACGCGCCATTGCCTATCCGTCCTGGTCTCGCGGGCGACGGGAAGCCTCCAGTCGCCGGCTTGATATAGCTGTTGAAGTCTGGCCGCGCATTTTGAGCCGCATTGGGAGGACCCGGAGGTCGGAAAGGGGCGAATGGATCGCCTTTAGCAGGATAGGTCGGTTGTTGTTGGATGGGTTGAGCTTTTGCTTGATTCACCTGAACCAAATTAGGATCGTATTGCAGCCGTGAATTGGCACGAATGCTGCTCGGTTTGGGCAAACTTCGGACGTCGCCGAAAAAGTCATCTGTCCTGGGTTGTGACTTGCTGGGCCTAAGCGCAAGGAGAGGACTGCAAATGCGTCAGCAACTTGAAAGTATTCCGGCGTAAGAGCCTCTCACCTCTGGGTCAAGTTGATGACTTCTTGCTGTCGCTGCGGGACAGCTCGAGGTTCATCGTCGTCGGATTCCAGGGAGATGACCTTGTGAGATCGACCGAGAACCCCTTTAGGTTGACTGACGAGCCGGACGGGTACTGGCTCGTCATCTAGTGCTTGCCTTCTATGGTGATGAGCCGACTTTGAGCAGAAGTCGACGTTGAGAGCGAAAGACAGGCTTACAGGGCTTCCATGTTTGACGATCTCGAATCGCTCATAACCTTGTGCGCGGATTTCTATTGACGCTGCTCTCGGCAATATGAGGAATGGCGGTATCTCTGTTGTTCCTCTCCAGGACGTGTGCTCTGCCCTCGGTAACAATACCAAGTCTGAAAGTGGAATTCAGTCGGTCACCCTGGTTGATTCACCTTCTATCCTTGTTTTGAATGTTATCCTTTCTTTCGCCTTAGCTTCGCATCATCGTCAAGAACAAATGGTGCGCCCAAGAGGATTGAGCTACTCAACTGTCTTATTACGGCTTAGGAGTGCAATCTCAGCTCCTCCTCCTGGCCACGCTGCTATCAGAGCTTGCCCTTTGCTCTTGTACGCATTCATGGGGCGGTAGTAGGGCGTTCAATATGAACAGATGGCCTCTCCTTTGCAGAGCAGCAGTTACGGAGTCTCTGGAAAAGATATGCTGCAGCAAACGCGGAAGAAGATCGTCACGCCGATGAATACCTTGTGATCTTCAACCTCATGCTTATACACCAGTGCGTTTGCAGTATGGGGATTCAACGGCCTTCCTTACTTCTGCTGCACTGCAAGAATACTTGTCTGTCCTTGCAAGCGGATCGCGGATGCGGCTGCCTTTACACCATGCATCCTCAAAGCACAATCCAGCCGTCTGCAGCCAGCGACGTAGCGGCCTCAGCGAGCTTGTCCTGCTTTACAAAGATCCAATCGGTGTCCCTGGAGCAGGAAAGGAATCAGCTCACGGACCCCATCAACAGTTCGAGACATGCAGAACCGCCTCACCATGTTGAAATCAAGAACACGGCAATATTGGCGCTCTGCAGCGTTTTCGAAAAGTTCGCTGCGATACCGGTCAGGTCTTTGAGATGCACGGAAGAGAAGTAGTAAGCCCAAGGAGTACCCTGTGCTTGAGATTTGATACTAACGTAGCGGCATAGGCCCACGGACTCGTAAGCATCCATACGGTCCCTCGTGTTTGACAAGTCCGCCGTCCAACTCCCGGACCCAGTTCTCATTTTCTCTGAGCTCATCTCCTACTTTCTTGTCAACCAAGATTGATATTTCGTGTTGCGTCCTGGTGATACTGACATAGCGATCTCCGGAAGCCTTTTCGAAGGCGGTCACAGCTGTGAGATTGCCTTGAGAGGGCACAATAGCCGGGTGAGCGATAGAGTGCCGCAACGCTCTACTGTAGATTGACTCCAGGATCTCGACAAACGGTTCAGCCGCAGAGCTGGGCAGTCGGAACAGCTCGAACGTCACATCAAGAGGAATAATGACTAGCGAAGGTTCAGTCTGCTTTGCGGATTCAAGATTGTTCATCCTAGCGGTCGTAACGGGTTAATCGTGCTGAACGAAGTGTGTGGTCCAGGGACGAGCGATGTGACTGGTGTGGCGACAGGTTCTCGAACACATCCTAAGCGTCTTCGAGTACGAGAAGGTGACCGCACAAAGACAGGGATTCAGCCAACCCTACCCAACCCTAATTGAATCGCTATCCGCCGGTGTTACTGTACGCCCACTCGATGCGGTTGATGCGGATGCGCTTGTGCGTGATTACGTCAATCATTTGAGACTTGAACATCTAGCTAAGTACTCGTTTGCTATAGTACCTGGTGATTGGTGCATGCAGAGCAATTCTAGCTGATTATCCAACAACAACACTTCCTCCAGGACTTCTGACCTTCAAAGCAAAAGCACTCGTCCCCTATCACCATGTCAGCAATGTCGCTTCTGTCGCTTCCGGCGGAACTACTCCTCGAGATATGCAAGACCACCGACCTTCTTTCGCATCCTTCGACCTCGGATACACCGATCCCTCCTCCTTCCCCTGAGTTCTTTCAGCTACCGCCAATCCTGACTCCTGGCAGCGCACCCTTCACGCCTCTCGGACGAATTGCAGAAACCGGGAGTGCGCAAGGCGGTGACTACTTTGGAGCGACAGGAAGGGGACCTGACGGCTTTGTTCTTGGTGACGGACTGGCGGACGACGGAGCAGCGAGTCGTCGCGGGTCCGCTATGGATCTTGGGAGTTACTTGCACCCAGAAGACCGTCGGGGATCCCAAGATCTCTTAGGCGCTGGAAGCCACGGCAGTCGACGTCCGTCGACGTCCGCCTCATTGCGGCCGGGCGTGCCCCATGACGAGGAGGGTAAGCATAAGACGGGGCGGGAAACCCTTCGAGTTTTGAGCGAGGTTTGCAAAGAGCTGCGGGAGACTCTTTGGCCGTTGTTGCTAGGAAGGATTACTCTAGATCTGGCAAAAGTGCGAGAAATCCTAGGATCCCCTGCACGGGACACATTTTCTCAGACCGTCCGGTGAGTCTTTGAAAGCCTTTTACTGTGCCTGCGTACTGTAAAGCTCATATATGCTTCAGCCATCTCCAGATCGACCTGTATCCAAATGACCCAACATCGCTTGACGACATCTCCGCCTTTCTGTCGATAGTACGCACACATCTGTACTCGCTCCAGTTCCGCTTCCATCCGGTGCCATCTACCTCAAAGGTGAATCCATCTGGCAAAGACAAGAGGTTAACATCTGCATCTGCCGTCACCCGCGGCCTCGGTACCCACCTGAACTTGGTATCGGAGCCGGAATCGCGACCCGAAAATGTCGCGCCCTGTTGGAAGGTCTTCCATCTCCCACGGGTGGCTACGTACAACCCTGCGAGCGGGAAACATGGCTCCGCTTTTGGGCAACTGCAGTCTCTCCGATGCAGGGGCTTCGGGTTCATATCCTCACTGGAGACGAATATCCTCCAGGAAGCTCCACACCTTTCCTCGCTGGACATTGCTTGCCAACCGATCCCGCTAAATCGAGCGCTGGATATCGTCGAAACGATGAAGATGCACTGCCCTTCTATGGAAAGTCTCAGACTGGAAGTGTGCCCTGGAGGCGCAGCCTTGCTGTCCCCTGGTAGAAAAGATCTTGATGCGGAAAAGGAGTTCAAAGGCGAACTCTGGACTTTCATAAACAAAGTCTTTCTACCGTTCAATGTGCCCTGTAAATCGCCGCGAGCAAATGGCCACTCAGACGAGGTATGCCACCCATGGAGGGAAATGCGTTCAGTCGATATTCTCTGCAAAGGCTCCGCGGCTGGATTCAGCCTCAAAGAATGGGTACGTTATACAGGGCGCTACACCAGAAAGACGGCTCAGCTTTGTGTCAACAGGGTTCCCTCGCCAGATCGATCATTAAAAATGCTCCTCATCTGCAATCTTTGAGTCTCCCAATCAATCCTGGCCTCCAAGATACAACGTCAGTTCCGGGCGAACAAACCACCGAGTCGTTGTCCCATCGACAAAAGGTAGAAGAGGAGATCCTGCGAAGCCTCCTTGCAATCGATCCCACCAGCCGCGTAGATGGTCGCACTATATATAATGCGCCACCGCCAGACGGGCATCGCGCAGTCTTGGATTCAAGAAAAGCCAATCGCGGACACCTGTCACCGAGGCCCGACGACGGCAGGCAACTACGTGCAGATCGTCTTGAGCACCTGGAATACCTCGAATTTAAACGGCACTCGAAAACAACGCGAACGATATACGATCCGCTCATTCATCCCGACGACCATCCGTTCCATTCCAGGATTCTTCCACCGAATCAGAAAGTCGCTGTAGATCCTGGTCGAGTTGGGAGGTTCGTCTCCCACGGGGCGTCGACTGTCGCGCGTCCACTTCAAGGCCCTTTGAACCAGGATGAGGTATCGCTACATCCGACAGAAGGTGCAGCGATCACACCGGTCACGACATGGCGATGGCAGTCGAGTGGCAAATTACTGGAGTGCGAACATTACCGAGTCTGGTCGGCGAGGGTAACACATGAGAAGGATCTCGAGCGACAAGTTCTTTCCGCTGAAGAATCACCCGCTGGAACCCATGTCGTAGTGTTGGACGACGTCGAAATGGACCCACGACGCGGATCTGGTGCGACAAGGAGAGATATTGAGGAAGGGATGAACATCACGACAGATGAGAGTGCTCATTACCGATGGTAAAGAAGGTCAGATATTGGGGTACCATGCCATTTCGTTGTCACGTAACGCTCTGCCCACGCAAGTGCAAGGAACCACATAGTAGCTGTTGAATAATAACTCGGTCCAATCATCTTGACTTTTTGCCGTCCATCTTCAACAGACGTTGTCTTGACTGTGCCACCTCTTGCCAGCTACGCAGCTGACTCGATACTGCTCCGAGATAGATGCTCTGTGGCAAGTGGCCGCAATTTTTTTTCCCATACCCGTCCCCTCTAGCTTGCGGTCCACATAGCTGGCACTTCTACTCGTCTTCTGCATATTCCGGAATTACATTGTTCGCCTGATTTGGGGGCACGTTGCGACGCGTTCGGATCGGAAAACTCGGAATCAGACGCGCTATGTGCTGGCACCATGAGGATCCCCCGAAGTCGTCTTGCTCCTATCCTATACCTGTAGTGTCTATATAGATTGCTGCATCTGCTCCGCCCCACAACATCCTCCGCATCCACCTCCCAGTTTGCTACCGCACCCGTCGCCCTCTCGTGATCCCTTCCTACGTCGCTCTTTACCTTTCATCATGTCCGTGAGTACTCCCGTTCTCCTTTTCCTTCGCTACTATAGGGGTATCAGGAGGGCAAGAGGGGTTTGAACTCTGCATCCAACCCCGTTCCGCCACGTCTGAATCTCGCTGGCTTTGCGAATACTTCGAGGAAAAAGTGATTACTGACGTAGCTTGTTTGTATTGCGATGACAGGCCCACAAGACTGGTAAGTCGGCCTGTGCGGGATAAAATAGCGAAAATGGTTTTTGACATCAAGCTCTACGGCGCGTATTCTCAGTTGGTTACAACAAGTTCGACTTCGACTGCACCGTCGAAACCGATGTTCTGCGAAGCTTGTACTTGGTGTGTACCCAGCTATGTTTCCGCGAGGGCTATGACCAAGTCTGATTTCTCATATTTGTCCTCCAGGCACCCAAGGTCGTCAAGGGTGAAGCTCCCCCTAACAGTGTTGAACGAACGTAAGCAGGTGACCCATCAGGCAGGAGGGGGAAGGCTGAGATTATGTTCGCTTCATAGATACGGCGCTCAGTCCACCTTCAACCCGGAGACGAACTCCATTGCCTACACCACCATGGCCAAATTCCCCCCCGTCAAGCTCTTGCCCAACGCTGACCGAAAGCGAATCCTGATTACTGGCGGTGCCGGTTTCGTCGGTTCTCATTTGGTCGACCGATTGATGCTTCTCGGTCACGAAGTTACCGTCTTGGACAACTTCTTCACCGGTTCCCGAACCACCGTGTCCCACTGGGTTGGTCACCCCAACTTTGAAATGGTTCGGCACGATGTTATCGAACCTTTCATGATCGAGGTCGACCGTGAGTATACTCCTGCCAGTCCGTGATCTTCGTCGTGCGCAAGGACTGACACTGGCAAGTCGCAGAGATCTACCACTTGGCCTGCCCCGCATCCCCTCCTCATTACCAGTACAACGCTGTCAAGACCATCAAGACCTCCTTCATGGGTACTTTGAACATGCTCGGTCTCGCCAAGCGAACCAAGGCCCGATTCTTGATCACCTCTACCTCTGAAGTCTACGGTGACCCGGAAGTCCACCCCCAAACTGAAGAATACTGGGGTCACGTCAACCCTATCGGTATCCGAGCTTGTTATGATGAAGGCAAGCGAGTCGCCGAGACCTTGACGTATGGTTACCAGCGACAGGACGGTGTCGACGTTCGAGTTGCCCGAATCTTCAACACTTTCGGTCCTCGAATGAACCCTTACGATGGGCGAGTCGTTTCCAACTTTATCATTCAGGCCTTGAAGGGTGAAGACATGACCATCTACGGCGACGGTTCCCAGACCCGATCGTTCCAATACGTCCACGACTTGGTTGACGGTTTAATCTTGCTCATGAACGGTCCTGAAACCCGACCTGTCAACATTGGTTCCTCGCATGAATTCACCATCAAGGAATTCGCTGAACACGTCAAGGAAATTGTCGCCAAGGTTCAAAAGGAGGAAGGCACCTACAAGAAGACTGCCGAGGTTATCTACAAGGACTTGCCCCAGGATGACCCCCAGCGACGACGAGCTGACACCACTCGAGCCGAGGAAACTCTCGGATGGAAATCTCGATGGACCGTCGCGTAAGTTGCTCGTTGGATTGAACCCGTATGAGCGTGTCAACTGACCTGTGTTGATGGTCATATAGTGACGGTGTTGAGGAGATGGTTCGATACTACTCCGCCAAGATGCGAGCCGGTGAAATCTAAACGTATCCCTCCACGTTACCATCTTTCGACCTAGCTCAGCTAGGCCACTCCGTCCTACACCTCAACACTTGTACCGTCTCATGCACAGAGCATTTTTGTCAAACTAGATTCGATAGATCACAAAAGGGTTGTTATTGGGTACACGCATCATCCGAACTACGCATAATACGAGGAGAAATGGCAGTACGTGTTGCCATAAAGATTGCCCTTTGTGAGCGGCAGAGCAGTACTCTTCAGCTCGTTATCCGTCTGGGTCCAATGTGGACGAGCGTCGATCCTAACCGCTGTTTGAGTGCACTGTCGGGGGCCTAGCCCGGGATCGGGACTTGCTCACCGAGAGCTAGGACGCGCTCGAAGTAGCCACCACGCGACTATGATCTGAGAAACAATGATATTCCTCTGAGGAAACACTACAAGTGCCCATTTTCGAGGGTCGAATCCAAAAACTTCCAACAGTAAGCCCGCTCCGCCATTACCCCATTAGCCTTACTACCCCTTTCGAGTACCTGCTCGCGACGCGCGACTGAATTGTCACCGACAGTTGAAACACGGCGACTTTAGACGTCAGGCTTCGCATTGTCGTCGAGTCGTCTATCTAGGCTGACTCAGCGACTTATGGGTACAATTATGACTCTGGTCGATGCTATTGCTCGTTTGCCAGAAGCCCTCGTTGCTCCTCTTCACTCCCCGATGCTTCCCTTCCGCCCTTCCCCGTAATCTTTCGTCCTGCCGCCTTTAAGCTTTTCCATACCTTCAAGCCAACCTCATTCCTCCATCGGTACAACGCGGGTGGCCTCGAGTCCAATCTATCCATCCGTATCCTGTGAGAGGCATCCACGAGCGTTGACAGCGCAAAGACCAGTGTGACGGATACGCAGAGGAAAGACGACGCTGCAATCATGAACATGATTATCATTTGGAGCATTGAGGCTTGTGTCACGCTCTTTCCACCGATTATTGAGCCGCTCATCATCCCCGGGATGCTTATGAGCCCGATGACACTCATTTGATTGATGGTTGGTAGGAGGGCGAGCTGGAGCGCTTCCACGGCGATAGGCCGACATGCCTCGAAACGAGTGGCGCCAAAGGCCAGGTAGGTTTCGATCTTGTCGCGATTGTCGCTGCCATTCCAGTGGTATCGTCAGTGTCAGCTGTTGTACCTATCGGTAGCACTCACGCAAATTCTTTATGAACGCTGTTGACTCCGACGCCGATCGCTGAAATAGCATTCCCGAGAATCATGCCCACAATTGGCACTGCGCATAGGGGAATCACTGAGCATGTCGTGCATGCCGTTGTTCTGTATACCTACCGAATTGATCGGGTTGCCAGAAGGGATGCTGATTCATGGCAAACTGTGTTCCTATGATGGAGATGGGAATGGTCGACGAGAGCATCGAGAGAAGGACCAAGGGAAACTGAGAAGGCAGATGTCATGAGAAAGCTGGTTGAAAAGAATGTGTGCGACCACTTGCCATGTTGGTGAATCGTCTTTTCGACTTGTTGAAGGTGGCCTCGACGGCACCCAGGACATTGAGAAGTGCTTAGATTTTGCCGAATAAGCATGCTCATGCACTGCCTGAACTTAGTCGTATTTGGCCTGAAACGCACCAGCGATCCCAAAAACGCCAAAGATATTCCCCGTCGCAAACACCTTTTCCAGAACCAGTCCCATGATACTGAGCTGTAGGATACATCTTCCGGCGGCGACTAGAAGCGAAGATGCGATTCCCAGGCCGAGAGTGACCGAGAGAACCGAGTCGAAAACGACAAAGAGGAGAGCGAGGGCTACATTGAGCGGTGTGAGCTCTGGTGATTTGGAGTGCTGGTCCTGTGGCGCGAAAAAGGCCATGGTACCGTTGAGTGCCAAGGCTGATGGCATGAAGGGATCCATGGTGGATTGGCTATATCGTTCGATAAGGGGGTAGGCATCCGAACTCTTCACAGTTAGCGAGTCAGACTGATATATCGGTTTTGAAACGTTGCTGTCGTCATCACCACTCGATTGCTTTCCGGCTGTCACCGAATGAGTGGGCCGATAAATATAAAAGCGCACAAGAGAATCGCACAAGCGCACAGCGAGTTTTCCACAGCTATATAAGTTCAACGACATAACGTTGATATCCCTTGAGCTTGGGACTTTTGCTCAAATTGTATACAGACGCCTTATTGTAAGGGAGCATTATTTCTGTCCGTCGTGCCTGTTTCCTCACGGAGACGGGCGTGGCAGACAACCCATACTCTTCGACAATCTTCCTTCTGCCGGTAGTTCTCAGAGCAAAACACCTGTTCGACCTCGCTAGCTGGAGCTGTCGTTTTCTCGGTTTCGAGTGGGAGCAGGTTGGGACGCTATTCCCGGCTTGCTCTCGTGACGATGGTTCCTTTACCAGTGTGGTTACATGCCTTTATCTATATCTTATGGTGGTCATGAGAATTGGCGCTTACTTGGTGCAGGTATCCTATTTGCCCCGATGAGCTTGGTTGAGTTTGTGGGGCCTTTGGGCTCGGTTGACTGCAACGTCCCTACGGACTAGAACCGTGAACAGATGATAGTTGATAGTTGAGCCAGTTCAGCTGCCGTCCTGTCTACAAAATACAAAAAAAAGACCGCCGCTATGTCGCTGGGACGTTCATGACGCTGACTCAGGTCGGATATGACCGCGACCGAGGGATCGCTGATCAAGATGGAATTAATGAATTCAGAGAGCATGTGTTATCATCGCTTTGCTCTATGATTTGATAAGGACCGTGTGTGGCCGTCGACCTCGGCTCTTGCTCTCGATTCAACCCCGGCACCCGTATACACTGTGAGCACCATCGGCTCTTCGTTAGCAGACACAGGCGGAGCGGAACTCGTCCTGAGGGACCGATAATTCCGCAACTCGCCACCTGAAACCTCCTTCTATACCTCGCATACCAAGTTACCAACCTTCCACCATGGATTCCGCTTTCGCTATTACCGATGATCAGAGGTACCGGGACTACACGTCCAACCTCCCTAACTCGATCGACCTCAGTCACCACCTATCAACACTCGCAAAGAACCGCCAAAGCAGCGCACTCAAAGACCTCTATCGATATGCCGCTCGACCGGGGATGATTGCTCTTGCCGGCGGTCTGCCCAACCCGGAGACATTCCCTTTCCTCGAAATGTCGGCCGAGGTATACACTCCCGACGCATTCAGTATCACTCCTGCCACGGCCAATGCTTCTGCGCCCGAAGCCCACGACGCGCAAAGCATGGTCAAGAAGCCGTCCTTTCTTTCTTGGTTGTTTGGCAAGAAGAATACGGAGACCATCAGTATACCGAAAGCGCCCTCCAGTTCTTCGCCCCTCGACATCAACCTCAATACCTTGTTGCAGTACTCGTCCGCCCAAGGCCATCCCGCATTGCAGGCGTTCATTAGGGAATTCGTCTCCAAAGTCTACCAGCCTGCGTTTGCGGATTGGGATATCCTCCTTCACGTGGGCGCTACTATGGCATGGAGCCACGTCGTCTTTATGCTGCTGGAACCTGGAGATGGGGTGCTCTATGAAGAGTGGTCGTACCCTGGGGCGATGAACACTGCCAATCCCCTTGGCACGCACCGGGTCTCGTAAGTCTTTGGAGCTTGACCTGCAATGAATGGATATCTAATATACCTCGTATACGCTCGTAGAATCAAGGTGGATGGAGAAGGTCTTATCCCCGAGGACCTCAACAAGGTTCTTGAAGGATGGGACGAGGCGAAACGAGGGTTCAAGCGACCCATGGTATTATATGTTGTCCCAACTGGCCAGAATCCTACCGGTTAGTCTTGCGTCCCTGTACAATCGCTACCCAGGCATAAACGCTCATATGCCCGTCTGCAGGCGCCACCATGTTGGCGGAGCGAAAGAAGATCATTTACGAGATTTGCGTCAAATACGGTAAGCTCAGTCCCCGCCGGCTGGACCGCTTTGCCCACTGATGTCCATCACAATCGTCTAGATATAATTATCGTCGAAGACGAGCCCTACTATGCGTTATACGCCGACCCTTGGGTCTCGCACAAGAACCCCCGGCAGATCGGTGCGCGATATGCCGATGTCGAACATTACAAGGACAGCAAGGACACCGACGAAGAGTTCCTGAAAAAGTTGCCGCCTAGTTACTTGAAGTTTGATTACCAAGGCAGAGTTATTCGGATGGACGTGAGTAGGGGAATTCATTTCCTTGCGTGTGGTGCAGTCGAGGTTGACTTCTCGATCCTTGATAGACGTTTTCCAAGACTATTTGTCCGGGGTCCCGTCTAGGGTGGTTTACCTGCAGTCCCCTGTTGTTAGTGACTTTGTATATTGTGGCGAATACAGGGCTTGCTGACAGCTGTTTTGCTACATGTCAGCGCTGAACGGTTGTTGCGTGCGACTGAATCGTCCACACAGGCTCCGAGTGGTATGGCACAGGTGGGTTCCTCTCCGTGATCGCTCGGACGATCTTACTAATGCATATCGAATCTCAGGCCATGGTGGGCAAGCTCCTTGAGACCTGGAAGTATGATGGATACATCCGGTGGTTGCGGGGTATTAAAGCGACTTATGCTATGCGCCGGGATTGGATGGTAAGGCGCCCTGGAGACGTCTCGTTACACTCACGATCTGACCTAGACTTGTTGCAGTGCGACCTTTTCCAATCCGTGTTCCATCTAGAGTTTGACCAGACGCTCTCCCTTTCGCCTCATATCAAATGGGTCACCGCCTACGAACGAGCAGTACCGGGGACGGGAGGCACGCTGTTGGACGAGAAGAGGGGTTACAAATCTAAAAGGGCCCTCGTCAGCTTTGTTCCCCCGACCGCAGGCATGTTTGTCTGGCTGGCGGTCCATCTGCAGAACCATTCTCGATTCGCGGAGATCAAGCGTGAAGAAGGACCGGAGGGTGTCAACAAGATGCTGTATGAACTCTGGACGGAGCTTGCAGAGAAGAATGTGGGTATTGTTGGGCCGCGGTTGATGGATGATGTTGCTAAGACGGTTATGCTCCACTGAACAGGTACTCGTCTCGCCGGGCTACTTTTTCGATGCACAGCCCGGTGTGGCACACGAAGGAACAGAAGACTTTGGTTTCTTTCGTCTCAGCTTCTCGATGGCAAGTCACGAACAGATGGAGGTGGCCATCAAGACGATCCACAAGGTATTTGTCAAGTTTTTCGAAGGAAACTAGGTGTTATTATTTTGATAGTATGCGTCACCATATCTACAATGCTCGTGCGACTACATGGGCTGGCCATGGACTGGCCGCATCTTTTGTGCGTTACTGTGCCTGCTTACGCATTGGCTCATCGCCTGTCTATGCTATCTAACCGCTGGTCGTCGGTCGCCTTCAATTAGCACCCTAGATTTCTCTTGCGAATCTTTACTTGAAGACCCCTTATGAATTGAACCCGGGCATCGGATCTGCGAGTTCGATATGAATTCGCATACAGTAATTACGCAGCGTTTCGGGTCGTGGTTCGAAGTTCGAAGTTCGAAGTTAGTCACGTATCCTCAACGTTGATCTTGTCATCGAGCGCGGCTGCATCAGTATGGAACGGCCCTTCCAACTCAGGTTCATTCACCAGCTTGAAACAGACGGGGGATACTTGTTGGCTATGATCATACATTGGGACCCCGTCGACACGTCGAAGATAGCCACCTATACTAACGGTGTACCAGAAGCTACATTCTCTCCAGTTCTGATTGCAGCGAAAGTTGCCACTGGCACTTTTCTGCGTAACGATATTTACAGGCGAACGCCCTCGAACCCAACACTATGTTTCACAAAGCGATAGGCTTCACCCTGACCAAGCATATTAAGACTCGCTCCGTTCAAGGTTGGGTGAATTGTCTTTCTCCACTGTTCGGCGATGCGGGGAAGAGTCTCGAAGCCCTTAGGTTACCTTCCTCTATTATCTGCCCTGTGGCACTTCGCTTTCTCCAGCGAGCGATCATCCTCGCATCAGCTCGTTCACTCCGCTCATCTATGCTCTATCGAACTTGATGGTGCTCCTTACATGTCGGTAGCGACGTCGGTGGTATTGAAGCAGGCAACAAAGGTGGAGGCCGGGCTAGCGCGCGAGTCGACCGACAATGTCTCTGACTCTGCAATCATCCCGGCTATCGAGTATTGGCCGTACAGTATTGGGCGGATTTCTAAGATCCACAAGGGCGTTGGTGGAGCACAGGTGAATGAACGCCGGTGTCCGAAGACAATAGCGGTCGCCTTGGTTCACCATTGTTGGTCCTGCCACCATGCTGCGGAATTCCTTATACAAATCCGCAGGCCGTCTGTTCTCCTCCACCCCTCTACGCTCCTCGCAACCATCAGTCGCATTCAGCCAGTTCAACCATCACATCTCCACGTCTTCAGCGAATATGTCTACAGCAGCAGGAGCAGTTCAACAGGTTCCCTTGTGGATCAATGGTGCAGACGTTGTCACCTCCAAGACATTTGACATTGAGCATCCGAGCTCCGGAAAGGTAGTGTCCAGGGTCTGCGGAGCCAGCGAGGATGAGGTGTAAGCTTTGGCCTATGATTTCGTCATCATCTCCGTAAATCTGAGGCCTTGCTCTTATAGTAACCGTGCCATCGAAGGAGCCAAGGCCGCTTTCCCCGCATGGGCCAAGACTCCCGCTGCGACCCGTCGAGACATCCTCTTCAAGGTCGCCGAACTACTAGATGCCAAGAAGGACCAACTGGGCGCTGCCTATTCCCATGATACCAATGTCGCTCCGCTCATCGTCAAAAGCGACCAAGGATTCGCCCTCACCCATTTGAAGAGTGGTGCAACCATTGCCACAGAAGTACGCGGGGAAATCCCGCAGACAACGGACGGGTCGTTGGCACTGGTGACTCGTGAACCATACGGTGTCGTCTACAGTGTCTGTCCCTTCAACATGGGACTCACTCTGTGTGTTCGAACCTTCTGCTATGCCCTCGCATGTGGGAACACCGTCGTCATTAAAGCGTCCCCGGCAATCCCGTTCTTGCATTACTCGTTGGGACCTTTGCTCAAGGAGGCCGGCGTTCCCGATGGAGTAGTTCAGATCCTGCAATACGCTCCAGGTTCCGAAGCTGAACTAACGGAGCAGGTTATCGCACATCCCCACATTCGGATGGCTAACTTTACCGGATCAACCAAGGTTGGCAGTATTATCGGTTCCCTCTGTGGAAAATACATCAAGCCCTGTCTGCTAGAATTGGGCGGCAAAGCGCCCATCGTTGTTCTGGAATCTGCTGACCTAGAGATGGCTGCCAACAACATCATCTTTGGTGCGTTGCTGCATTCTGGCCAAATCTGCATGAGCTCCGAACGTGTCATCGTCGTCGAAAGCGTTGCGAACAAACTCGTGGAAGAGATTCAGAAAATTGCCAAGAGTCAGTGCTGGGAGATGACGAGTCTATGATGGGACCTGACCACAGCCCTTTTGCAGACGAATTGCCAGCGTTGGGACACATGGAACTGGCTAGCAAGCTCGGAGTGGAAAAGATGGACCGCCTCGTAAACGATGCTTTGAGCAAAGGCGCCACGCGTCTGAGCGTTGACTCGGTGGAGAACAAGAAAGTTCAGGAGGGGGCACAAGCTTATCTCCCCGTCATACTGGACCACGTGAAACCTGATCAGGATATCTATTACCAGGGTAGGTGAATTTGTTCACTCTTACCGCTCAAACCACTGTTCGCTGACAAAACATCCATCCTTAGAAACATTTGGTCCGGCATTCGTGATCATTCGAGCCAAGGACACCGATGATGCCGTGCGGATCGCTAACGACAATGAAGCGGGTCTTTCTGCGTCCGTCTGGACTAGGGACTATAAGGAAGCCTTGGACGTCGCCAAGAGCATCGAATCTGGGGCTGTGCGTCATTTATCATAGGCTTTGATGCTCCAGCGCTGACTCTCCATTTTCTGCTCAGGTTCACATCAACGGGTCGTCGGTGCACGATGAGCCCAACCTACCGCACGGCGGTATGAAGGTACGTCTACAGGTGCTCGAATGGCTGATATGCGCTGACTTCTTGTGGGATATCAGACTTCTGGTTTCGGCCGATTCAACGGTATGGCCGCCATACAAGCCTTTACGCAGACCAAGGCGATTACGATGCACGAGCCGCATGCCTTGCCTATCGCTTACATCAAGTAGGTGCAGAGGAAATCGGCGTAGGTCGTGGAGGATGGGGGCCGTTTAACAGAGCATTATATTACGGTCATGTCGCCGGTATATAGAATCGAATGGTTTTGCGGATGAACTTACGCTATGTCAGCTCAGTTTCCGTCTTATTGCCTCGCTGTTACAATCAGCGGAGCGTAGGCAAGTAGCGAAGTAGCGCACCTACAACTGCTCGCTAGTGGTGAAATATCGCAGCTGCATGCCTGGCGACATCACACATATGGCAAAGGAGATGGGGACACTAATACAATGGACTTATAGAGCAACTCAAGCGCGACCCACTGAAGGGCAGAAAACAGTGTTACACAGTGCCCGCCGTGAGTATCGCGTTTCAGGTATTCCGTGGATCCGGGCCCGGTCCAATCACCGCTTCCGCTGGATCAGCCGAGCCTCCACTTATCCCGCAATGTGCATATCACACAAGTTCGTTTCACGCTAATTCAGTAAAAGTTCACTTTCCTGGTAGGCATCGCAGACACCAACTCTGATATTCAGCCGTGCACTGTCTGCTGTACAGAGCGTCAAGGATGAACTTCAACCGAATGTGAACACAAGAAGTGTTTACAGTAATCGCGAGTAAAAATCTAAATTGTGCTGGTCAGACACAACAAGCCTGCCTTGCACAGTGGTAGTGCGTATCTTTCCTAAGACGAACATAGTTCACGAATAGAAAAGGATGAGGTCGTGGGTTCGATCCCCACGGTGGGTTACCTTTTTGGCGTTTTCCGACTTCTACTGGGATCTCCGGACGTCTGGCCCAAGGTCTGGCTAATGCTTTGGCCAGTTGTAGGTGCGGGGGCGAGCATATCGTCCACCATCTTCGTCTCCTTATGACGGCCCGTCCAGACGTAATGTATCATACGTCGCTCCAAAGCTTCCGCTGATTCGATAATGGTTTCAACTTCGTCTGTCCAGACAATTAAACTATTCTCAGATCGGATGAGTGCTGCGCATTGATGTTTTCGAGCGCCGGCCAGGTGTGAGATTTCATCTAAAACCTGGATACGAGTATTGACGTCGATCACGATCTCATGTGCATCTGTTTCACTGTCTTCGAGTGGCATTAGAAGCTATATCCCGAGAGATGGAGGGAAATGAAAGCTTACGCTCTAGCCATGATGGCCTGCACGACTTTCGAAGAGATCCTCAATGCTACTTCAGGGTTCAACAGGCATACAGCCTGTTCCCACTCCCTCAATGCCTCCCGCATGGCTGACGAGTGCTTTCGTTTGCTCTTCGTATTGGGATACGTTCTGAACTCCCTCTGACGTACTCTGAAATTGATCGGGTTTCGGGATAAGGGATATGATTATCGAGCGCATAAAGTGCACCTGCTCACCTAATCGACACGATACCTGTGCTGTTGCCCCACGCTCTAGAGGAACGGAACCAACCTTTCCCTTCAGCAACTTGGTATAAGTGACCGGCCATCAAATCATACTTGTTGCCCGACTTCGAGTTCGCCGTCGCTGTCGGAATCCCATGATGCGTCCGAAGATCCTGAATAACCCCCTTGACTCTCGTTATCCGAGTTGCATTCGCTAGCTTGCGATGTGTCGAAAGAGCGACGAGACGCTACTTCGGATACCTCGTATGATTTACGACTCTCATCGACAGACCGATCATCATCATCGTCGTACTTTTCATTGATGACACCTCGCTTTTCGTAAGAAGCATTGCTGAAGTGAGATCCACCTGTTGCACTGGTATCGATTGCTGTAGGTCGCGAAGCAGTGAATGGTGCGACTATCGAGGAAAGCCGTCGTCGGATGTTGAGTGACATATTATTTGGATTTTTGGAGCACGAAGCGTCTTGAAGAAGTTGAAGATGGCCCTTTGGCACGTCACACCGCAAAAGACAACAAGTCGCTGAATCGACGAAGAACCTGCCTACTATAACCACGGATGAGCTAGTCTTAACGGTCTTCGATAGTCGATGGTTGTCGGTCTCAAATATCGCTACCACTTATCAGAAAGGGTCGCAGTTCTTGACAGCCACGCCCCCTCTCCTGATTCGCTCGTGATGGCAAGATGTATACTGTAGGATGATCATCATGATCGACTGGGCTGCTCCGGATTGGTAGTCACCACGCCAGGTCACTTCGTAGCGGTCCCCGGTGTTGCGTTCTCGTCAGCACTCTCGACACGACTTAGGAAGGCTTGTCGGTTCAGCAAACGTCGGGAATCTCCTCTGTTCCAGTCTGCCACACGATCTACCGACAGCCGAGGGGTGGGCCTTGACAGCCCGCGTTGGCGTGGTGAAGGCCTAGCACGTCGCAGCCATATCCGGGAGGTCGAAATCGCATGGTGTTTTGTGGTTGCTATCTATGGACAACCGACTTTTTGTGTGAACGGTAATTTGAGCCTAATGCAGGTCTCAGCCTTGTTTCAGGCACCTCGTGGTGACGCGTCGATCGCTTCGCAACCAGGAAGCGGAGTAGTAGCAGAGGGAGCGCGGAGAGCTTGGTAAATATGTAGAATTTATAGCATGGACAACTTCGAACATCGATCTGCAGAAGTTTCGTGGTTCTCCGATCTCCGGGAGCTTCTCTGGGCTTTCCTCCCATGTTCGGCACGGAAAGAACAGCTGAGAGAACCAAATGAATAGTCCACTCCGGGTGGAGTCCGTTTACATTTCATTTGGCGCTTCAAAGCTCGTCAAATGATGCGAATAGCTGCGCATGGTTGCGCATAGCTGCGTACCAGACTGACCAGCTATGACATCTCGTGTCTTGCATATCTTGCATGTCTTGCGCCCAAGATAAGTTACAGCTCGAACGTGCAACGTGCAAGTGCAGACTGTCGTCAGCCATGGCGAATGAGCTAGTAGTTACCGACCAAGTATGGGCTTAACGCCAGGCAGTTACATTTCCAAAACTATAACCGGAGTGGCAGGCAGTTCACAGCTACATTCAACAGAACGGTACTTAGAATAGCGATGCTCGCCAGTCACTATGTGACCCAGAGATTAACCCTTCACAACTATGTGTGATACAAATGTCTATGACGCATCTATGTGATGATACAGTGGTTATGTCGGTATCGTAATCCAAATGGAATCCAATTATAAAGGACTCTGGCGGTTCCCGGAATATGCCATCATTAGGACCCTAAACGCTCTGTTGTGACGACCGACGCATATTATTTTCATCTGGCTTAGAAGGTAAAGTGGACAAGCCAAGGGTTAAGAACAACTGAAGGTCCAAAAATATCAATAACGGTTCAGCAAGCTATTGCCACCAAAGACTTACTAGGATATAATATATGCGCTCCTACCACCAGCGCCATAGGCACGATGGCTTCGATAGAGTATACTCTCCAGCCGTCGGGCATTATCGATGATGTGGTTACAATCATAGCAGCCTGAAGCATCAACAATGGCATTAGTGAAGGACACAGGTCCAAGAAAGAACTTCGACTTACGACTAGGAGAACGTTGAGGGGCAAGGTAATCTTGAACTTGCGAAGGATATCCGGCACTTCTTTGAAGAAATTGGAAGCCTCAACCGTCTTCAATGTCGCCGCCCAAGTCATTTGGTAGCCGATCAAGTGACAAATCAGAGCAGAGGCGACCTGCATGCTCAAACCCGAGAAAAAGATGTTGAAGAAGACTATTATTATCGAAGGTAAGCATCAGCCTACTTCGGAAATTGCAAGATGCGAATGCTTACATATATAGGTCAATTGCTTCTTCGCGAAGGTTCCAGTGTTGGCGACTTTCAATCGATAACGAAGAATGATTGAGGCGAGGTTACCGAGACCGGGGAAGAGGAGCAAACAGGTGAACGTGACCTTCCAGCCGCTGAGATAAAAGCCGTCGATGGGAACTAATTCAATGGTTTGGATGAGCGAAATTAGAGCCCCTGACACGGGCGACGAGACATACTGGCAAAACCGATGAGAACATAATTGAGAACGGTCATGGGCCAAGCCAAACTGATAGCGTAGTAAGAGAAAATGTATCCCAACGTCGAGATCTTGCTGGAAAGTGATACGGTGCTGCCGAGGTATTGTCGGAACAAAGGAGTAAAAGGCCCACGGACGAACCAGTATCGAATGGGGTGAAAGATCAATTCGGAGCACCCCCAAGCATATTTCTGCCATCGATTGACTTCGTCGTCGCAAGTCAGAGATACGCCCTCTTCGAATCTATCTTCAGAGTATGTTACCCAGCGGGTTATGTAACCCTTGAGTTGCAGCGCGAGAGCTAGAGCGAAATCTTCCGAGACGTGCGATTCCGACCAGACCTTCTTTACTCCGTCCTCTTCGAAGATAATCTCTTGCAAAGCGGACCATCTGAGAAATGCGTTGTGACCGACGAAAGGAGCCGTCGCACCGTTGGCACAGCAGAAAGAGATAGCCAGTTGGATACTACGGGTGAAATGGGCGATACCATTCTCGAAAAAGTGGTTTGCGACTTGCATAACGCCAGAGGAGTGCTGAATGATAGCAACGTCGGGAGATTGTTCGAATTCACTGACAGCATCGACAAAGCAGTCTTCCGGAACTCGGGTGTCAGAATCGATGAGAAGGACCACGGAACCGCTATGGTATAGAAAATATGATAAGTAAGGGTCACGGTGATCAAGAAGCAGGTGCGACACAAACATTCGAATGTTACCATCTGCCAATGCGTGACCTTCACTCTCAGCCACGGCTTGGCTCAAGGCGGCATCATATAGCGATTGTTCGTCCTCGTCGCTCCAGAAGTAGTCCTCGCCCATGGCCTCTTGTGCATGAGGCCGCATTTCGTCCAAAATCTCCTCAACTCGAAGTGAGAGCTGGATGGCGAAGTTCATGTTTGAAGCCTTCTTGAAGCGTCCCCTTCGCTCGAATCCGTTGACGCCGTGTCCAGGACGAGCGACGTATGCCATGTTGTTGTTGTGATAGAACCTCTTCCTGGCTTCCAGCTCCTCCTGGTTGACCACTTGAAGACCGTCATCGCAAACCAAGATAGAGACCGATCCACCCTGTCGTTCATAAGTCGCTTGGGCAATCTTCAAGGATTCAACTGTGGGCATAATGACCTCCTCCAGATGTTCTTTGTAGACAGGTAACCAAACGGTAACGTGAGGGAGTTCGCCTAAAGTCCGTTTGGGAGCAATAGCGCTGTACATAAGAGAGTTTCGGGCGACTTGGTTGACTGGGCCAAATATTTGCCACTACAGGAAGACAAGAAATCAGATGGAAAGCGAACAGTTGAATAGGCACGACGGCGCACCAAACAGGAGACGGCGGTTTGAGTAGAAAACTATTTGACAGGACACGAAGACCGGTCAGCAGAAGTTTGCGGTTCCAAAGGCGCACCTCCGCTAACACGTACCATCATAACGGGCACAAAGAATGGAGTAACAGCAATCAAGGCGAATCTGGCCGCCTTGCCGTCAAGGAGGTACTCCTTGATTAGAGTTCCTGACAGTCCGCAATACCGTTAGTATACCCAATTTCCATCAAGAACAAGATGGAGAGCGCTTACGATAAGCCAATGATATCAGGCCACAGATAAGTATCATATTGAAGCCCGCAATGACCGCATCGTACATTACCACAGGACGGCTCCTCCACTGCTTTTTCATGTCGGAGGCGACGTTATCCTCAGAATCTGTTGAATCGATCGCTGCACTTTCACCCCCACTCGCATTTGTCAAACCAGGTATATCAGGCAGTATGCTTTTTTGCTGCTGGTGTTCTTGACTCCACACAAAATCGAGGAGCGCCTTCTCGAGCTTCTCTACATCGGCAACGATAGTCTTGATACTGTCCGACCACACACAGAGCACTCCCTCATCCCGGACAAAAGCGGCGTATTGATGTTTTCTGGCCCTGGCCAGATGCGCCAATTCGTCCAAGATCTGAATTCGAGTATTGGCGTTGATAGTAAACTCGGTAACATCGGCAGGAGTGCTGTATAGAACGACAAGCCATCAGATGGCACGCTTTCCAAGTAGCGCGGAGGATTGCTTACATATACGTGGCCATGATTGATTGAACGATAGGCGACCGGATCTTGAATGCAACCTGTTGATTCCACGGGGAGTTCCGCACATCAGCAACGGCCAGGAGTGCCCATACGCAACGTAGAATACCTACAGCAGGGTTGAGCGACGCAACTGCCCACTCGAACTCGTCCATCCCAGCACAGTCCAGCGGGTACGACCTTTGTTTCCCGGTGTCACTTCGAAGACAGATACCGGTAGCGACCTGATCGCTGTCAAAGCTGTCAAAGTAGTAGCTTTCCTCGTCGACCGGCTGGAACCACTTCTTCCAGTTGCAACCGTACCGATAAAGGTGATCTCCCATGATGTCAAGAGCGTCAGTGTTACTGATCATGCGGCCCGAGATATCGTAGGATTTCTCGTCGTAAGTCGTCAGGTTGCTTTCCATTCCGGGCGACTGCGGCTCCATCCCTGAAGCGCCATCGTGCATAGGATCAACCTTTTCGCGGTGGAAGGTTTCTGTCTTTTCGACGGCCAGAGCAGTCTTCTTGCGAGAGAAAAATCCCATTGCTATCGTTGCTAAAGTCGTAACCAAGCAGGTGGCCTTTGCAGGTGTTAGGTGATGAGAGCGTTGAACGTTCCAAAGGGGGGAGGAGAGGACGTAGGGAGTAAAGCTGCGATCAATATATAGAAGGCTCATTGACAGAGCACTGACCCACCTTTGGGGCAGCGCACGACGCCCAAGATCTGAAAATGGGTCACACCTCTTGCCACAACGCTTTCTGGCATGAGGGGCCTTTCGCGGGTTCCGCGGGCCAGGGAGCAGTGTACCGGTTTGTTACGGGATCCTTAACATCTTTCGGTTTTGAGTCATATGACCCGCTTGGGCAGAGGTAGCTAGCCTGGCAGTAGAGCCCAAAACCGCAGCAATCGCCCTCCAAAGATTCCGTGTCAATAACCTCCGTTGAGAACGGGTTCAGCCAGCGCCCGTTGGGTCCGTCATAGATCCCGCACGCCGGTAACCGTGACCACTCAGCCAGCCAGGTGGTTGTAGACTTACAGCTAGACTTATTACTGCCCTAGGGTCGCGGGATCGCGGGACTGGCCTTCTAAATCAAATGTTCTGAAGGACGTTTTTCGAGTGAAGCCCAGGAGCTGGCGAATCAGCAGGGGAAAGCACAGGAATGATCGACGGAGGGAACATCATCGGGTGGACATTCCGTGTCTCGGTTGGGACGGAAGAAAATGCTCTGGCTGTCGACTCCCTGCTGTCCAGCCCGCGGCTGTCGTCAAGCAGCGGGGCAACGACTGCTGGCGGGATGTGGTCTCGAGCAAAGCTAGTGACAGAAGCTGTACAGTGTAACAGCTAGTAGCTATACGCAGCCCAAAAAGCTGCTCAAGATGAAAGGACCGAAACCCACCCCACCTCAGCTAAAATCGAGAGCTTACAATTCTGCAATATTGGTCGAAAAAAGCAAAGAACTTACATCTACTGTATAGCTAGGCTGTGGCCTCTGGCGAACCGGTCCTACACTTCTTAATTCTCCATTATCGGTCTGGTGTTCTAAGACGCAAACACCGAAGTTTGGCCTTAGCGACGACACTGACAACGGGTTACGATGAGGGTCAAACACTCCGGCCTTGACCAGATACTAGTATACCAGAAAAGCTAAGTCAGAGATTATGTAAGGTTTTCAAAAGGCTTCATTACTTGGCATATTTGCACATTTGGCGTGGCGCTTCCCGCGACGTAATTTCTCATACCAGTTTTCTAAAGCCAAGCTTGGGGTGCTGTGAGTCGTCTATCGATCGCAATCGATGCTGTACCGCTGAGACCAACCAGTACTACTCTTTTTCTTACACCTCCCGATTGCCGCCCCGTCGCTCTTCCGGGGCCCTTCTGTGACATGATCCGGCTGTCACCTCCCCCACACGGTACGTTATGTGATCCTAGCAAGCTGAAGAGTTCATTGACACTCGGCCGTTCGCCTATGGCTCCGGCGTCTCCTCCAGCTTTTTGTCTTGCGACTGATCTTTGGCCGCTTGTGCGTCACAGTTCTCCCGGCGTCCCGCCCTTCACCTTCTACCTAAACCAACCGGAATGCGGCGAACATCTGGGAACACTTTGGATTTATTTTGGCTGCTCTATTTGCTTAGAGTCTCTGGAGGTCCGTTCGCTAGCTGCCACAAATTCTACAGATCGACGGCGGCATCTCACGTTAGCTCTGACATTATTGCCTCATCCCGTACAGCTCCCGTACCCATCTTGACACCTTTCTGGTCTTGCTGCGCTTCCGGCAATTGTAAGACACGGAATCTGGAAGACAGCAAGCGATCTCGGAACTGCTGCATTCCAAGCAAACGGCAGAGGTCCGTTCAGTTTCTTCAAGCAGGGGTTTTCTCTTATCTTGTGCTGAGCCTACCGATCCAGACGACGAGATATGTGCAAGCCATATAACCCTCTCTACCTCTGGGTAGAATTCGATTCTCGCCTTGCGTATTTGATCGACACCGACCGGAACCTTCCGCCACAACCTACGCGATCCCACGCACATAGTTGACATCTTCGAAACGGTCCTCCAAGCTTGGGTTCTCACCATTAGCAACAACCGCCACTATGCGTTTCTTCTCAAGACTCAAGCGAGGAGCTGAAGGTGAAGCATCGTCTTCGCCAAAATCGTTAGAGGAAAAGCAAGCCGACTCCGATAACGATTCGTCACTGTCAAATTTTGTGCTGGCAAAGGATATCTTGGAAAAGGACCCGAATGCCATGCTCCATCAATCGGAGCTCAATTACGAACGAGAGGATGCAGGGTATCAGACAGAAAATGATGATTCATATAACTCTGAAGACGACGACGAGTTCACCGAGTTGCCGTCTGCGAATTCGCCAAGAGTCCGTCAACCTAGAATTCTCGACGCTATGGAGATGATGGCGGACGACATCTATCGTTATGGTTGCGATTGGCGGCAGTGGTTTACCCCGCCATCAATCGAGAACCAATACGGCAATGTCAACACTGGTGTTGCTTTGCGATCCAAAACCGGATCTCACATCGTTTATCCTCACGCATGTCCGGGTCTGAAGGAATTCGGCTGGGCCGTGACAGTATTAAATCCGGCAGTAAGCTCTTCGCGCAGTCTCGTGTAAGGAAACAAGGCATTGAACCTATTTGTCTGATTTAGGTGGCGATGAAGCTCAGTTCTCCTATTGTACGAACAATTCTGTCCGACTTCGTGTAGGTTGCCATTAATTGCCGCACATGATTTCCGAGGTAAACACTGACGTCGCGCATCTTCTGATAACCCGATTCACTAGACGGCCACATCATTCCGAGTTCGAAATCAACGCAGATACAAGGATTCAAGTTTTGACCGACATGACCATGCTCGCTCGAGCCCGAAAACATCAATACGCTGCATTTATCCGTGACGAGGGAGTTCTCTGTGTCTGGTCGGACAACGTCAAGACGATTTTGGCAGAGGCCGAAGCCTTGGAGGACTCTCTATTAGAGTTTATCTGGAATCAAGGCCACCGCCGCGAAAAGGCAGGAGATCCAGAAAAAGTCCTGGCGGTCGATGGGTCTGACGAAAATGACATCAACTCGCTGGAGGAGGATGTAGGACGGGAAGAAGGAGAGTGGTCGCGTCACGACAGGAGACCTGTCATGCTTTATGCGCCACTCGTCTCTGGCCTAGCAATCATCCTCAATTGCGTCTTCACAGCATCAGGAATGCGGAACCTCATCAAACAGGCTCTGCTGGACGCCAGTTACACTCGATTTGCCTTAATGGCAACGGTGCCATTCGGTTTTCTCCTTGCTACCGTGAGTTGCGATGCCGTCGAATATGGGGCGGAGACTGAAGCCGTCATCGGGATATCCAGTTTTTCTGTATCTGTGTAATCGGAAACATCTGGCAGATGTTCGGCCCTGTCGCCCATTTTAGAGAGAATAGCTCCTATTATTCTGGTAAAGCGCCTGTGCGGATGACAGGCGTATTGCCTCAGATTACCATCATGATGCCGGTATACAAGGTGAGTGTAGTTGGATCACGGCAGAAACGCGAAGCACAGTCGTCGAATTGATCGCTTACGGGGCTATTTCACTGATGATAGGAAGGACTTGAGGGTGTCATTGTCCCTACCATCGAATCACTCAAAGTTGCTATGGGAACCTACGAGCGACAAGGTGGCTCCGTCAACATCGTTATCTGCGATGACGGAATGCAGATCTGGGAGCCAGAGGAGGCGGAAAGACGAAAGGCCTACTATGAACGGAACAGCATTGGGTGGTGTGCGCGGCCGAAGCACAGCCAGGACGGATTTATTCGGAAGGGCAAGTTCAAGAAGGCCAGCAACATGAACTTTACCAATAAGGTCTCGTTACGCGTCGAGGAGATCATGGATGAGATACGACCGCAACCTCCTTCGGAAGAGCTCGAGTGGCAATGGGGTCACGAAGAAGAGCAAGATATATATAAAGAAGCCTTGGCCCGAGCCATCGAGGAATCCGGCGGCTTGGCTTGGGCCGCGGGAAACATCCGAGTTGGAGAGATTATTTTGATCATCGACTCCGACACACGGGTACCCACGGACTGTTTCCTGGATGCCGCTTCCGAAATGCATTGGGCACCGGAGCTTTCTATCATACAGCACGAAAGCTCCGTTATGCAGGTCATCGAGCACTACTTTGAGAATGGTATCACTAGTTTCACCACTCGAATCAAGTGGGTCGCCTTCTAGCCGAGGATATAAACGTCAGAGATACTCTCTTTGCTGACATTTCGCATCGCAGCTCCGCCATCTCCTTCTGTGTGACCAATGGCGAAGTCTCTCCTTTCATCGGCCACAACGCTTTTCTCCGCTGGTCTGCTGTGCAAGACGCTGCGTTCGTGGATCCGGACGATGGTATAACGAAACAATGGAACGAATCTTGCGTCTCCGAAGATTTTGACCTGTCCCTTCGAATTCAGATGAAAGGCTGGAGTATCCGATGGGCGTCGTACAGCAACGGTGGCTTCCAAGAGGGTGTGTCCCTCACAGCTGTGGATGAACTCAACCGATGGCAGAAGTGTGAGTATCACGCAATTTCCTTCCAAGAAGTTCAGGTTCTGAAGGGTCACTGTTGCTCCTCGCAGACGCTTACGGATGCAGTGAAATGCTGTTCAACCCGTTCTCCAAATGGTTTTCCCGAGGACCCGTCAATAAGCTCTTCAGGCTATTCGTGTGGTCACATATCCCGATCCACTCCAAGATCTCGACTCTAGCGTACATCTCCAGTTATTATGCCATCGCTTGCGCTTTTCCTTTGTCGACGCTGAACTGGATTCTTGTCGGTCTCTTCCGTAAGTCAGCGAGGCCATCCCTCCTTAAGCAGGTCTTCTTCTGACGTCGGGATTTGGGTATCATGCAGGCGACTCTCTGGATTTGTTTTACCTTCAATCTTGGGACGTGTTCCTTACTTGCGTCGTCATCTTCTGCGGTCTCTCCAACATCTCGTCAGCGATCTTTCAATACCGACTGAAGCAGAACTCTCTGGGCGGTGCCCTTATCGGCAACTTTAAATGGCTATTCTTTTTCTTTTTCTTCTTTTGCGGCATGAGCTACCACCTTACGACCGCGTTGCTATCTCACTTGACTGGTTACGACATGTCCTGGGCAATGACCGCAAAGGAAGTCGACTTTTCCAACTTTTTCAAGGAGGTTCCAGCAATTTTTAAGCGATTTTGGACGCCGTTCATCCCTTCCTTCCTCGTCATTGTTGGGTGCGGCGTCATGGCAAGTCCGTTTGTCCCAGAGGGATACAGGATTCTGGACTTCACCGCCATCTTGCCTGCCATGGCACAGGCGGGATCGCACATTCTATATCCCAGTGAGTGACTTCCTATGAGTCCCATCAAGGCACACCACTGATATTGAGGTTGTTCTTGTAGTTGTGCTTAACCCTTGGTTGATGCACTTCTCTTTCTAGCCGTGCGGCGCCTTCGCAAAGCCAATGTATCGACCTGTGAGCTCTCGCCATGACGAAAGTCTGCTACCATCATAGAAATCGCTCACCATATAATTTTGACAGCACTATAGCATCTCCGTTGTATTAGGAGGAGAACTCTGTATCCCACTCATCGTTGGACACACAAGCCACCATCCGTCTCGAATCCGCCATAGGGTCTTCTTCACATCCAGCTTCACATCGCTTCTTGGTCCCCCTCTGAAGAAAAAAGAACTTGACATACAGAACTGAATACATCTTATATGCCAAATTCATTATTGGCTTACGTCCATTAGTCTCTATACAAAGATCAAACAGTATTTCCAATACTTCGACCTACAGCGCTCATACCCATTCTCTTCATTTCCGCCAACAACGGCCTCGCAAGCCACATCAGGACCGCTGCTATCACCGGAGCAAACTCGAGAAGACCAAACAACCACTCATAAGAACTCGCCGTGCCCCAGACACCTTCAGCCGTTTCTGCCAGTCGGTACACCGTTCGAGCAAAGATGAGAAGACTTGTGACGTAGAGGATGACGAGAAACGTTTTGGTGTAAGTGTGGCCGTCGGTGTGGAAAGTTTGTACTGCCTTTTCAGAAGTCCCGATACTTGTATTGGTGATGGAGGAAGACTGAACCCGCTTGAGTGCCGCATGACCCGACGCAGCCTTGGGATACTTGGCGTGGTTTT
Source organism: Naganishia vishniacii ANT03-052 (assembly GCA_015708705.1). Taxonomy (NCBI): domain Eukaryota; kingdom Fungi; phylum Basidiomycota; class Tremellomycetes; order Filobasidiales; family Filobasidiaceae; genus Naganishia; species Naganishia vishniacii. The sequence goes on along the minus strand of MU158396.1, from coordinate 653,792 downwards.
TCAGGCGCAGTAGGATGATCGTCAAGATCGCAAGGAAGACTAGGAACGATGCGCACTACAGAAAACCAGGTCACGCATCAGTATCCGGCAAGGCACATGCAGTACGCCGCGAACGGAACTATTGCTTACCTGCAATGCCAATCCTGCCAAAAGGATATTGTTGGCTGCATCGGAAGTGATAGGCGAAAATTCTCCTTTGGAGCGGTTCGATTCTGCGACACCGATCAGAGCGGCACCAACGATCTGAATGACCGTAGTGATAGAGTCGATTGTGATGAAAACTGTCGGGGCTCTGAATCAGCAAGAGTATCGTAGAATCGAAGAGCGCGGCAGTAACGCACTTGCGACGAAGCGCTTCTTCACAGGAGATACACGGAGGTTGGCCGCATTCAGATTAATAGCGTACGAAAGACTGAGATATAATGCGGCGGAGATGAAGACGGGAGCCTGAGAAATGAAACCGGTTGAAATAAGTTTCTGTTATCGCTCAAGCTCATTCCCTGGCAGACGGGATCGTGCTCAGACTCGCGACTTACGCAGACGATGAAAAAGTACTGAATAACGAAAGCAATCACGAGGAACGGATTCCGATGCGACTTTATCCTAAACCCATATCCGACGATTTCCATTGCCTGCGAAAGAGGCGGGTCAGCGAATGAACTCAACCTCCGTGGCCGATATACCACCACTCACACATCCGAAAGCCATAAGACCTTGGAACCAACGAATCCCGCGACCTCGGACGAAGAAGTATGTGTGTCCCAAGAACGCTATAACGAAGAGTACCGCCGCGATGACTCCCAAGGCCAGCGAGGGGACATAGTTGTAGATACTGATGTAGGCCTCTCCATCTGGAAGCGGCCGGGGCTTGGGATTGTAAGGGCCTTTGTAGCCATCGATCGCCGACATGATCTTGGTTTGCAGAAGTTCTGTGTGGTTCCGCGAAACCGTCAAGTGGAGTTGTTGACGGAATGTCAACTTATATACGACTTTTTCACGTTGAGTTGTTCGTAAGATTCGTTCGTAAAGCGACCGTTATCCGTTAATGCCCATCGGTGCCTCTGGGCTGTGCGAATCTCTCTGTATTGTCCTCCTTTCTCGATCGAAACATCGATGTGGTCGATGTTGACGTCAGCGGTCTTAAAGTTGGGTTCTCGTCTGGATCTCCTAAGACGAAGTCTAGAGTCTAGGTTTTCCGACTCGGAGCCGGCAGCGGCACCAGCACATGCAGTTTGCACAAGCCAGTCACAAGCCCCTGCAGCGTAGCAAGCGCCAAGAGAAGTCAGCCGGGCGGAGCCGGTGACAGCAGCCGGAACTTGTGGCTTGCAAATCAGCTAAGTCAGCTTGCTACAGGATATATTATCATGACCAAGCAACAATCGTGAAGGACCAATTCATCGCTCTTCTGCGACTGCCAGCATGATACACCGCTAGTATGACGCAGTCTCCAAAACAGCTCATACTGGCCGCTACTGAGTTGCCCGACCAGCCTCTCCAGCGTCAGTCAGCTGACGCCTTTGGCACCTCTCACAACGGTGTACAAAAGGGAGTGACATGCCTAGGGATGTCGAGTAATGGATACGACTGGACATCGATCCAGCAGATCCACCCAGATTACGAGTGACTGGTGATAGGATAAATGTTGTGGATACAGTCAATCACATGAAGTCTTTATAACTGTCTTCGTGCGGTAGTTATTGGACATTACCACCATGCCCCGAACTATCAAGGGTATCTAAATCGGCAAGATCAGCTTCTGCTCTGTAGTCTCTAGCCGTATTGTGGCCTACGAGCTCTTCTTCTTCTTTCCCAGTGCTCCGAATTCCCGAGAAACGAGCCACATGGCCGTCACGTTGACCACATCCTTGATATTTTCTTCCGTCATAACGATCTCTTGTTGCTTGACCACGGGATCCGCAACATGCGAGAACGACATAACATGACCGGTTAAGGGCGGAGACGATACGCTGTTTCTGGCTGATTTCAAGCCGCTTTGCGAAGATGAGCCCACATCGGATGACTGGTGCGAAAGCGTAGGGGGTGCCATGAGGGCGCCAATTCCAGTGGCTATATCGCCGATTTCTACCGGTATCTTGATCTGAGCAATGACTCTCGGATGGTGAGGAGCGGGATAAAGCGTGCCGACGGATTTGCCCTTGGCTTGTATCGGCCCGTCTGATGTTGTTGACCTCACACCGGGCACGTATACCTTGCAGATCCATGGGGTTTCAGAATCTTCCGGATCAGACTCTTCGCCTTCATCGTATGCCGTCGCGCCGTACCGACTGTTCAAGGAAGGCGCAGGACTTGCTGCACGAACTTGCAATGTTTGCTGAGAAGCTTCTGACGTGTCCCACATCATCGCGACGTCACCGGTCGAAACCTTGGACATGGCTGATATGGCGGAATCGGCAGCAGAAGACTTCTTCCGCAGCATGCTGGGTGACGGCGACCTCGATCCGGAAGCCGGCATCGCCTGTGCGTGCTGGTCAAAGTCAAAGTATGATCCTCGCCTGGAACCAGCTAGTGAACCAGGCCGCGATGATGGAAGTGGTGCGTGTAGTATTTGTGGTGCTAGGCTGCTACGTTTTCCAACGGCTGGAGGACCTTGGGTTGGGGACCTCCTCGTGGTCATTCTCGACAGACTGGCATTCATGCTGTTTCCTTTTCTCCACTCAAAGACGACTTCACCTAGTGCAGCCGTATATGCAGCTGTGTCGCCAGAGATCAGAGGAGCAAGCCTTGAAGACCATTCATTGACGATCGTGAGTTCACCCGCAGGAGCCCAGCGCTTGACTGTCCAAGTATATACTTGGGGTCGATGACGAGAGGTGGTGGAAGGTACGTTGGCGACAACAGGCGACATGCCGAACGTCGGCTGACCATACTGTATTACCGGCATGGTGATCGAAGTTGAGCCGGCTGCGAATGGATTACGAGTGCCTTGCGGAGAAAGTGGCATTGTGAGATGTTCGGTGATCGCCTGGAACCCCTGCTTTGACGGGCTCGGCGGCGGCACAGAGAGATCTGAGGAGCCGTCTTTCTTCCGAAAGAACTTACCAAACAGCTTCTTTGTTCGGTCGAATGGGGGCGGTGACGATTTGGCATCAACTTTCCCGGTATTTGACACAACGTCGCTGCCTCTCCGAATCAACGTCGCTCCTGTCATTTCAGAGCCGATCTCCGAGCCTTCTGACGACCGCCGAAGTCCACTTCGTTCGGGAAGTAATGGGGCAAACTCCACGCGGTCCGCCACAACAAAACTCTGCGAATGGCGACCCTTCTTGGCCATATCGATAGGGGATTTCAACCACACTTCTGTAGCTTCGAGAGTTCCCAGGCCCACTATATCGACGGAGCGCTTGTGAAACTGGAAGCGAACGATCTCAATACCTCGGCTATCGTCCAGAATATGAGCACCAGCTTACCTTGGCGATTTTGCTGTCTGTACCCGCATCGGTAACGGTAGTTGTCATGACATTATGTACCTGTAGCAACCTCAAGCATCAGTTGATGAGATTACGTCTAAGAGTAGAGTTTACGCACTGCAAGATTATAGAGAGGAATGATTTTGCCTCTGCCACTTCTGCCTGTTCGACCGCCGGAACTGGAAATGCTGACTCCGGACAAGCTGATCCCAGACACTCCAGACGCGGAAGTGCTGGCGTAGCTTTGACTACTGCCCACGGATCGTATTGACGATGCACGGGATCCAGGTGCATCTTGTTGCGCCCCTGAAGTGACATCCAAATCGTCTTCGAAACTGCGGTTGTTCTGTTTTTGACCAGAGGAAAGATCCGAGTCGCGTCCGGCCAATCGGTTGGTATCGTAGTTGCTATCGTCCACCTGTGGAGTCGTAAAAGACATTGACAGCGGTCTTTCACAAGCTCCGGCTTGATCCACAGAGCTCTGCTTCTTCTCTTGAATACCAGCATCCAAACTCATACTGGATGTCCGTTTATGGACCGGTTTGCGAACAAAGCTACCGCTCGCGACACCAGATTGCCCAGATAATATCCGAGTAGGCGACGCATCCCTCGATTCTGCAGGCCGGCGTACCAAGGCGCTCGTGAAATCGACTTCGCGTGGCGTGTTTGTTGCGTTGATCGAAACGGATGAACTGGCAATCGCTGATGGAATATCAAGTGCACGAAAAATCGCTGTTGTGTTCCCCACAGAGGAGGCTAGTGAGCTACCCGAGGCACTGCGACGCTCCCGTCCCCTTGTGCCCTTCTTCTCTCGCATCTTGGCTACGAGCTGGATCTGAAGGTTCAAGGTGCGTTTGCTACTGCTTGGCGGCGGCCGGACAATAACGAAAGTCTGCGAGACTCGCATCTTTGATTAGACGACGGTAAGAGGAGACGCACACTGAAGCGGCCAGCTTACCTCTGTCTCCAGCCTTTTCTTTTCCCGTTCACGACGCTTTTCCTCTCTGCAAGTCCGACCCTTTCTCTCTGTATCATTCTTCACTCTTTCGCCGTCATTCCAGACAAGCCCTTTGACGGCATGGTCTTTCTCCGCTGGCGAGTTTGCGCTTGGCGCGGACGAAGTCGAGCTCGTAAAATGTAAAGCTGGAGGGTGGTTCGAAGCTGTGGCAGTGCCATCAACGAAACCAGGGTCCGTGGTCTGAGATACCGTTTGTGCTTGGGCTGTGGTGATGTCCGCTGGCCTTCCCAATTGATCGGCCCGTGCTTCGCCCACTGGAGGTTGAGACCTGAAGAAGAAGGCCGACTGCAGTGAGGGCAGCAGCGAAGCAAATGTGCTCATGGCAAGGTGTTCGAACGCAGAGTGAGTGGTATGATCGTCCACCGAGGCCCCAGGCAGAATGACATTGAGCTCGGTCGAAATTGAGAGCGTACTTGAGGTCGTCGATGTGTGAAGAGGAGATGGTATCGCTGGAGCGAAGGCGAGATGGAGGGCGAGGTATCTTCAATGGCAGGTAGGGAAAAGTTGATCATATGACCGCCCTTTGTCTTAGCAATCAATCGTACGAGATACTGTGAAGCTCAAAGACGTTCCGCTCGGGGCGCGTGCGGGCTGAGTGAATTCGCGCGTGGCTTGTTTATCTTTAGCTGATAACCCCGAGAGACATGACAATCGTCTTTATATGTCAAACAGTTGTCGAACGCTGTCGCAGGTTTGGCTGCGAGGAGACCGGCAAGTGATACACCACAGGCAGAACCGGCAGTCAGCTCCGTATCGGATCAAACGAGAACGAAACGCTCACGTCTTGGTTGTGCCCGGCGGGCAACCCGGGGCTGAGCTGCGACGTTCCGAAGGGGTGTTATGCCCGTTCGATGCGTCACACTCCCGACGGCTCTTTTTCGAGCGATGTTCAAAAGTGACGGGGAGGCGGTCCGTCGGAAACACTCGTTATACAAGCCGACGGCACGTTGCTGACTTTTCGAAGCCGACAATCCGAGAATTGGATCACGAGAGATGCGATCTTGAAGCTGATCTTGCTGAGAAAACTGAAAATGGATATGTACCAATGGGCCAGGCGGGGCAACTGGTCTGTAGCTATTAATGCTCTGCTTATATTAGTGCTCTGCTTGTGGTCCTGTCCAACGAAGCCTTGAAGGGTAGGGGTTATTAGCGTGACGACGCTGAACGGTTGATCACGGTGTCACGCCGAATGACCGCGTCGACAAGCTGCTTCCTCAGGCAGCTGGTTATCAACAGTGCCCTTCCCAGATCCTGCGGACCAGTTTTGCCAAGAAAATTCTGCTCGAGAGCATGTCTTATTACGCGTATACAGCTCTTCAAGGCGGGCGGGACGTGCGCTGATGACTAACCAGTCGATCTCAATGGCGACTTTAGTCATAACGAGATCACCGGTCATTTGTCGCGAGTTACCCGTTATCGACGCCCCGATCTGATGACCTGATACTAACTATCATTCATTTATGCAGCTATTTCTGCGATGGTCACAGCAATCAGCTCGCCAGTCCCTTCAATGTGAACCGGAGACCCATCGAGAATCAAGGCCGGCAAGAATGTCCGACTACGGAGTGGTCTCCCGCGGAGCTATGCTTCCTGAGGTTCAAGTGTGGCGGAAGAGTTTGGTCTGTATCTGTCGGTTGCCGCATGAAATATGAGCTAAGTTCTGGCGGGGGTCACGTGTATGTGTATGATCCTCTAATGACTGATTAAACATCCGTATTGTTCTATACCAACGGCAAAGCGATGAATACCCATTCCGGTCCACAGATGGGATGGAAGTCGGAGTATCAGTGTGTGTGGAAACAAGAAGAGCAAGTACCGGGAGCTTTAAACACATTCTGCGTGAAGCTAGATGTGGAGTCAGTGATGGGCAAGGTCGAATAATAGTCCAGCATGACACTCACTCGTCGCACCCACATGACGGGCAATCCGCAACAGCGCTGGCGACCCCCGTATCGGAGCCATGTTCGTGCTCATCGTCACTACTGCCAAATGGACTCCCTCCATGGCTTTGCTTTCTGGCCATGACTGGCACGCCTAATCCAGCCGGCATGTCCATGCGATGGATCGCGACGTTGCCGTCGGAAGCCGCTTCGAACGGGGATTCTGACGGGGAACTCGACGCATTCGAAAATGATATTACTGTGCTCTGTGTCAGTCGACGGGTTGGCGGAAAGGGCGGGGCAGATTTTTTGCCTTGGGAAGAGATCGATGTCGAGGAAGCCAATCGACTGGATGCAGACAACCCTGGGCGGGGGATGCTCGTCGCCTCTAGGCGATTCGAGTTGCCTTCAGGAGCTAGTTCAAGGGAGTGGCCATTTGTCGGAATTGTATTCCCATTCGTCGTCGAGAAGGCGTGTGCTGATGATACTCTCGGCGGCAATGCTCTGGGCCGAGCGGCGGTTGGCAACGGCAGCGGTATATTAGCATATGTCGGGGGACCGGCCTGCAACTCGGCATTGTCGTCGATGTCCAGGTCGTCGGGATCAACCCCGGCTGGGGCATCGTATGACTCTGTGTACGCGGAAGGGAAAAGACCACTTTGACCTTGCTGATTCTCCCCGATCCACCAGTCAGGGGAAACCTCTTGTGTAACCACAATGACATCCCCTAACCGAATCGTTAATTCGTCTGCCGCTTTGCCAGAGTATTCATACAGGACACAAACTTGATGGGCGGGCGGGATTGGATTTCGAGAGGACATTGTTCTCGGATTTTGCGCTGGGCGGACCGGCTGATGGTTCATCTTGGTTGTATTTGAATAAGACCGATCTCGGCCATATGTTGAGAATTTATCCAGCTCCCCATGCATGTCGGATCCGCCATTGTCAGACTCGTCGCTGTGATTGGCATCGGCGCGATGCAAAGAATGTACAGGAGCGTCGTCGTCATTAAGCGACCCATATTTCTTCATGGTAGGGAATCTCCTTTCCGCTTGACTTGAAACGCCCTTTTCCTTCTTACCAAAAGCACCGAATGACCCGATGAACGATTTGGTTTTAGATCCCGCGCTAACGTTGCTCTGAGATCTTTCCCGATTCTTCGTATTTGCTTTCTGCTTTTCATCCTCGTCTGACTCGTTTCGCTGGAAACTCTGCTGTCGAGAGGCTGAAAGTGACGGTCTTGTCAATGGGCTTGAGATTTTGGGAACAGACAGGGTTCGGGGCAGAGAAGCCTTGGCAACCGCTGAAGTGGATTTGGATCGGGGCCGATTGGTCGAGGTGCTCCTGCAGGAGAGAAGGACTCAGACGCTATCGATTCTCTGGCGGGAGCAACATACTGTGTCCCCCACTCATTTTGAAGTTCCGTCAGAATTTCATGATACTGATTCACAAACTCGAGCTCGGCCTCGAGGAGATCCGAAAGTTCGGTCACCATGGCCGCTTCGCTTTCTTGCACGGTAGCCATTCTCGCGAGCGTATCTTCTTGGACCTCGTCACTGCACACAAAGGGTACCACGTCAATACGCGAGGCGATCTTAAACTCAAAAAATCCAGCCTACAATCTGGCTTGAGCTGCCTCGGCTTCCTCTTCCAATGCTGTACTCTCCTTTTTACTAGAGGTCATCTTTCGGGTTGCGGCATCGAGCGCGAGCCTACAAGGCACGTCCATCAGCCGTGGGCGGGGCGGAGAGGTCATGGAATCAACTCACCTTCTTGAGTCTAACTTCTTCCGCAGAGCTTGATAGTCTTGAACCACAGCGAGGGCATTCTCCATCCCCAATATATAGCCCTCTCCTACCCGGCTCGCATATTCGTCCTGGACCTATAATGAAGAGTCAGCTCAAGTATCTGAATGGGCACAACACGTCACTTACCATGGCAATCTTGCATCTTGCTCTTCCAAACTTCTCCAGTCTCTCTGCATATTGCCGATCACCAACGCCGCCTTGAATCATCTCCTGTCCATGTGATATCATCACCAATCCCAAAGCTTCACCCGCAAAGACCTTTTCCTTTGCACTTGCGCTGTCAGCTGGACAGGGGTCGGCAGACTGCTTCTTCTTCGAGATATTGGAATGGTAAGGCATGGAGGTGGCATGAAGGCTGAATGACGGCAGCTCAGGTGATCAGACGGCGAACTCCAGAGGCTGTCGTCACGGAACAAAACTCACCGCTCGATGCCCTTTTTACGAAGATCAATATCTTTCTCATACTCGACAAATTCGGATGACAGCTCTGTCTTGCCTTCCTTGAAGAACCGCTCTCCTGTCCACTGACAAAGACATCCTTTGGTTAGATGATGGCATGCGCCTAGACTTCAACAACAGTCGCTCACTTGACTAAGCTTATCTATCTGTAACACCAGGCGTAGACAATGTCAGTCGTCGTGCAGACAAGCAGGTCTCAACGATCTCACCTGTTTGGTATATCGCTTCATTTTGCGGTATGATGGGTGATGGATTCCAAATGTTTCGGCGCTTCCCTTCAGAAGCTCTTCCTGTCGATGACGGGGCTATCCCAGTGCGATGCTTGACTGTCCTAGTATCACTAAAAACCTGGTAGGATGAATGACGGTCCACAGCGCACCAGTCAATCGACTTCTGCAGCTTCTTGCGATGTCGAGATGAGAAAACGCGTCTCTTCGTGTCTTTCGTCTCTGTCAGAGTTGTCTTCTGCTTCCGGTTACGTGGGGCACCCATGTCAGTTCACCAGTTCACGGCTCTCTGTACTCGACGAACTAGCTGACCAGCTTGTCCTTGAAGCCGGCTCCTTGGTTAAGGCCTGATTGCTGTTGCGTTTGGCTTTTCCGCCTGTTCCGAGGGGTAGGCTATCACCGTCTGCAACACTTTCCACCCTCAACCCGAACACAGGTACGGGTACAGACTCAGGCTATCATCTAAAAAAGCACCGTCTATCAGGCAAAAAAGACTTGCCTGCACCCCGGATCGAACGAGGGATCGCTGCATCGCCCTTCATTATCCCAGTAGGAATCGTGCGGTACAAGTGCAGTGCCTTACCACTTGGCCATACAGGCGACATAAAACAGCTCATGCTCTTACAACTTGGAATCGTTTTTTGCATTCTGCTGTTGAAGCATCCGAGCAAGTTTGTGTTTTTGTTTACAGACATCTGGTTTGTAACCGCAATCTGAAACACGACGAGGATATTTGTGATAGATTGGAGGACTTCCATCTCACCGGGATCACAGATGCGATACTTGTCTACCGCAAACCTGGTACTCCGGAGAGGCCGAATCTGAGTTATAGGCGGCTTCTGTTGCGTGTTCTACGAGATGGACCTTAAAGCCACCGTTACACCGCCCAGAAGACAGCCTGCTGTTGTTACTCCTAAATCGCGGGTACGCTTCTCCAGGCTAAACGTCCGATCCCCAGTAGGTGTCACAAGATCCGATGGACATACGACCAATGCAGAATCAGGAAGTCCGTCAAAAAGCAGAGCAGCTTCGCCGCTGACACTGCCATATGTCAACTTTGAATTCGCCTCGACCGGGGAGAGGGATATATCCGAGGAATCGACGGAGACAGACTTGTGGCACCAGGAAAAGGTCCGCAGAGGAAAAGGCGAGGGAAGCTCTGATATGCTAGGCGAGGGCATAATGACTCCTCGCCGTAGGGCTATTCGACAATGTGTGTTGTTCCATGACTCACGTTTCGCGGTCTAACGCTCTGTCACTCGATAGCAGTACCGAAGTCTTCTGCTGATGCAGGGACGAGACCTCCTAGTTTTGCAAGGTCTGAGTTCGAAACAGTGAGTTCTCGGTCTACAATGAGATCGGCTGTTGACCTGAAATTCTCAGATTGTGCGAAGACTGCGCAATCGAAGTCCTTACAAGGCTTCCCTCTCAAAACCGAAATTCCCCGATAATCTGGACTACGCGTGGCAGTTTGCAGGATGGGGAAAGTGAGTGCAGAAAACCCCATAACCGATCGATGCTCACCTCACCTCTCACAGACTCGCTTACCTGGACTTGACAGCGCAGGACTTAGAGGAGGCGGCGGCGAGGTTGGCTGTTGAACAGGATCGTCCTAAACTGGACCAGTACCGTGCGACGTCGATAGCGGGGAACGCGGTATGGGGTTCGGTGTTCTATTCGTAAGTGAGCGTGGTGCCATCTGTGGAGAGCCAGTCCTCATATTTGTGGACACAAGCCTTCCAGCCATATGTGCCACTGCCGACGTTTACTCTCCAATATGTATGGCAGTGGCGTGTAGTATTCTGTTTCTCTTCCGGCCAATACTGCAAGAGCTGGGGAGTGCCATCAGGCTAGACGGCGCAAGCGTAAGTACTCTACGGCGACCTGTCGCGGGTGGAACCTGAACTCGAAACATCCTCGCAGTATGTGTACCTGCTCAATCTTACGACAAAGGGCTGGGCTCTATGTGCCGCTGCGGTAACGCTGATTGATGCGTAAGTACCGACTTCATTATGGCTTTTGTGAACGAGGATCTCACCAAATATTTCTCCTAGGGCTGCCACCGGCGTGGTCTCGGCTGCAACGGCTGCTTCAGTAATTGATGATCCTTATCCCTTACGTGTGCAGTATGTCTGACTGTCTTCCTTCATATAGTACATCAAAGGAGAAGTTAGCCTGCCCTTTCCGGATCTCGTCCTAACCATCATAATCCTTGCTGGTTTCACCGGTCTCCTATTGTTCGGCACTGTGAAAGCAGCAGTGTGACTCTCGGTATCTGTTCCTTTTATGTGAGTCGATGTTCAACAATACAATGTGATATAATGGCTCATACATCAATCGGTTTATGATGTAGTGCCTCACGATAGTAATACTGGTCATGATCGCCCTCGTCCACTGGACGAAGACAGGCAGTCAGACACTCATCGAAAACTGGCACGCTAGTCCGTCTGGGACGAGTCAGGTTGCCAGGTCCATCTTCAACGGGGTGTGTATCGGCTTGCTCGGTGTGACCGGATTTAAGTCTGCCCCGACGTGAGTTCCTTCTGGAAGCTCTAGCGGAACAGCAGATGGCCGACTGACGTATTCGGGCTTCAGGTATATTTCTATCATCAGGCCTGAAGTAGACCCAGCTGTGCTTCGTAACCTCATCCTCGGGGCGCTGCTCGTCAATATCTCTGTTCTAGTAACAACGTATGCTGTTCTTCCGACCGAACACATCCTGAGTGGAGCAAACATATTAAGCCTAGTTGGCCAAGCGGCCGGTGGCACTTGGCTGATAAAGATTGTCGTCGTAGATTCCGCTATCGTAGTGAGTACGTAAAGTGCGGAGTGTGGACACCGGATATTCACCGGTGATCTCGTTAGCTATGCGTTAGGGTGCTGGTAAGTAGGATGTGTATGTGTGATACTCGAGCCTGATCGCCCCCAACGTCATGACAGACCGGAGCCGTGACTACATGTAGTCTTGTGGAGCGACTTACAGCGTGAGAGTCAAGATGGTCTCTCACTCTGGTCAAGGCTGACAGCAAGCTTTCGCTCTCAGCGACCGAGCACTGCCAGCGATGTTCAGTCGTCAACTCCCCAGGACGGGCAGTCCATGGATAGCTTGCGTTTTGTATCTTTCCCTTTGCCTGATCATCTACGCTGCGTCGAAATTTGATCTGGCTCAAGCCTCGAATCTTTTACAGCATGGCCTTTGTAAGTACCTGTTCCGGTTGGGTTATAGGGTTTTGGATCTGAACTACGGGTACTACAGATGGCAGTCTTGTTCGCTGTAAGCCATCCCTTCACCTGCGAGCGACCGTCCGCTCCATGTTTATCCATCTGTGAATCGTCCTAGTTTGCTATTTGCGGACTGGTTATCAAAATAACTCGGAATCGACTAAAACGGACATACCAAGCGCCTTTGGCCACTGTCCTGACTGCTAATGTCGTGATAGTCGTCGCTATTGCCGGAAATATTGCTCAAAGGTTTGTGACAAGTTCCCATGTACCATAAGACTCCCGCCTATCTAACTGGCTTTCTAGTCCCTCAATACTCGCTCTCTTTGCGATCGCTCTTTTTTGCGTCACAACGACGCTGCTTGCATATCCACAACTAACATCGTTATACCGATGGTTTGTCTACTTGTGTGAGAGGAGTACGTATCTCTCGAGGAAGAAGCGCTGGTACCGTTGGAAGCTCGGAGCCATACATAAGATCCAAGTCATGAAGGATCAAGGTGTGGCTGTCTTTATAAAGCAGGATACGGTATGTCGTTGCAACGTTCGCAGTAACCTGATCTCACTCCGGATGTGGCGTAGATCTCCTCAATGGTAGAAGCCCTGCTATACGTGCGCAACAACGAGAACACGAGCCGTGTTGCTTTTGTTCACGCCTACGACCTGGTCGACCAAATACCGTAAGTGGGAGTTCTGATAGCTACGTCGTCAGGCAGTTCACAATGCTCACCTTACGGACTCAGATCGGAGCTCGTTGCGAACGCCAAGCTGGTGGACGAGGCTTTTCCCGACATTACAGTCGATTTGTACTTGGTCCCCTTGCATGGGGGCTTCACTCCTGCGTTGGCTGCGGCAGTTTCTGCCAGACTTGATATACCCAAGAACTTGATGTTTACCGGCACGATCACGGACGATCACGAGACACCATACGACTTGGCGGATTACGGATTACGGGTTGTCAAGTGATGGTAAGCGGTGTCGCGAACGCGTTGTCATACGTTGTATCGCTACTAGGCGGATGACTGGCAGCACGGAATGATGTTGTCTGTAGTACAATCCCTGTTTATAGTACTACAGGGCATACGAAATTCAAACAACGCTCTGAGGTTATGAATACTCCTGATAGTGGCTTCTCCGTCTCGGGTGATGTGGTGGGCGCTCTTCCTCTGCTTCTCTTCACACGAAGACTAAGGATTGTGGTAATATTAATCTGGAGTGGCGGTGTGGTGGAATGCGCTCGATATTGCCGTTCGGTACCAGTTCTGGACTCTTACAATCGCAAGTACCGGTGCTGGATGGAAACGCAAGTCGCGCATCACTTCTTTGAAAACGGTATTGCCCATTTCACCCGAAGTATTCAGCTGGCTATTTCCTTCTGCTGTGCCAACGGGTCGACTGCGCCGTTTGTCGGACACAACGCCTTTCTACGGTGGTCAGCCTTGCAGGAAATCATGTTCGAAGAAGACGGCGTACGCAAGATCTGGTCGGAAGCACACGTCTTGGAAGACTTCGCTCTATCTCTCGCTTTGCAGCTTGAAGGATATGTCCTTCGCTGGGCAACATACTCCAACGACAAGTTCGAGGAGGGTGTTTCTTTGACTTGTGATGACGAAGTCAACCGATGGCAGAAGTACGCGTGGGGATGTTCCGAATTAATCTTCCATCCCCTACGCTATTGGCTGTTTCGAGGACCTTTCACCCCTCTTTTCCGACAATACCTAAGGAGCGATATTCCGATACATTGCAAGATTTCGGTTCTCGCTTACATCTTCTCGTACTATGCCATCGCCTGCTCGTGGCCACTCACTGTGCTAAGTTACATTCTAATCGGATTTGACAGTGAGTCGATTGCGACATCAACGTTGCCTTTGTCTTCCCTTTTTTAGTCGCGATCGACAACTTTTATCTGAGCGGCTGGAAGATCACATTCGTTTGCATCTGTCTGTTCTCGGAACTCAGCAACGTGGCAGCTATCGTCCTCCGTTACCGGTTGAAGGTCAAGAACACCGGGGAATTAGCTACCAATCAGATCCTCTACATACGTACGTCTTCCTTTTTGCCTATTTTACCTATAATGTGTTGTCTATCCGCGAATTGATTCAATTTGTCACCTTAGCTTTCTTCTCCATTTTCTTCACTGGATTAAGTATGCAAATCTCTAGCGCACTCATCTGTCATATGATTGGCTACCAAATGACCTGGGCAGCGACTTTGAAGACGGTGGAGATCTCGAACTTCTTCAAGGAAGTACCTGCGATCCTGCGCAAATTCAGGTTATCTTTGCCTCTGAATATCATTGTCGTGGTAAGATCTCTGGTATGCTGCAGTTGCATCTGACGAAGAGACTGATACTTAGTTGACAGGCCGGTATGATTGTCACTACTTCGTCTCTGATGCCGGACGGATGGAGGGTAAGTTCCCTTGAAGCTGTTATTCGATGGCGTTAGTCGCTGCATCGCACATTCTATATCCCAGTACGAGAAGTTTCCCTTTAATTTCCGAACACCCGCTAAGATTACGTATCTTTAACAGTCGCGTTGAATCCCTGGCTGATGCATTTCAGCTTCTAAGCGTTGTAAAGGAAATAGATGCAAGCTATCAGCATTGCTAGCGGCTATAAACAGCATGTAGAAGGTAGGGCTTCATAAATCCTTGCACGTCATTGCTCGGTCGGGCTTCTAATAATACTGTTGAATGGCTGCCATATATGGGTGTAGTGTATGAACACGGGCATTCACTTGCTTCTCGGTACTTCTACGAAGTAGGCCAGCGAAGTTGTCTGAGGAGGCCCAACGCCTCCCCGGCTTGATGGGCAGCGAGGGAGTCCACATCCGTTGCCTCCAGGTATCCCAATACATTTCCAGCCTCTTGCATCAGCCCAGGGTGAATCACCGGCATTGAGCACGCTTTCAGAGTCGAAGAATTGCGTCCAACATCCAGAATGATCGAAGGCGCTGATGTCGACTGACGTTGAGAAAAGACCGTTTCCCGTTTGGCTTGTTCCGACGTCGCTACTGCGCTGAAGAGGTGACCCAGGAACACCAACGCGGCGCGACGTAGCGCAGGGTGCTTGCTGTCGTGCGAACGTAGTGGTTCATTCGAGGCGTCTGCGGAGTTGTCACCCCCTTGCGCTAGCGGAGTCTTGGCAGATGAGCGAGCGCCTTCCAATTGAAGAAGGTCAAGACATGCCCCTAGAAGATCATCCGCCCATGGTAGGATGGCTCGCCAGTCCACATCTGCACAAACGGACAAGATAGACAATGAGGATGCTCTTAGCACAGTCGGAAGGTGTACTTGGGGAAAGACGAGGACGAGCTTTGGTACCAAAACATTGGCTGACAAGATACATGAGTCAGATGGAGTTAGGACATGTCCGATCATGTAGCTGGCTCACCGTAGATACTAAGCGCAGTTCCACACCTCTTTGCAGACTGGGCGATTGCCTCCCCAATACGCAATCTGCGATCCAACTCCTCTGTGGGTAGATAAAGCGATGCGCCTCTGTCAATTCCATCGGTATAGGCGGATGCCAGATACTGCAAGACTTCTTTTCCTAATCCGTCCACCAGACTAGAAAGCCCACGCGCAGCGTTGAGGTACATGAAAGAATCCTCGTCTCGCAAAGCTTGCAGAAAGATATCCATGATCGCCGGAACCAGAGCTTTGTCAAAATCGGAGGATTTGACCACGCCATGAAGAATGATTAAACCGTGGCCGCGCACTGGCAATAGGGGATCCTGCAGGCACCGAAGAGCCTCGTGATACTGCTCCATCGTCGTCGTTCGCCGCCCGGATTCTGTCAAGCTTGTGTCTTGTCCCATTGCCTTCTTGATTGAAAGTAGCAGCTGCGCGCTCCGGGCCATACTGCGCACGGTAGCCAGACGATTTCGAGTAAGACTCTCTATATGTGACGCGATCACGGTCAAGATGGGCTGTTCCGCCGGATTGACTTGTAGATTTGCTTTTGAATCGAATGTCAGACCGAAAACGCCAATGTTGTCCTCATACAAGCTTACATTGGAGAGTAGCAAGAAGCAAATGGATTGCAGTTTCCATCAGTCCGAGTTTTGCCACACTTTGAGCGTCCAGTTCCGCGTCGGTTCCCGCGTCCACGTCGTCGTCAACGTCGCTGCCATCTTCATCGTCACTGTCGGCTACTTCTGCTTCTCCTGATGTAGCCAAGGACTTGGCTTCGCTCAAACTCGACCGGAGGGCTTGTTCGACAAAGATCAGAACTTTGTCGGTTTGGTTGGCCAATGCGTCTGGCATGCTTTCCGTGAGTTGCATGATGAGTTGCAGGTACAGGAGTAGGGTTCTGCGAGAAGATTCAGTGCGTTGAGGTGAATAGTCTGTGGAGATACATGCCGCCGCTGTGGCTCACCTTGTATACTCCTCACTCAATTCTGAAACCTGAGCCAGCTCCTGATACGCTTGCAAGCACCTCACATATATCGCTGACGTGACGTCCTTCCTCTCCGCTTTTCTCAATAACGCTACGACCTCCTTCGGAGACGGTGTGAGTTCCACTTGCGCCAAGACATCTTCCTCGAAAGTGTCCGTGACGCCTTCTGCGGATGCTTCATCCGCAGCGGGACTGGAGCGAATATTGATTTGAGGGGTATCGAGATTCTCAGCGGGTTTGGTCGCAAGTGCGGACTGTTTGCTCGGCCTGAAACGTTGAAGGCCGGTGAGGTTATGCATTGTCGATGGTGATCAGAAGCTGTTTACTCACTTGCCATACCAAATCGCAACACCACTTTGCTCCACATCTTGCGCCGTGACGTGCTCCCAAAAGAAGTCGTTTCCGTCCTCGTCCGTGACTCCCCATCCTCTTCCGCTGTGAAGAATATCCCAGAGTCCTCTCACTACGACGTCCTGATCCCCCAATCTGGCCCAGGCTCGGAGTACATCTTGTAGTTCTTGCCTGGTGAGCGGGTCGGCGGTACGGTCGGACTGCATGTACAATGCCAGCGCGAATAGTTGAGAGAGAATCGGGGTAATAGTTTGAACTACGACGGCCGAGGTAGGAGGGGCGGAGGTAAGAAGCGGGAGAAGGAGCGAAAGCGCGTTGTCGATTTGTTGAGGAGAGCCGACGACGACTGCAGAGGGCTGATCTTGCTTTGGTTCGCTAAGAGCCGCAATTGGAGAGACTGCTTCTGGTTTAAAAGGAGCGTGAATCACCGGGGACAGAATCTTCACCGTGACCTCGCTATGTTTATCAATCAGATTCGACAAGCAAAAGGACGCTGCACTGGTGTAAGCTGGAGGACGATTCTGCGCCGGCTCGGCGCTTGGGGTGAGGATTTTGACCAACTGGGGTACAATTTTGTCCAGGAATGACTGAAGAGTCCGGCGGCCAAACGTTATCAAGATGGAACTACGGTACTGCGAAATCTCGACTCACTTTGAGAGTCTCGTTCACCGGAGTAGCAACGCACATGGCCAGGTATTCCAATTTCCGCATATCACCGACTATTGAAATGAGAGTCAGCGATTCCCCTGGATGCTAGAGGGCACAGCACGTACCCTCGTTCTTCCCTCCACCACTTCCAAAAATACAATTCATGAGGCCCATAACTCCCAGCGGAAGTGTAATCTGCCTCGCCATCATTGCTCTTGCCACCGCCATCACGTATGGAGGGAATTTGACAAGAGCCTTGTCATTCCCTCCGCTAGCCGGTTTCTGCACTCGTGGATCACTGAGTCCATTTTTGTTCGACGCCACCGGCGCTGTGAGTCTCACGACGCCACCGAGGACGGAAATGGTTTCCGTTCGTCCCCCGAGCGTATTGAGAAATCCTCGGCACGTTCGATAGAGCCCGGACGTCGGATCTTTAGCAACTGATTCGTACCATCCTACAAGAATGGCCGAAGCCATCAGATGAACAAGAGTGGTCGTGTTGCGGAACGTCTGGGTCACGTAGGTGATATGAGGGATCCACGGACGCGATGGTGAGTCAGCCACGGGCGTTGTCGACGAGGTGAAACCACTCGCGGAGGGTCTCGACAAGCGGAGGATGCGTTGGAAGGGCACGACGAAAGCTTGGAATTCGGCGACGTTGGATTGCATGGGACGGCGTCCGCTGACGTATTCACATAGGTCTTTGAGAGAAGGTAAAAGCAGAAAAGCCACGACATGCTGCGTGATTCTCTGAACGAGCTTGCGTTGTGGAATGTCGAGAAGAACTAGCAAAGAAACCCGCATTTCAAATGGGTGTTGGGAAAGATAGCATATAACGGGGACAATAGCTTACACTCAGTACTAGTGAAGCCCAAATCTCCCTTTCTCTCCTCTAGGCTTAACCATTCCTGTATCGTCTCCAAGTATTCCAATCCGCGCACTGCAGCCCTCGTTAACAGATCCTGCTTGCTGGCCGCGTCTTTCCCAGTTTCACGACATCCATCATCAATCGTAGGCCTTTCTTCCCCAATTTGAGCTTTCTGCTCGAGTTTCAATCGATCCAGAAGAGCTTCGACGGTGTTATCGACCGAAGTCCCAGTCGGCGAAGGGAATAGTAATTTCCCCGCCGCAAGTGCTTGTTTGGCTCGTGTTCTGCGGGCTGCTGCTTGATCCTGAGTGTCCATCGGAGATGCCTCCTTCATCAAGGTGCCGAAAAAGTCGGCTGCGGACCTCATATCCTACAGACGACTGGAGGATGTCACAAAACGACTTTACAGAGCACCGGGTCGTCGATCGAAATCCGCTCGGCCAAGTCCGCCTAGGCATTCCAGGCCGGCGTCATACTATAGATCCACTGCATAGAGCAGCCATATTCTCTCGACTCGGTAGACGACGATCAGTTCCAACCAGTTGTATCAGCACTTGTTCCCTCTTTCGTGTTTGAAGGACACCAAGGTACAAGCGAGGACGCAAGACCCCCATGTCGTCCGCAATCACCGAGAGAAAGGTCGATCATGCCTCGGCAGAGATGCTCGAGGAGCCTTTTATCAGGGTATGTCGTCGGTGAAGCTTAGCGGGTGGAACGCAATACATAGGACTGAACGTACGCATTCTACTCGACTCGGTCTCTGTTAGGTGCCATATGAACTGATGCGTCGCAACCATCGTTCGGCTCAAAGGCAGGTCGAGAAAGACTTTACGTTTCTGCAGGTACGCTCTTTCTCGCAGGTATGATGCAGGGTATCTTCTCAAACACTGTGATGTTTCCTCTTTTCAGTCAACCATCAAAAGTATACCCAAGAGCGTAGTTGCTGATGACTCGGAGGACGCAGGGGCCAAGGCCAAGGAAGAAGTAGTAGAGAAACTGCGAGTAGGAATGGAGCGAATCAAGGGATTGAAACGAAAAGTGTGTGCGCGTAACGTTTCGTATGCACTGTGTTTTTACAGGCTTGCTGTCAATAGATCGAAGCGATTCAGCCCTCGCCTAGCGAACCCTCTCCACTGAAGTCGAGGCTCAACGTCTTGGCAGATCTGCAAAATATGACCACTATCTCGGAATCCGATCAAGAATGGCTAAAGTTAGTCCCCTTCAAATTTGTCGCGAAATCGAATTGATATTTGACACTGCTTTGCTTCTTCCAGGTGGAAAGATCGTCGTCTTGATCGACTCATGGTGGACTACCTGCTACGTACCGGAAAGCACTCCGCTGCAGAGTCATTCGCTAGGGAACGGAACATCGAGGTACGCCAGTAAACGGAAGTTTGCGCCGACACATTCACACACAACACGCGACTGACACTGCGACTGCGTCGGAATCCAATAGAGTCACGTTGATGTGGCATTGTTCCAAGAATGTGCCAGAATCGGCTCTGCCCTGATCGATAAGCAGAGCTGTACGGAAGCTCTGGCTTGGTGCGGTGAAAATAGAGGCACCCTGAAAAAGACAAAGGTTTGGGTTTCTGCCCACATCTCCCCCTTATCCTTCTCACATTAGTTCCCTTTCCAGAACTATCTAGAGTTCTCCCTCCGTCTTCAAGAATATATCGAGCTGTGTCGCAAGAAACAGCAGACGGATGCTTTGGCATACGCGCAAAAGTATCTCGCGATATGGCAAGAATCGCACATGAGGGAAATCGAGCAAGCCATGTCATTATTGTTTTTTGGTCAGGGAACCAATGTTGGAATCTACAAGGTATGTCTTTCGCAAAGTGCACAACCCCCAAGGCATCGCCTTTACACGATCTTCGATAGCGCATGTACGATCCGGCGCGGTGGCAGTCCCTCTGTCACCAATTCCAAGCCACCTTCAACGTAATCTACGGCATTCCCACGCAGCCCATCCTCTTGCTAGCCGTCTCTGCCGGAATGTCTTCACTCAAACTCCCAGCATGCGCAACTGGTCTGCCATACGAGGCGGCGGATGGCGTTGATGTCGTAATGGAAGCAGACGCAACGGCTGCACACCATAATCCGAGTTCGCGCGCAATGGTATTGCCGATTCCTTCGCTTGCCTCGTCTCCCCCCATACACGATTCCTCGACTTTGGATGCTTCGATTCCCACCACGAGTAATGCTTCGCCTCTACACACGCATCCGGATCATCCGCAGCGTAATGTTGACTGTCCGACGTGTGCGCCGTATGTGGCGGTACTTGCCAAGGACGTGCCGTATTCGCATCATACCAACTCGAGTCTTGTTTGTCGGATTAGTGGACAAGTGATCGACGACGAGAATTATGCACTGGCGTTTCCGAATGGATACGTATACTCTCACAAGGCATGTTGAAAGCGTCGAGTGACGAAACCTGACAGCTGATCTCTCATCTCGGCCATAGGCTCTATCGCAAATGGCAAAGGAAACCGTTGGCGGAATCGTCACATGCCCCAGGACCCTTGAACAATGCCCATTCGACCAGCTTCGGCGAGTTTACATTCTGTAATGTCTGATAGTCCGTTACAACCCTTGTGTATGCGTTCCGTGCGCTCTATGTTGTATGCATTATGCGTAGCGATCTGTTCATAAAAGCTGTCTCCCACTCTATCTGGCCACATCGACCCAGAACCGCTTCTCTGCCTCTCCGGCTCCCCCCAAGCCCAATCCCTTGACCCCCCCACCTCCCACGGCCTTGTTCACGCGCTCCATCACAGCCAGCCCGACGCCGTTATCCGAGCACGCCTCGATCAGAATCGCATCGACGCCTCGCACCGAGGCTTGCAGGGAAGGCGCTGGAGCGCAAGATTCGTCGACAGCCGGTGGCGCGGGTGCCTCGCCATCCACCTCTGCCAAATCCTTGTCCGCCACAGGCAAACTGCTCTCTAACGCCAACATGTCTCGAAAGAGCGCGCGAGCGGCATCGTCCTCTGTCCGTCCTAGGCTTTTAATCTCGATCGCAACATTGACGGTCTCTCGTCCCCGCTCAAGCGTCATTGATCTGACGCTCTTCTTTCCGTCCACGATATTGGTGCCGATGGCACGGGACAATGGCGAATCATCGAATGCCATGAGACCGAATCGAAGAGTAATCGGGGTTCGTTCATGTGAGACGTTGCTTCCGGGGCTGGAAGGCCCCAGTCGTCGAGCAGCAGCCAGTTGATCGGCAATGTGCGCGAACGCTAGCTCGGGCCTGACGGGTTGACCATGCGCTCGATTATGCGAGGGATCCCGAGGAAATGTGTTGGTTGGGTAGAGAAGGTATACGGGAATCGAGGGCGAGTAGTGTTTGTACTTCATCCCTGGTGTCGAAGGGTTGTGAATTTCCGGACGAGACGATCCAGAGGACGGAGAGGCGGTCGTGCGTGGCGGATACAGCTGCGGACGTGGTGAATGGATAGTCGATGTGGCAGGTGTCGTCGACTTTGTCAAATCCGAGGGCGGATCACGGCCATAGACCCAGACGCGTGTCCGGTCGGTTCCCGTAAAGCCCAGCCGGTCATCCAGCGCCGCGACGACTTTTCCAATCTGCTCCACACCTATGCCTCCGGGTCGCAACACTTTGAGCAGCCGCGTACTTGTTGGTTCAGAGCTCCATAGAGTACCGTCGACGACGGTACTCTCTACGCCGACATCGCACGGTCCAGCATCTAGGATACACCCTAACATTCCCGTCTCATCCACTACCTCTCCTCGCGGACCCAGCACCGGCTGAGCGCCCTTGCTTCCCAGATCGGCAAAAACGTGTGCTGCGCTGGTCGGACTCGGCCTGCCCGAGCTATTGGCGCTCGGTGCGCTGATAGGTAGATCAGCCTCGCTGATGAGCGCTCTCGCCAGCGGATGGGAAGGTAGCCGAATTCCGATAGTTTGCGGTGCTGGTGGACGACAAGGTGGATTCCGTGCGGGGAAAAGCAACGTCAACGGTCCCGGCCAGAAAGCATCGATGAGAGCGAGGTACAAGTCGGAGATGTTTTGCTGATCTTGCGGGATGAGGGAACGTAGCATCCGCAGCGAGGAAACATGGACGATGAGTGGGTTGTCGGATGGACGACCCTTGAGTGCGTAGACTTTGGCAACAGCTGCGGGGTCGAGTGTGTTGGCGCCGAGTCCATAGACAGTCTCGGTCGGAAAAGCGACAAGCCGTGATGCATGGAGGTGCGATGCAGCGAGGCGTAAATGCTGGTGTGTCGTCTCGGAGATGTGGGTGATCTGCGGTGCTTCGAGGGGATGGCCTGTAGCTGATCCGGGGGTGAATGCGATGGAGGCCGCTCCAGGGCATGGAAGGATGGGAACGCGCCTGAAGGAGGACATGATGACCGGGGGCAAGCAGACCCTGGGGTGTATAAGCATCTAGGCTTCCCTTGGGTGCAAAATAGTCGAGACACTCCTCGATCACTCTGGTTTCAACTTTTGAAGAGGGACGACCTGGGGGTGCTTACCTAATCTCCGTCCCGAGAGTCACGTGTCTCGCCCGTCGATTGACTCAACAACTCAAGATTTCTGGCTGCTTCACGTCCGGTTCAACGCGGTCCGTTTACTCGGCTTGTCAGGTTGTCAAACACGGTGGGCAAGCTCGTCTGGCATTCGGTATCCTCTTCAACTCTCTTGGCCAAAATGACGAAATATATCCTGGTCTGCGGCGGTGTCATCTCGTGAGCCGATTCTGCTAGGCGCGTTGGGATACACGAGCGAGGAATGCTAATGGTATCCCATCGGTCTATTCCCGTTGCAGCGGTATCGGAAAGGGAGTAATCGGTAGGTAGACCTGGCGTGGCTGCGGACATTCCCCAGCTTATACGATACGATGTACGCCTATATGATAGCATCCTCCACCGGTCTGCTCCTCAAGACGGCCGGCTTGAAAGTTACCGCGATCAAGATTGATCCGTATATGAACATTGATGCGGGAACCATGGCGCCCACGGAACACGGTTAGTCGCTTGAGCCGCTATCCTCTCAGCATCTCCTGACCCTATGTTGGTGTATCTGTGACAGGTGAAGTCTACGTGCTCAACGACGGCGGTGAAGCCGATCTCGATCTCGGAAACTACGAGCGATACCTTGACGTGACGCTATCGCGAGACAACAACATTACCACGGGGAAAATCTACTCGCATGTGATTGAAAAGGAACGGCGTGGAGACTACCTCGGAAAGACAGTGCAGGTTATTCCTCATTTGACAAATGCCGTGCAGGATTGGATTGAACGGGTTGCAGCTGTGCCAGTGGACGAGACGGGCGAAAAGCCGGATGTTTGCATTATCGAGGTCTGTCGAGTACCCCTTGCAATTCCTTGCCTTGCATTGACAACCATTAATCTTTACAGCTCGGCGGAACCGTCGGTGACATTGAATCTGCACCCTTTATCGAAGCCATGCGACAATTTCAATTCCGAGTCGGCCACGACAACATGGCCCTCATCTACGTCTCCCTCATCCCCGTCGTCGCCGGCGAACAAAAAACCAAGCCCACGCAGGCAGGTGTCCGAGACCTTCGAGGACTTGGATTGCTCCCGGATCTGATCGCCTGTCGATGTGATAACCCACTACTCCGCGCAACCATGGACAAGATCTCCATGTTCTGCCACGTCAAGCCCGAACAAGTGATGGGAGTTCATAATGTGTCGTCGACATATCACGTCCCGTTGCTCATGCGCGATCAGGGATTGATCTCGTTCTTGACCAAGAGACTCAACCTGGGTGGAATTGATGTCGGACAACGAGGAATCGAGAGGGGACGGAACTTGTTGAGCCGATGGACGGCCATGACTTCTGGGTGAGTAGCTGCCTCTGATCGTTCTACAAGCATTGCAATCTAACAGAAGTTCTTGCCGTCTCAGCGCCGAGCGTCTCTATGAAACCGTTCAGATCGTTCTCGTCGGCAAGTACACCACACTGCAGGATTCTTACATGAGTGTCGTCAAGGCGCTCGAGCATGCCTCCATGCGATGTGGAAGGAAGCTGGAATTGAAGGTGAGCGCCGTCGAGTAATGTTTCCGTTCGCCACGCCCACTGACGCTGTCTCGTTTTACAATCCAGTGGGTCGATTCGTCCTACCTCGAGCCGGATGCAGAACTCTCGGATCCCGTAAACTACCACGATGCGTGGGGAGCTGTCTGTTCCGCCAAGTGCGTCTTGACTTTTCCAATTCCTCTTTGTCTGCCGTTCTAACCCGCCGTGTCTGCTTGCAGGGGTATTATCGTTCCCGGTGGCTTTGGTCTTCGGGGGACCGAGGGTATGATTGCTGCCATCAAGTGGGCGAGAGAGAAAAAGGTGCCGTTCTTGGGTATCTGTCTTGGTTTCCAAGTTGCGTGTATCGAATGGGCCAGGAATGTTTGCGGGATGGAGGGTGAGTCGTTTTCTAGTATACAGTCGGTTCTGGTTCCTGATATGCCCTTCTCTCGAAAGATGCACACTCTGCCGAACTCCTGCCCAATACCCCGCATCCGACCATTGTCTTCATGCCAGAAATTTCCAAAACACACCTCGGTGGCACCATGCGTCTCGGTCTCCGTCCGACAGTGTTCGATCAGGGCACAGAAAGGTTCAAGATTCGACGGCTATATGGTGGAGAGGACCCCATCTGGGAGAGACATAGGCATAGGTACGAAGTCAACCCAGAGTATGTTGAGCGCCTGGAAGCACCGGGCAAGTTCAGGTTTATCGGAAAGGACGAACGTGGAGAACGAATGCAGGTATTGGAGATGGAAGGTGAGTTTTCGTTCGGATTTGCGCTTGTAACATTGCGGACTGACTCTTCCGCCGTTCACAGACCACCCATTCTTCGTTGGTCTGCAAGCGCACCCCGAATTCTCCACACGTCCACTGAACCCTTCGCCTCCCTTCCTGGGTCTCATCGCTGCCGCCTGCGGCACCCAGATCCTTGAGGAGCAAATGCGAGCCAACGAGCAAAACTACGTTTCCCCGCATCCTCAAGCTGCAAAAGTGATTCCAGCTCGTGAGGCTGCCAGTAAATTCGGCGAGGGCAAGCCGCAAGAAGTGAAGGGTATCGTGGTAGATGGTGATCAATAGACGTGCTCGCGGGTTAGGTATATACCATGTGTGCAATTCTTGCGCTGGTCCGTATTCTCTGTATGGGATATCTAGTGATGCGAGCCGTTTTCAAAATGACTCGACCAGTCGCCGCCTTATATGCGTTATTGCACTACAAATAAATTCGAAACCCCTTGGTTGTACACGGCGACGTCGCTAATACAAAGTCAAGCCCGGCCCGCATTACTCCATAGCCACATCCTGGTCATTCGATCTCCCTGGCGGTGCCGCTGCCTGGACGCCTTGGCCGCCGGACTCATCCAGCGGCTTCGCGTGTTCCTGCAGCCACTCCTCATTCGTCCATACTATATCACCCAAGCAACAATTGTAGATCAGTCAGTTGTCAAGCGCTCCCCGAACTTGGGTAACGACGGCAAACATACCCGCACGATCGCCCTGATTCGTTGAAACCTTGGTATCCGGCCTCGCCAGATTGACTTTAAGGTATTTCCCCTTGCCTTCATGTCCCGGTAGTTCGTTCATGTCATAATTGTCAATGGCATCCTGAGCGTCCAGTGCATTGCTGAAAGTGATGAAAGCAAAGCCACGAGGCTTGTCCCCTGGTATCGCCGTGTAGGAACGGGTGTAAGCATTCTGCGTCAATTGACCTGGGGTCGAAAATGAGACGCACGGTTATGAGGATCCGTTGGTATTGATATCTCGATGATGTCGCCTAAGCAACCGACAGCACGGAATAGGCTCAGCTCCTCGTTCGTTGGTCAATTTCCCATCCTAGAAGCACGTACCGAATGTCACGAATGCCTGCAGTAATTCTTGCTCCTTGACCGCATCCTCGAATCCCGTAACGAAGATCGTCTTCTTGCCTGTGTGCAGTTGCAAAGGGAGAAGGATGTGAGCGTCAGAAAGCCGCTGACCAGTTGAGCAGATGGGATCACCTTTGGTCACGACCGGGTCTTGATCCATGTTTGCGATTGGTCTCGGGGTAAGCTATCCTGTTTCGGGATGAGAAACACGAGCGGTGGAACCAGTGGAGATGCGGGATTGGAGACAAGATAGAAGTTCGAAAATCAAGCAGAAGGCAGATTATACATTGATACACCGGAGGATTGCAAAGACATTCAGCTCGATCACTCTTTTAGCTCTCGGTCGCACAATTTCAACAATTCATGAGGCTGAAACATGAACAAACTGCATGAAGATGTCCCGGTATTTGCACCGATCTTGTCCGTCATCTGTTTGGCATCCACACCGGTTCGGCTTGACGACCCTGGGATATGCAGTCTCCAGCCCGGCGGTGGCTAACGCACATTCCGCGACTCCAACAAGAGGGCTTGACCGTTCGACCAGCTACACCGTCTCATTTCCGTAATACCGGAAGATCCTCGTACTTGTTTCGAAATCAGCCGAAATCATTATCAGCAAGGGCGACAGCGTGTTTCCCACCAGGACTCATTCGGGGCTTTGCAACCTCCCCAATCTGCCGAGCTCGGAGGAATGGCTTACAGGCCCTGGAAACGTCCAACCAGGACAAGCTCTTATCCGCTATCGAATCAAGAGTGGGAGAATACCGAGAGGCTATCAAGCAGGTACGCTGCCACCGAAGAGTATTCCGCTCGTGCTGATCGATTACCCCATATTGCTAGCAAGCGGCGGAAACAGAGGTAGACGCCCAAATCAAGCTCGCAAGAACCCTCAAGGAACTGGAGCCGCTTGCTGCGGCATGGCAGGAATACACCGACGTCCAAAGTGCAAGTCGTCTACCCGCCTTCTGACGCCAATGTACTGGATAATCAGCTGATCTCGCTTCTGTCTAGGCTATGGCGGAAGCACAGACCTTACTGGAAGATACAGATGCCGCTATGCGTTCACTCGCCAATGAAGAATTATCAACCCTGCAAGACCAAATGTCGGAGCTTCTCCAGGGGCGGCTACCCGCTCTTCTCCTTCCACCATCAGCGACCGCATCGCTCGGGGCCATGATCGAGCTGAAAGCGGGTGTCGGTGGTGACGAGGCTGCCTTATTCGTGGAACAGGTTATGCGGATGTACATCCGTTATGCGCAGACCCGAGGATGGCGGACAGAGATTTTGAGCAAGACAGCGGGGTCGATAGGAACCGGCACTGGGACGGGCTTGAAGGACGTCACGGTCAAGGTGGATGGAGAAGGAGCGTTTGGTGATTTCAGGTTTGAGCGTGGGGTGCATCGTGTACAGCGGGTACCGGCGACGGAGAGTGCAGGAAGGGTACATACGAGTACGATTGCAGTTGTCGTAAGTCACTCTGGCTGAAATTCTGGCAGTGAGCTTTAAATCAGTGACAACTCGGTCCGATCAGGTCCTTCCGGTAATGGAAAAGGACGACGCGTCAGATGATATAGTTGATGAGAAAGACGTCAAGACAGAGGTCATGCGTTCACGTGGAGCTGGAGGACAGGTATGTACTTTCCCTAATCATTGAAAACCCAGACTGATACAGCTTTATCGTCAGCACGTCAACAAAACCGAATCAGCGGTACGGCTGACGCATATTCCCACCGGAATCAGTGTTTCTATGCAAGATTCCCGGAGTCAACATCAGGTAGGTCGAGGAAGCACTGCTACAACACTCCAGAACCAGCTGAGATTATTTCCCCTCTTCGACCCGGATAGAACAAGGCTTGGGCTTGGCAGATTCTCCGCGCAAGGCTACTCGACCAGAGACTTGTGCAAGAAGCTGAAGACAGGCGGAAGACGCGGCAGAGTCAAGTCAAAGGCATGGATCGCAGCGAT
Source organism: Naganishia vishniacii ANT03-052 (assembly GCA_015708705.1). NCBI lineage: Eukaryota > Fungi > Basidiomycota > Tremellomycetes > Filobasidiales > Filobasidiaceae > Naganishia > Naganishia vishniacii. Next base: position 625,637 of record MU158396.1, on the reverse strand, counting down.
AAAGTCCGAACATATAATTTCCCCCAGGTACGATCCACCTTTTTCTATTCAGGAGATCACGAAACTAGGGCGCTCACACAGGGTTTCGCACAGGACCGAGTGACAGATCACCGGATAGGACTTACGATGACAGGTCTCGATGCCGTGCTGGAGGGAGAAGGACTGGAGAATGTGATAGAACAGTTGAAGGAGCATCAGAGGGGTTTGAGAATGGAGAGTCTGCTGGAAACGGGAGAGGATTTGGATGAGTAGCACTAGATCTTTTATGGCGGGATGATAGATTCAGGATTCGTTTTTGGTGTTAACATCAACTAGTAGCAGGTTCAGTTCTGCATAAACAGGACAATATCAGAGATAGCAAAATTAAAAGCCATCCCGACAGACATTCTGGGCCGTACGGCGAGAGATTCATGGCACTTCACAGTTCGTGCTGGCGAATGCCACCTATGCCGCCTCGACGTACGCTCCTCCTAGTCTGTACGATATACCGTCAAGACAGGGTGATGAGCATTAATGTTGCGAGTCGGCGAATAGAGGACATGGGAGAGGACGAATTCGCCACCGATTTCGGCGGCCGATAACAAACAGCCGCGGATGATTTTTGCGGTTGCGCTTGCGTGCCTTGCCGCTTCATGTCTAACGATCGGGGAGGCGTGCTCTTTCGAATACTCGGCTCATGAAAGGATAATCAGCTGGATTCCACCCGCCCTTTCCGCAGCCGCTCCTGTTCTTGTATCTATCATTGTTCCAACATGCCGCCGAAAAAGAACGCAAAGAAAGGGAAGAAGAACGTTGACGACGACGAGTTTTGGTTGGTACCTTGTCTAGGATCATCCTTGCGCAGTGCGTAGTGGCTGATACAAGTCGATGTGCGTAGGGTCGAAAAGGAGGCCAACATCGAGGACCCGCTAGCAGCAGCTGGCAGTGACGATGACAATATTCCCCAGTCTGCCAAGGGCGGTAAATCCAAGGGAAAGAAGAGTGCTTTCGAGCTGTTGGAGGATTTTGAGGCTGGCATCAATGACGAGGATGAAGCTCCTGGTGGCGGCTTGATGGTAATCCTCTCTCATTGTCAAGTATCGGATGCATCGCTGACGTAGGCTTCTATTCAACAGGCCGCTATTGCATCGAGCAAGGATCGAAAGAAGAATAAGAAGGACAGGAAGCCGACTCACGAGGACGAGAACGACTTTTCATCTACAGCCAATGCTCCGGCCGCCCCGGAAGTTGCGAACATCGACGATGAATGGCCTGAAGAGGATGTCAAGCCTAAGAAAGGAAAGAAGGCGAAGAAGTCAAAAGCGCAGGCCGATTCAGAACACGAGGATATGGGAATTTCTACGCCCGCTGCCGAAGAGTCGGGAGCTGCTGCTCCTGCCGCTGAACAAGCTGAGGACGCGCCATCGCCTGCAGCTCCCGGAACACCAGCAGAGCCGGCAGACAGCGAGGGCGAAGAGGGTGGCGTCAAGGTCCTATCGAAGAAGGAGAAGGAACGATTGAAGAAGGAGAAGGAGAAGGCCAGGAAAAAGGCTCAAGCTGCTGCTAAAAAGGGCACAGCAGCGCCTGTTGCCGGCGCGGATGAGCCTTCGGAGCCGCAAGAGCCGGTGACTTCAACTGGACAACTGGATGCCGTCGAAGAGGATGTCGAGGAGACCGGCGCCGGAGCTTCGGACAAGAAAAAGAAGAAGAAGAAAAAGGCGCCTTCCATCGTCGTTGAGGAACCTGTCGGCAAACCTAAGAAGGTGAATGCGCGAGTTGCGGCCTTGCAAGCTGCCCTGGCCGAACAGAAAGCCTTGGAGGAAGCGGCCAAGCGGAAAGCCGAGGCGGAAGAGCGACTGCGTTTGGAAGAGGAGCAGAGGATAGCCGAAGAGGAGAGGAAAGCCGAAGAGGAGAAACAGGCCAGGAAGGAGCGTGAACGGATTAAAAGGGAGCAGCTGCAAAAGGAAGGCAAGCTTCTCACTACAAAACAAAAGAAGGATCAGCAAATGGCTGCATTGAGGATGGAGCAGCTGCTGGCCTCCGGTGTCGTCGTCGAGGGTCTGCAGAACAAGGAGGTCGAGAAGCCCAAGAAGGTGGTCTACGGCAACCGAAAGAAGCAGCCGGCAAAGAAACCGACGCCCACGCCTGTACCTGCCCCTGCCCCGGCGCCCGAGAAGAAGGAAGCAGCTGCCGGCGAGTCGGGTGATGATGATTGGAACAAGAGCGACAATGAAAAGGTGGAAGAGCTCACACAGGCTGTGGAGAAGACCAGGATAGAGGATTTTGGGGACGACTGGGACAAGAGCAGTGACGAGGAGGAAGAAGCATCGTCGCCCACTGTTGCCAAAGCCGCACCAGTATCCGTGACAAACGGCAAACCTGCCAAGTCCGCCACCAAGCCCGCTGCCAATACCGAAGACGAGTCTTCTTCCGAAGAAGACACAGACTCTGAGGACGATTCTGAAGATGACTCTGGCGACGACGACTCGAGTGACGATGACTCGGATGACTCTAGTGATGAGAGTTCCGATGACGAGACTCCTGCACAACGCAAGGCTAGAATGGAAAAGGAACAGAAAATCAAGGAAGCTGCCGCTCGACGAGAACAGCGACACAAGGACGCTATGGCTGCCCGAAGCGCGGACGATCTGCGAAGCCCTATCTGTTGTATCTTGGGCCATGTCGATACCGGAAAGACGAAGCTTTTAGACAAAGTATGTGCCTGGTCGACCGGGCATCCAATTTGAGACTGACATGTTTTACCTGCCCCCAGATCCGACAAACCAATGTGCAGGAAGGCGAAGCTGGTGGTATCACACAACAAATCGGTGCAACCTACTTCCCTCTCAGCGCTATCAAGGAGAAGACTCAAGTCGTGAACAAGGTAAGCGATTAGTGTGCCCGCTCCGGCCTCCATCGAACTGGCATTGAAAGCGAGGGGCCCCTTCTTTTCTAGGATAACTCGTTCGACTTCAAGGTGCCGGGTCTCCTCATCATCGACACGCCTGGTCACGAGTCGTTCAGCAACTTGCGATCCCGAGGTAGTTCATTGTGTAATATTGCCATTCTCGTCGTGGACATCACGGTAAGTCATCCTGTACAACATCACACTTCTGATATAGCCACGCTGACGTACCGAATGTGCAGCACGGTTTGGAACCTCAAACTCTTGAATCTATCCGGTTGCTCAAAGAAAGAAAGACGCCATTCATCGTTGCTTTGAACAAGATCGATCGATGTTACGGCTGGAAAGAAATCCCCAACGGCGCATTCCGAGAGTCCTACAATCAACAGAGCGCAAGTACCAAGCGAGAGTTCGAGACTCGTCTCAAGGCTACCAAGCTCGCCTTTGCCGAACAGGGTTTCAACTCCGAGCTGTACGACGAGAACAACGATCTTGGCCGAACAGTCTCCTTGGTGCCCACCTCAGCTATTACGGGAGAAGGTGTCCCCGACATGATCATGCTCCTCATCAAGCTGACGCAACAGCGGATGACCGAACGCTTGATGTATCTTTCTGAACTCGAATGTACGGTACTGGAAGTCAAGGTCATCGAAGGGTTGGGTACAACAATCGATGTCGTCTTGTCCAACGGTGTGATGCGAGAGGGAGATCGAATCGTTGTTTGTGGTATGGACGGCGCAATCGCGACCAACGTGCGAGCGTTACTGACGCCCCAGCCTCTGCGGGAATTGCGAGTCAAGGTATGCACGACGCAGAACGCCATGTACGTTTCTCGGCTCATGTCTTGTCTTTTCCTAGTCACAATACGTTCACCACAAGGAGGTCAAGGCAGCCTTGGGTATCAAAATCGCGGCTCCCGGCTTGGAGAAGGCCATCGCCGGTTCTCGATTATTCGTTGTTGGCCCAGATGACGATGAGGACGATCTGATGGCTGAAGTCGAATCCGATCTCAAGGGATTGGGAGATTATCTTGACCCCAACGGTCGTGGTGTTTATGTTCAAGCGTCGACGTTGGGTTCCCTGGAGGCTCTGCTTGAATTCTTGAAGACAAGCAAGATTCCTGTTGGGGCTATCAGCATCGGTCCTGTTTTCAGAAAAGATATCATGAAGTGTGCAGCCATGTTGGAAAAGGCACCAGAGTTTGCAGTCGTGCTGTGTTTCGATGTCCCTGTGGATCGAGATGCCAAGGCAATGGCTGAAGAGCTCAATGTCAAGATTTTCGAAGGTCAGCAATTTTGCGTTGCGGGTACCGCCGAAGTGAAACTGACTGCTCATCGACTTCCCTGTTTCTAGCTCAAATCATTTACCACCTGTTTGATGCTTTCACGGCGTACATGAATGAGGTGCTTGAAGCTCGACGGAAGGATGCCGCACCCAACGCTGTCTGGCCGTGTCGACTCAAGACTCTCCGAGCATTCGCCAAGCGTGACCCGATCGTTCTGGGTGTGGATATTATTGAAGGCTCGCTACGCGTGGGAACCCCTATATGTGTGGTGAAATTGAACAAGGAGACGGGCAAGAAGGATATCATTCCTCTCGGAAAGATGTTAGTCATCAGGTACACCTCGTGTTGTCTTCGCAGTGACTGATGTTGGCTTTTTTTGTCTGTGTAGCACTTCCATCGAAATAAACCACGTTACAAAAGACGTTGTTAAAAAGGCTCAAATCGGTGCTGGTGCAGCTATCAAGATCGAACATGCTGTCTACCAGTCTTCAAAGGCGTTCGGCAGACAGTAAGTCCTTTACTTCAATTCGTCGTCAAGGCAGCGTACTTACAGATCCTTCCAAAGCTTTGACGAGAAGGATGAGCTCATATCTCATATCACGCGTCAAAGCATTGATGTGCTAAGTAAGTTTACCTGGGTCTTTCGAGCACGAACGGTTCCCATCTAATTGATTTCACTGTAGAAAACACCTTCCGAAGCGAAGTTGAGATGTCTGACTGGGCATTGATCAAGCAGTTGAAGTCGCGACTTGACATCGCCTAGACAGTCTCTGTCAGACTCCACCAATATGCGGCAACAGAAGGAATACCGTATAGTATGCTGACGATCCTGTTGAATTGCAGGCAACTTTGGCCATCTTGTATCATCTCTTAGACATAACGATCGCGATCTAGCCGTATAAGTACGTTTATGTGCTTTTACTTCTCATATGGCACATCGCACCTCACTCGGATATGCGAACGGATCTACGGACATAGCTATGCGTTCATAGGGTATATAATCGCTACATCTGATACACTAGCCTGCCAAGTCTCACAGACGCCAGTATCACTTCACACGATTCTGAACGGATTCCGGTCGCTTAGAGGTATGTCGTCCCCGACGTCGTGTTTCAGCCATCCGTCCGGCTCCTCGCGGTCCTCGTCGTTCTCTTGGACGCGTATCCTGTTTGTGAATGGTCGCCTACCGCTGCCAAAGGCGTTGAGCGAGTCATCAATGGTGGGGCGATATTTGAAAGGTACGCGGGGCGGTCCCTCCTTTAATGCATCTGGTATGGCAGGTTGTTTGACGTCCTGAAGGTTTAAATCGAGCGATGAATGCGACCTGTAAGCTGGTGGTTGAGCCGCGAAGTACGGTGACGAGTCATCAGTAGAACGCTCCCGCGCGATCGGCAATTCCGGCTCTCGATAGGTCGACCATCCTTGGGAAGAGGGAAGAAAAGCTTCTCTCGAAGGCGTTCGGCTGTGAGTCTTGTATGAATTGAGGATCTGGAACACCCCGGCGAGACCTGCTAGCTTTTGGTCGATATCTTTGTCATCCAGGGTGGCAGCAAACGCAGCTGTGGCACCTCTCCTCTGTTTTCTTGATCGGCGTATCCACCAAGCTACAGTCATGCAGATGCCCAGAATCAACATGACGCTGAGCAACCAGGGCCACCATGTATTGCCGTTGTCATTGTCGTCTTGCAAACAAACGCCGAGGTTCGGTACGAGTTGACATGTGGCATACTCGCATGAACCGCCCTTGAGAATGGATCCTTGCGCACACGACAGGCACTGCCCTTCGTTGGGACCTGTGCATGACGTGCAGTTGCTGAAACAAGACGAACATGTCGAAGCGCCGACCTGCCAAAACGTTGAAGCAGGACATGTGGCAGAGCACCGGCCGGACGGCGCATCGTGCACTGGTAACGTAGGCGGACATGAGAGGCAATGTGCATTCGCATTGCATGTTGTGCAGTCTGCCGGACACGCGACACACCGGTTGTCTTGAGTGGACGTGTACGTGCCTTCGGGACAGCTGGACACGCAGATACCGGCGGCTGTGGCAAGTCTACTGGAGTCGGCGCAGAGGGTGCATCGGGTTGCTGAAGTCATGCATTCGGAACACTGAGTATCGCATGCTTTGGGCCATAAAAGGTGAGGCCTTTGAATTATGTTTGAACACAACTGACACTTACATTGACATGTTCCGTTGATGGATGGGCTTCCCTCTGGTAAGAAGTGCCCCTTTGTACAGGACTGGACGCACGCGCCATCCTGCAGCACCCAACCTTCTTGGCAAATGGTGCATTTCAGATCTTTTCTGGTTGACGTTATAGAAAAGCCGGGAATGGCGCATGATGAGCATCCTTTCGGACAAGCTAGAAAGTCGTAGAATCGATTAGATCCGCAATAAGTTTAGACCTCTTCATTGTCGGACTCACAGTCACACCTGCCCTTGGCGGTGTCGACCAAAAAGACACCGTCGATACGGACATCTCCGACGTCACATACCCCTGTGGCGACATCGTACGGTATGCAACTGCCAAGGAGATTTGCACTTTAAGGATAGACGTAGTGGCTTGATCAGGAAAGGTTGCAACTGACTCATGTATTGCAGCTTACCGAGGACTTGCGCACTTTACACAATCGTTCGAACCCGGCCCAGTGCATGTCTCGCAAGCGGGTGAGCAGCTGCGTGACGATAAAGCCATCAGCGTGATCAGTATCGAATCGAAATGAATGCGTTATGGTTGGGTCTTACGAAGAACACTTGTTTCCATCCCAATATTGCCCCTCCATACAACTTGCCGCGTTCCCCGCAGGTGAGCAACTACCCGTCAAGTCGACGGACCAGCCATCAATGCAGGTAGTTGCTCGCGTTACTGAAATGCACGTTTGGACTCCTAGGGGGCAGACTATTGCAAGATGACAGACACTGATAAGCACAATGCAAGCCCAAAGACACACTGCGAAAAAGTGGCGAATCGAGAGTGCTTACCGAGACAGTCTCCAGACAAAATATCGAGGAACCATCCTTCCCGGCATACTGAACATTGCAGGGTGCCCGTGGAGGGATTTTCAGGGCTGGTCCATCCAGCGGAACAACTACATGAATTGGAGGACGTGCAGGTTCCGTGAAGGCAACTGCAGGCTGTGGAAACCATTACTGATATTTGAGTCGATGTCTTCCCGCTTTGCGAGACAACAACTTACATGCGGTACTATTGCCTACAACGCCTCGGCATCCACCGCTTCCCGTGACTCCGTCGTCACATCTCGCAGTGCCCGTGTTGTCGTCGAAACACTGACGAGAACAAGGCTGGCAGTTGGGCCCGAAATGCCCCTTTTCGCAGGAGGAACATGTCGGTCCGGTAAAACCCTGAGCGCAAAGACAGCTGAATTGGGCTAAGGACGTCAGGTTGGTGTGCGTCATTGATGGGGAACAGATTCCACCGATCGGGGAACAAGACGGGTTGCACGCATCTTGGAAAGAAAATGATTTAGACGTGGATGCCTTGTATATATACGGTAGTCTACTTACCACTTCCCAGCTTCCACTCCTCTTTACCCAAGTCCATGTTCCATCCTTGCACAAGTACATCCCTGCTCAAATTTCGGTACACTCCCTCGGATAAGTAGGCTTCCCGGACTTGCGGTAGATCCTGCCGAACGTGATGAGCCACGCGCTGGGAATTGGATGTACGTCCCTTCGGGCAGCAGGAGGGACGACCAGTCGCTGGCGGGTCGAGTGGAGTCGAGAAGGGGAGTATTAAAATGTGCAGGGGTCGAGGCACCACCGCCAAGTAACGATAGATTTCGGAGGGCCACGGAATCCATTTGGTCGCCGTAAGCTGTTTGTCGGTACCATTGTACGTCCGCAATCCTATCCACCACGATCTTCCAGTCTCTTGATCCATCCGGACCACTTGATGACAGATTGACGGAAAAGCCTTTGAAAGCTTGAATGAAGGTATTGCTAAAGACGATTCTCGGCTCTGTATTTCCTGACTCTGTGTCATCGTCGTCCACCTGGGGCTTGAGGAACGTGCTACTTGGCAAGATAGTCGCCAAATCTTGTGACGTTTTAGAAGAATACGTTCCCGGGTAAAGGTGGATCCTGGGATGCGATATCTGGGCGCCCACTAAAATTGGGTTGAAACGGAGTCACGGTCAGTACGCGGAACAAGGACAGTAGTGATAGGGACTTGCCTTCGGACGACGTGCCCTTGACACATCGATCAGGCGTACAGGTGAACGACCTGCTCTGGCTCTCGGCGCATACCGGCACAGTCGAGAGGTGGAAAAGGGCCAGGAAGGTGAAGACGATCTGTGCGAGATTGACGAGATCCATGATAAAGTGTGTTAAGGATGAGGAATCAGCGAGTTGGGTTGTCATGGCAGCAACACGTACAGATCCTGTCTACCCGACCGACACGCGAGGTCACTTATCCATTCCTGCTCGGGAACCCGCTGCATCACTGGACTCCCCCTAGTGCCATCAAGAGAGAGCGTGATCGTTTATTGTTCGCTTGAGCTTCTCGTTTCAGCTTGCGGTGCACACAACTTCTATTGTCTTCTGAATGCTATTGTTTCATACGAGTTCAAGGGCACGTGACGGCCGCCTGTCATTTCGCTAGCTCGCGCCCGCATCAATGCGTTTAGATGCTTGAGCTATAGGCCTCTATGCCGACCAAGACGCATCCGACTTATAAGTCACCACCGGCTGCACAAGGGAGTCGAATGCATTCAACGTGGACAGGTATTTACGTCGCGCCGATGGAGCAGCGCAGGCACGGTTAAGGCCAGTCTAGGACACCGGTATATGTACCGGGCTTGAACAGGCTAACCGCGACCTGCGCCGTTTCTCAGTCTCTGTTACCTGCTTTACTGGGTTGCTGTAGGTTAGCAAGAGAATGCCTCGATGTAGAATAGCCGGATGCCCATGGGTCAGCTGTTATCAACTGAATAGGCTGATTGAACCGAATAAGGTGAAGACAGAAGGGGCCCAAGCTGGACAACCCCGCCGTGCTTGCGGGACTTTCGTTTATATCCCCTGAATCGGCTGGGGCACCCCGATGTCACCCCGGGATGTTGTAGTGACTTGAAAGATCGACGCTAGATCATCAGTTCAACGAAGTGGCTATGAAAGGCGACGGTGAAGGAGGTATTTACGGGATGAATCATCTCAGAGCAGCTCCGCGCGGCATTCATATATCCCGACTTGTGCCAGTCTTCTGCCCCTTTGCGATATTTCCTGGTGCGATCCGGGCCAATGGCGGTTTAGGCATTTCCAGCGGTTTCTTCAGGATCCAGCGCTTTCCCTGAAGAAACCGCTCCTAGACCCCTGAAGCTGCTTCTGGCAACCCAAGTATCGCCTCGACACTGCCCCTTGCTCCCTGATCACCTGCTAGTATCGCAGAGGCAGCTGTGGCAGCTGGGTCATCAGCTTGGAGCTAGAGCAGTATCGTCTGATGTCGGCAGCTATTGACCGGGTAGATGCTAGGCTCCATCCGATTTAAGAAGTTCGCGAATCTAGTGTTAGATTACTATTCGACTCCTCCCCCACTCGAGGTGACTCCTTCACGCTTAATAGAGACGTCAGCTCTTTGCATTAGATATGTTCGAGCATCTCTATGCATTGCAGACGGGCGATTCGAGAGGCAACTACCATCTACGTGTCGTGAGAGAGCAAGCTCGATGGAGTATCCAGAAGTCTCGAGCAGAAAACCCGCAGTGTACGCGTGGTACGATGGCGACATCGGCTGCGACTGATTTACTTTATGCCTTAGTCTTCTGGGGACCCTTCTCTGGTATTATTGTTCGAATTCGGTAGGGTCAATTGCACTTCAAACATATCTCGCGATATAACCCTTTGCCTCGCGCTCTAGCAAGCGGCCTGTATTTTCATCCCTGCATTTATGTCCAACCATTCTGCCGCGGTATGTTGGTGGCCTGTTCCGTCTCATAAATTCCCCTCTTCCTTTTACTCATAATCCAAGTCTGCAATTGCCTGACATTCCTTGTTATTCTTCTGACCTTCGTCGTCTTTTGCAGACTACAGCAAGGATGTATTAGACAGTTCCCGGGTGCGCGGTGCCAAGGGAGCATGCTAGATTCTCAAAGAGACGCACAATAATGCCTATAAATTAACAGTTGTATACACGATAAGGGAGAAATGTAATGAATGTCACAGCCATGTATTGCAACGAAATGCCAGTTACAGTGATTGCAAATTTGCCCTACCAGCTCATTCCAACCGCGCTCCAAACGCCGCATCCCATGGCAGGGTTGAAGAGGTAAGGATGAAATGCATACAGGTCTATTCTGTTGAAGGCGAGCAAATCGCGATTCATGCCATGGCAAACATGATCAAACTACCGTGCAGTTCAGGGACGTCAGTAAAGGACGAACGACGTCAGGCTGATGAGAGCACATCTCAACGCGATCGATTTCTGACTGAACTTCCTCGTACCCGCGCGCGGTACTGTAGTTTGACAAGTAAATTCATAACTAACTACTGTTCTTGATCAGACAATTACAAAATTGCATGTTTCGGCTTCACGCGTCGTCTTTGCGATTCCACAGGACCCAAACGTGAAGGCAGGCGAGGTCGAGACGACTGATATGAATTTCATGACAGATCATTATCGTCGGGGTCGCTCGTCCTTAGTGTCATAAGACCTGGAAAAGCAAAGTCAGTTGTGGGTCATCCCTGTAGCGGCACGCAGGAAGCTTACGAATCAATGGCACCTAACAGCATCTTGCAGAGCCACAACGTCGGGTCCATGGACTGTCCAGTCATGCGAGCCATCTGGGCGCTCTCCACCTCGTAATTTGATGTCGAATCGATGAGAGGCCCAACCTTTGGATGAGCGTCAAGCGCAGCAAGGAACTCTTCCGCTTTCCTGTCGTCTCCGACCTGAGCGAACTGGAAAGAGACCGCATCCGGACCGTACTATGAACAGGAGTAGGAACGCAGGAGGTGATGAGATGACGTGAGGTAACGGCTCTTCACAGAACTTACTCGAGATCGAGCGAGTTCGTCATGAGCTCGAGAGATGACCTCGAAGACTAAACGCAAAGCTTAGCTGTGGGGATTTGCGCGTCGAACACGGCTTGACATACCCTTGTCTGCGGGTTCTCCCGCGGGCGCTCCATCAGTAATGCAGACTACCAATAACGGCTTCTGCAACGCGTTTGCTCGAGCAGGCTGGAGCAGCAAAGGTTGGAGGACCTTCTGATCAAGGCTGGTACCGAGGGGTGTCAGACCTGGAACAAAGAAGGGAGTATATTGACGCATATATTAGCTATCGAGAAGCATGGTACGCTCGTACATTTTCATTACGCACCGGTGAATTTGATCTGGCTGACAAGCTGCATGGCGGACTGCTCAGAATTGATGTGGTTGCCATCGTAATGCGAGTTTAAGAATCGGATGTTACTGCGGATACGGAATAAACCTCTGAGACGGTCAGAAGCCAATTTTGTGCAGACTTACATTCCATCGTGATCGAACAAGGAACAAGCAAAAGCGACTCGGCTCAAAATCCTGTTTCGCGCAAAGAGAACATCAGGTTCGGTGCTCGCGTGTATAGAGCAGCCCAACCAACGTACATCTTCAAATCGTCAATCCTCTCCCCGTTCTGCTCGAATGCCATACTTCCTGAATCGTCACACAGAATGACAACATCGAACAATGCCAGCTTGACAAGATCCAACGCGATTTCCTTAGGCAAACGCCATTCCGAAGCAATGCGGTCGAGAGCGCCGGTTTGAGCGACACGGGCAGCAATTTGTTCGAGTGCCTGAGGGGGATAGAAGGCTTGGAGGCGTTGCTGCATCGTTTTGTAACATGAGCGATCATTCGAAAGGGATTAATGCACCATGACATGGACTCACATCTTGCACGGTTTGGGAAAGAACAGACACAAGATATCGAACGTCGGTTGTCATGTTCCCACCCATAGACGCACTCGGATAGCCTTGCTGAGGTTGACCGTAGGCTTGGGCCTGTCCATAAGCTTGAGGCTGTCCGTAAGCTTGCTGAGGCGGCTGTCCGTAGGTTTGTTGAGGCGGTTGGCCATACGGTGCTTGCTGTCCCTGAGGAGCTCCGTACCCATGTGGAGGGGGCTGACCGTAAGCCTGAGGCTGCTGGTATCCACCTTGACCGTACGGCGAGGATTGAGGAACACCACCTTGCGCACCATACGGCGCACCCAAAGATCCAGGAACGCCGCCCGGCGCTTGGGGTCGACCCATAGTGGAAGAGGCGGTGGTTGCATAGCTGTTCAAAGCACCTTGAGCGCCTTGAATGGCGGCTGAAGCAGCCCAATGGGAGGTCCCGATACCGGCGAGATTGTGCGTTGTTGATGAAGAAGTGGGGTGTCCGGGCATCGTGCACACGGCGGGATTTGCGTGTTGCGCCGCGAATTTGTAGAAAGGAGGCGGGCGGAAGGTGGCATTGAATTGACCATGTGAATGTGTCGTGAGGGATGCCGTGGGAGGATAGTCGTATTTCAAATGTGGATGTGTGGGTTGCGGAGGTGAATACATAATAGCGGGTTGTCAGTGACTGATACAGTCTCTTCATGAGAGTGGCACGTACCCATCTTGCTTGCGAGACCCATGGTTTATATGCGTTTGTGAGGTTTGACAAAGGAAGGGGTCTAAGGAAGAGCAACACGCACGGTCAGCACGAAGCGCCTGCCTCTTATCCTCGACGGGGGAGGGGATCAGGTGAGGAGGATGCAAACAGGAAGCAAAGGGAACCGAAGACGGGCTTGCGGATCCGTAAGAACTCAAGGGATATGCGAGGTGGAAGACTTACCCTGCAGATGAAGAAGAATGTGCGGGATGCCTAGATGTCACCTTTGGCAGCACGATGCCCCCGTCCTGGAGGGGAAGGACCATTGTTTGTTGCTCCCCTATGGGAGAAAGTAGCATGCAGTACTGGCATAGCAACGCTCTCCCACAGCATGACTCATCATCTCGCCCGGGCGCACCGGTCATGCCATCTTGGGAGGATTCGAACACCTTCTTCGGCTTGTACACTACAGACCATATTCATCAGACGTAGCCGTCCCGCTGATAGCCTAGGCTCCTCTTGTCTGCTACACATACCACGCCCAATCAAAGGCTTTGGTATCTGTCGTGCAAAGGTTGGCTAGCGGGTCGGATTGAGCAGCTGGAGCTTCTTCATTCTTGCCGCAGGAAAACTCGGTCCGTTACAGATAGAGGTGCGCGGTATGTCCCAGATTGCATTTGCCCCACAGTAGTCATCGGTCAAAAGGAAGTACGGTCCGTCGTGTTACAAGACCTGTTCACGTCTTGGAGGATTGGGATAATGGCGTATCTCTCGCGGTCCATGGCACGCTAAATAAGTCAATGGTGAAGAGGTGATGGTGATTGTCGATGAACTTCGGGAAACCAGCATGCAGCTTGAGCTTGTTTGACCAGGAAAGACGACATGAGAGGACAGTCTTGGACACTTCCGGCTACGCTTCCCATCTTTGGATGAACAACGCTGCCGGGTATGTGTCTGTTGCGTTCACCCTCCAGAGAAGGGCGAAACCTCTCCGAAATGCATGCACCCTGCCCGTCAAGAAACGTCCAGCTCGTCTGTGACGGCGTGGCGTGGAGCGGCGCCTTGAAGCCAACCTGGGAGACTGTGGAATGGGGATAGGAAGTCACGTCTCGTCGTACTGTAGTTCCCCTTCCATGAAATCCACCCAGCCATCCACCGCGTATAACAAAGTGACTGCATTTCAAGTATCATCGCCATTGAATTGTTCCTCAAATTCCGGCTGTAACGACTCAGCCTGGCATCGATAGCTGCACCAATCTGCATCGCCCCATATCTAATCAGCGACGCTAATGACCTGTCGACACATGCCAGAGATGGCGAGGGTCACAGGTATCAGTCTAGACAGACCAATCGTCTGAATGGTATTACGGACGGTGGCGTCTCGGACGTCTTGGTGGCGTGTTTCCGGAGGCGGAAATAGCTGGAAGCTAAATAGGCGAGGGATTGTCACCCCGCTTGCAAAGTTTTGCTTACACTACGGGCGATCGACGAGAAGAGTCGCGCGAGAGAGGTTGCTTGATATTTCTTGTCGCAAGCCAAGAATAAAGGGGAGGCACAGGCCAATTACTACAAGTACTCCGGCCACACTCCGACAGGTTTCCCCTTCACCACATATCACCTTTCTCTCACCATGTCCAACAAGCGCAGTCCCGCCGCGCCAATGTCCAAGCAACAATGCTGCTCGACCACCGGCAATTGCCCATGCGCATCCACCTCGAGAGCAACTCACGCGCATCCGGCCACAGCAAGCGCCAACGAAACAGTGCGTCTCCCCAAGGGCACAAAGAACGGTAGCGCATCCGCAAGTCAAGGTGTCTGGAAAGTAACGACGGACGAGCGTACATCGCTCATACAAGCCCAGAATAGCGTTAGAGGTGGAGAGTACGGCTCTGGTGGATCCCGTCCTACATCCAGGGATGCAAGTCCAGCACCATCGATTTATGACAAGTGTGATGCGGGACCCAACCAGCGGTGCTGTAGGGATGCTGTTCCGGAAGAGCGGAGTCTGATATCGCACGACATTGTGCGTGATATGTAAGTGCTCTTGTGCCTCTCAGACCAGGAAGTGTAAGCATGCTGACCGGGTTCCTTGGTCTCCAGCATCATCGGCTTGTCGGACGGTCTCACCGTGCCCTTTGCATTGACCGCTGGACTCTCGTCATTAGGATCAAGCAAGCTAGTGTACATGGGTGGATTGGCTGAAATCGTAGGAGGAGCTTTCAGTATGGGCGTTGGGTAAGAACCGTCGCAACACCCCCTCCATCGTGTACTGAAGAAATTGCTCTGCCTCCCAGTGGATACCTTGCCGCTCAAGCAGAACAGGATCTCTTCCGTCACAAGTTTACCGAATACACACGTCGCCTTGAAGTCGCTTGTGGTTCCGAGGTGGACCGCGAAGTACACGAGGTACTTGGACCGCTGGGTCTGTCAGAAGACGTCTCTCGAGCCGTCTCCAACGCCCTTGCACAGGCCGCCATGGCGGACGAGATCGCTTCGTTTCAATCTTCCGACTCGCGAGCGCTCTTTGGCCATCGCTTCAGCTGGATGAACCGCGCGTCCGAGCGGCCGGTTCCAAAGACGGGCACCACAGCCTTCTTGCTCAAGTTTGGAGAGGGAATGGAAGAGGTCCCACAGAGTCGGCTGTTTGCCAGTGCGTTTACCATTGGCGCAAGTTACGCCTTGGGCGGTTTGGTGCCGCTGGTTCCCTACTTCTTCATCGACCAGGCTTATATCGCCTTGTACTGGTCAATCGTGAGTTCACGAGTGATAATCGCCCTTGCTTGCGTCCTGACTGCTTGGATAATCAGGGAATTACCAGTATCATTCTTCTTCTGTTTGGAGGTTTGAAATCGTGGTTCACTGTAAGTTTCCTGACACGGGTGCTTTATTCGGCTCGTTTCCGTTCTAATTCTTGTTCTATTCCACTTAGGGTGCTGCGCTTGGACCGGGAGGCATCCTTTACGGTGCAGTTACCACCCTTCTTGTCGGTAAGTCACTCAGGGAGACCCTTTGTCCCGAATCTGTCCTCACTTGACTTGCCTTCTAGTTGCCGCCGCTGGAGCCGCATCCTTCGGTATCGTGCGAGTATTAGAAGCAAATTGAGAGGTCCAAGACTTATGGCCTTGTATAAGATATATGTAACGGTGTTAGGTTGCATTAAATACTTGGACGTCTACTCCCTGTTCATTGACACGCTGTAGTCCGGTACGACAGTTCCCGCAAATCATGTGGATACGGATAGTCATGCCGTGGATTCAGCATCGCGTTGGCTTTTGATACGCCGGTCTATTCGTTTAAGGAGAGAAGGCAGGGCATGAGAGAAACGGCGAGGGCTAGATCAATGCTTCGCCCCTGTCCATTCAAGATAGTAGATGCAGACTGCAGTACAACTGCACAAGCGAGGCCCCCTTGGATATTCGACTCAATCGTCTTACGTAAGGGAACGCGTCGCCGGAGATCAGAAACACCCGTAGATCTTTGATGAACACAACATGAAGACAGAACTTTGCAACAGTTGACCGTTGACTCTGCTTTCATCGTTACGACCGGCGGCAAGAGCGTGACTGACGCCACAACACTCGAGAGCCACACATAGCTGGTAGCAGAGGTAGTGCCGTCATTCTTGTTTCAAGCAGGAAGGAGAGAGCTGCATCGAAACCGAGGTGGGTCTTGAAAGAACGAGCGTTGATCGACGGCAGGGTCTGACTAGCATTGCACACTGCATCAGCAACATGCCGGGTGATACCTGGCGCGATGGGTCGCAAGACCTTCCACAACACAGTCGTCCTGTACCGCAAGCAGCGTCCTCGCGCATCCGTCAGGCTCAGGCATCGACAAAGCTTCCGCACAGCGCTTCCCAGTTGATCCAAGCACCGCCATCCCGCCGCCATGCCCACCTTCAATCCCTTCTAGTCGAGAAAGAGCGGCAACTAGCTGCAGTGGGAGAGATGGGACAGGAGCTGATTCGGCAGCAACAGGAAATGAAGGATGCAATTTTGGCCATGGAGATGACGGAAGCCACTGAAAGGGATGACGAGGAAGAGGGGGATGAGGATGAGGATGCATGGATCGAAAGTGGACTTCGTGCGCTGCAGACGAATCTGAAGGAGTATTCGCAAAATAACCAGATATCATTGGCGAAGATCCAGAAAGCCGTAAGTGCGCCTGGAATCGTCAGGGTAACGGTTTCAGACTGAACTTTTCCACCATTCACAGGAGGAAATGATAACGCTTGATAGCAAGGCCAAGCTGAAAGGCAGGAATGCTATTCCGACTTCGGTGTCTGACCCATTCCTAGACACCACCCCTCAGCGACCAGTCTTGAACCATTACACGACCACGCCGTCCAAAGTCGGCACCGCAACTCCCAGTGGCGAACCGACCAACATGTCGAATTTCAGCCTTGCACAAGCGATCGGAAGTGACTTGATCACCGAGGTCCGAAGACTTAACACCTTATTGAATGAAAGAGACAAGGCATTGAAGGAGACCAATGTCAAGCTGTCTGAACTGGAAAAGGCACACGAGACGATGAAAACGCAACTCAGGTCTGATGAGATGGAGAAAGGTTAGCTATACCGCACCCACGATTGGCGATCTTGGCGCTCATGCATCCTTTTCCCTGCCTGATAGAGCGGCTTAGGGAAGAAAACTGGAACTTTGAGGTTTCGAATCAAGAGAATCGAGCTCGTGTCGAGGACCTTCAAACGAACCTCGTAAAGGCCGAGAATGAGCTCAAGCGGCTCCAGAAGAACCTGGCTTCTTCCCGCGAAACTGCCGAAAGCCAAAAGACGGAAACCGAACGCCTCAATGCCGTCATGGAAGAGCTAACAGCGAAACACGAGACGGATCTTGCTCGTGCCCGAACTAGGGAGGCCGGACTGGAGCGGGAAACATCGGACCTCAGGGAACAGCTGGCCATGGAAAAGAAACGAATCGGGTTGAGCGCGCATAGCCTTAGACACATGGCATCTCGAGAACGACTGGGGTCGCCTGGGTCTCTCAGCCCGGCAGACCACAGACGAAGATCCACCAACCGCCTTGCATCCGGTAACAACGAGGACGACGATGTCTTTGGCCGGACCGCGGGTTCGAAGCGCAGAGGACCCGGTTTCGGTCCCGACGGTAGCGTCAACAGCCCCAACTCTGTTTACGCTTCCGATTTCGGCGATGCCAGCCCAGACACCTTGCTTTCGAAGACGGAACAGAGGGATCAAAGTCCTCTGGTACAGCCCAACTTCAATGAACTGGAGGATTTGAGGGAGGAACTGGCAAGGAGGGAGGACGAGATTGTGGAATTGGTGGAGGAGCTGGAACGAACCCGAGGTGCCTCTGGAGAGCCGTCTCAGTCGCCGGATACTATTCAGCCCAGCGCTTCGGAATCGCCTCTCGCATTCTCCAAGTCGCGTATCCCGCAGCTGGGTCGTGGCCGTGTGGTCTCCCGAGGTGTTCGTGGAAGACGGGCCCGAGGCGGAATTCGACAAGCAAGCGGTCTTGGACGGCACTCTAGCTTCGAGTCTGCCGATCAAAGCCCTGGTAACACTCCCTCTCCGTTGTCTCATGGTGCGGATCTCGACGCGCATAGCACGGACTCGTCGCGGTCGGACATCTCGACGCCCTCTCGAGTAGGCAGATCTCCGTTGAGCGAGCAGTTCACTCCAGATAATTTCCGCGAAACCCGCGAGTGGAGCAACACTCCGGATTCCATATCCGTGGCGCGCCGCTTGATATCCCACCCCTCGCAGACGAGCCAGCTTGGCAGGCTGGATAGCTTCACCGTAAATACCGGCAACTTGGGCGATGAGCTTGCAGCGTTGACAGACGAACCAGAGGATGACGACACGGAGGAATCGCTGTACACGGCGCCGAAACCGACTTATGCCGACATGGGTACGATGACAGATCCTGTGGAAGTACAACTTATGGGTATCGCTGTTCCCAAGAAAGACATGAAGACATTCGTTGTACCCATCAGTCCCGTCCTGCCTGTCTCCACTCGCAACTTGGCTGCCTTGATGGCCGTGACAGAAACCACACCTCGCCAAGACAGATTCTCTCGAAACCCCTTGCAAGCTGGATCGCCATCCCCGACTTCTACTATCGGTCCCCGAACGGACATGGACGACGAAACCGACTATGAATCAGCCCGATCCGTTATCACCATTACGCCTAGTGATTCACACAACGGACTGACGTCTGGGGATGACTTCCATTCCCTTGCCGCGGAATCAAGCGCTGATGATGACAGCGATCAAGAAAGCGTTCGGGTGGCGGGCAAGCGAGCATACAACGGAGGCTCCGTCCACAACCTTCGCTCATTCGCCGTGCAACCTCCAGTACGCGAGGTCATCCAGGAGGTTATCATTGAAGTTCCGGTCATACAACAGGTCGAAGTGATCAAGGAAGTGATCAAGGAAATCCCGATTGACAGGGAAGTGATTCGAGAAGTTGAAGTTATCAAGGAGGTACCTGTTGAAGTCATCAGGGAGGTGATCATAGAGGTTCCTGTCGAGGTCACCAAGGAAGTGCCTGTCGAAGTGATAAAAGAGGTTCCCATCGAGGTAGAGGTTATCCGCGAAGTCGAAATCATCAAGGAGGTCCCGGTCGACCGAGAAGTCATTCGAGAGGTTATGGTCGAAAAAGAATTCATCAGGGAAGTACCAGTCGACCGCGAAGTCATCCGAGAAGTCGAAAAGATTGTCGAGATCATCAAGGAGGTCCCCGTTGAAAAGATTATCGAAGTCATCAAGGAGGTCCCTATCGAAGTCGAGAAGCAAGTGGTGAAGGAAGTCCCGGTCGACCGGGAAGTCATCAAGGAGGTGTTCGTCGATCGACCTGTGGAAGTCATCAAGGAGATTTACATCGACCGCGAAGTAAACAAAGAGGTTTTCATTGACCGCCCCGTCGAAGTTATCAAGGAAGTCATCGTCGATCGCCCTGTTGAAATTATCAAGGAAGTCGAGAAAATTGTCGACCGACCCGTCGAAGTTATCAGAGAAGTCTTCATCGATCGACCAGTGGAAGTCATCAAGGAGGTCGAGAGAATCGTCGAAGTGGAAAAGATCGTGGACCGTTCCGTGGAAGTCATCAAGGAAGTTATTGTCGATCGACCTGTCGAAGTCATTAGGGAGGTCGAAAAGATTATCGAGAAGATCGTTGAAGTCGAAAAGCTGGTCGACCGTCCGGTGGAAGTGATCAAGGAAATTGAGAAGATTATCGAAGTCGAAAAGATTGTCGATCGCCCTGTTGAAATTATCAAGGAAGTCGAGAAAATTGTCGACCGACCCGTCGAAGTTATCAGAGAAGTCTTCATCGATCGACCAGTGGAAGTCATCAAGGAGGTCGAGAAAATCGTCGAAGTGGAAAAGAGCGTGGACCGGCCCATCGAAATCATCAAGGAGGTTTTCGTCGACAGACCCGTTGAAGTTATCAGGGAAGTCGAGAAGATTGTCGAAATCGAAAAGTTTGTCGACCGACCTGTGGAGGTGATCAAGGAGGTTGAGAAGATTGTCGACCGGCCTGTTGAAGTCATCCGCGAAGTGGAAAAGATTGTGGAAGTCGAGAGGATTGTGGAAGTTGAGAGGATTGTGGAAGTTGAAGTCGAGAAGATAGTCGATCGACCCGTGGAGGTCATCAAGGAGGTCATTGTCGATCGGCCTGTCGAGGTCATCAAGGAGGTCGAGAAGATTGTCGAAATCGAAAAGTTTGTTGACCGCCCCGTTGAAGTCATCAAAGAAGTCATTGTAGACCGCCCTGTCGAAGTCATCAAAGAGATCTTTGTCGACAAGCCGGTCGAGATCGTCAGAGAGGTTTTCGTAGACCGCCCTGTTGAAATCACAAAGGAGGTCGAGAAAATCGTCGAAAAGCCGGTCGAAATCATCAAGGAAGTCGAAAAGATCGTGGAAGTGGAGAAGATCGTCGACAGGCTGGTGGAAGTGATTAAAGAGGTGGAAAGAATCATTGAAGTGGAAAAGATCGTTGATCGCCCTATTGAGGTCACCAAGGAAGTTATTATCGAGAAGCCGGTCGAGGTGATCAAGGAGATCATGGTTGACCGCCCAGTTGAAGTAATCGTGGAGAAGCCTATCGAGATCATCAAAGAAGTTATTATTGAAAAACCGGTCGAGGTGATCAAGGAAGTATTCGTTGACCGACCTGTCGAGGTCATCAAGGAGATCTTTGTTGACCGACCTGTCGAGGTCATCAAGGAAATTTGCGTCGACAGGCCGATTGAGACAATCAGGGAGATCATCGTCGAGAAACCAGTAGAGATTATCAAGGAGGTCGAACGAATCGTCGACGTTCCTCGCGACGTTATCGTTGAAAAGGAAGTCATCAGGGAGGTGGAAAGGATCGTGGAGGTACCCATCGAGGTCATCCGGGAGACCTTTGTCGACCGACCAGTCGAAATAACGAAAGAGGTCCCGGTTGAAAAGATCGTCGAAAAAGAGGTCATCCGCTATGTGGAGATACCCGTGGAAATCATCAAATACGTCGACCGCGAGAGAACCGTAGAGGTCCCTGTCGAAAAGATTGTAGAGAGGGAAATTTTCGTGGACCGAATCGTGGAAAGGATCGTTGAGAAGGAAGTTCCAGTCGACAGGATCATCCAAAACGAGATCGTTCGCGAAGTACCGTTCGAAACGATCAAGTACGTCACCCAAGGTTTTGATTATCAGGATTTCTAGAGAGCCAAACTCACAATCCTCCCTGTAGATTCGTTGAAAAGATCGTCGAGCGAGACGTCTTTGTTCCTGTCGATTTGCCGAAGCAGAGCACCCGAGACGCAAGTTGTCAAACGGAAGCCATGTTGTCGAACTCTCCAATCATATCAAACTACGAGTTCTTGAGGGCTCCACCTGCCATCAACTCTGTCAGTCGGTCTAGAAAGGATTCCAGAGCGAACCACCAAACCACCCAGCCTCGGCCGGCACTGGCTCCGCGGCACGATAACTCCGTCGTACTCGCTCCTTCGCTGCGTGATGAATCTATGAAGTCATCCATCGGAATCAACTTTACACCGGTCAGTTCTCAGTCGCTTGATGTATCTACACTTCCGCCGCAGACTGCGCCTCCCACTATTCCCGCATCGATCACGACGGCCAAGGATTCTCGTCCCCTTTCGCCCATGGATCCTTCCGGTGCGCCTTTGACCTCGCCCCCTCTGGCGAATGGATGGCACGACACCATCTTTGCTGTCCCCTCTGTTCCTGCCTCATCCGTGAGACGCGCGGACATGCAGGCGTCGATCTCGAGGCAAACTTCCCGCGCTAGTATGCACTCGCGAGATGACCCAAGTCTAGGCGGTCATACTGGAAGCACCTCAAAGTATTATGCGACTCCTCGAGCCGGTGCCACTCAAGGTTCCATTCGCCAGAGCCGTGACACTGTGAGGAGGAGGGCAGATATCGTGGTACCCGCGTTCCCAGCGTCTCGACCGCCAACTCAGCAACGTATGGCAAGCTTCAGTTCTGAACGTTCTAGCGATTACGGCCTTCCACCTCCTCCTCTAGGACCCAAGCAGCAAGGTTTCATGGGCGCTCCCAGCTCCACAGATCCGGCGGTGGTCCAGGACCTTACCAAAACCATGATTGGGCAGTTCCTTTGGAAAGATACGAGGAAGGCATTCGGTTCGGGCTTGTCAGGCAACATGCACGAGCGTTTCTTCTGGATCAACCCGTACACGAAGACACTATACTGGAGCGCGGCCGATCCTGGAGGCGTCCACGCTGCCGAGTCTAGTGCAAAGAGTGGTAAGTAGGCATTTAGCCACTGTCCTACGCAGAGAAGCTGAAGTTCCTGCCGAACAGTCTTCATTTCCGGTATGAAATCCGTGCCCAACGGAAACGTTTCAAGGGCAGACGTGCACAATGAATCACTTGTCATAACGACTCCCGGACGTGAATTGAAATTGACCGCTGGCTCAGAGGAACAGCACGACACTTGGATGAATGTGAGTAGACCGGTTTCGCTGTATCACTCTCCGTGTCTAATCCTCTTGCGGTTTCCAGGGTTTGTCGTATCTAATCAGCAAACCGTCGCAAGCTACAATGTCGGGGACAGCTAGCTACATCCCCACGGAGACACTGACGACACCGGTTAGACGCGACGTCGATGAAATTGGTCGGCGTGGAAAACTTCAATCTTCGAGAAGCTTGAGAAGCTACATCTCGGAGAACGCGACTCCAAAGCCTACTGAACTGCGAAGTCAATCGGCAATGTCGGTGCGAGGCAGTACCCATAAGAACAAGCGACTCGGAACTGTCGCACACGAGTATCTGTTGAGGGTGGAGAACGGCCTGCCGCCTGTCAGCCTCATGGGACGAATCACCAGCGGCATCGAGGCGGACTTTGAGGAGATCGCACGGGCTGAAGCCATGGAGACGGATGTCGATGACTACGATGGAGTTGACAACGTGCGGGGTGAGTCATCCGGAGGTATGAGTTCGCAAATCGCGCTAACTGCCTCCTCTCTTAGCCTGCTGTAATGGAAAGCACGACATCGGATCGCTCCGAGACGGGCATGCCGCCCACAGGCACCGTACGCCATCTTCGATGTCTCGTATTAGCTCGATGACGCCGAAGAACAAACCAGCCGGGTCGCCGTCAATGGCAACATCGACCTGGTCTTATAGAACACGACGAAGCAGCAACATCTCGGAAGACGATGAAAATTGCTCAACATTTGCAGGGATACAGAAAAGTAGCCATAGCCGAACCGCCCTGGGGCCAATTTTTGATGGTGCTCAATACTTGGAACCGATGACACCCAGTGCCGCTTCCAAATCTACCCGACAAAAAAGTCTCACGAAGAAAGGTTACTTGTCTGGCTCAAGGTCCAGCCCAGCATCACCTCGGATTTGATATACCAATGGACAACCTAGTGGCCTGTCTTGGTGGATCTTGCGTTCTATACTTGTAATACTGTGTATTCGTTAACGGCAGATCCGAACGTACATGCCTCCTCAATCCGTTTCGTTTGAAGAACATCCCGCAATGCCTCTTATCATAAGTGAAGCTGAATTCTTATTAAGTAAGCTACTCTTCCGGCCCCTATGAAATCATATATGTGTGCCGGCATGCGCGGACGTTTTGTAGGTGCAGTATAACTCTTTAAGACTGGAGGTCGACTATGGGCTCCATAGTTTCCCGGGTAGAGCTGCAAGACAATTGGTAATCGCTCAGATGTGAGAATGAAGCTAAAGCAGCGCCGTAAAGCGGGATGTATTCATTGCCAGGGTTACCTGATGATGTAACAAGGCACGGGCCCATAGCGCCGAAATGTCTTCGCAATTCGTTAGCAACCGTATGCCATAACATGACGTTTGCATCAGCCATGCTGCATATCATCTATATGCCTGTCCTCTAACAAAAGGCACGTAATGCCAAATCTAAGCCGTACAGGTCAAAGTCGCCTTCTCTAGTAGGGCGATACCGGCACCCAAGGCCCAGCCGAGTTCAACGCCACGGAGCTTTTTCTCCACCACAAGCTCCCTATCTTCAGTCAACTCGTAGCCTAAGTAGTTCCCCAAGTCAGCTACAGCAGTCTTGCATAAGACTCGATGAACGTACCGAGGCCAAGCAAAGCATGCATGAAGGTCAAATCAAGACAGTATTCGGGCCTGTCTTCTAGCTCAGCCATTGCCTGCTTATCCTTGCCCCATCGCTTCTTCCATGCCCTCGGCCCAGCGCACACCTCTTTAGCCATTCGGTTAAGGGTAGATATTGTAAGAGATTTGGTGTCGGATACGCTGACAGTCGAGGCCTGGTCGCCCTCATCGTCGGCAGAAGTCGCTTTGCTGGAATGCGTGAATGCAGGCAGAAGCGGTTGGATGCGGTCGGTAAAGTAGGAGAGCGCGAGGAGTTGTCCAGAAGGGAAGGTATCGAGAATAGAGGGTTGATATACACCGTTGAAAGAACACGGCTTGACTTCGCAAACACTGAAAGGCAATCACTTGTCAAATATGAGACATTAGGAGTAAGGCAGGCTGACTTACGCGTCCTTGGCCATGACCATTTCGACCACTCTGTTACAGGCCTCGAAGCCGCCTTCAGTGCCAACCATGTTGACATTGACCTGCTTCCTTCCGGGAGGGTCGAGCAAGACTTTCTTGCTTTCGCCGTAAGCAAAACAAGGATTAGGGATCTCGATTTGCTCCCCCATTTCCTCCCAATCCACGCCTCCGCCAGGCTGCAAGAAAGACCAAGTAAAGGCCACGAGATTATTCACAGATCGTCGAGCTCGCATCAAGCCGTAGCCGAGATATGAATGCTGGTACAGTTGGAAATCGCGCCCTCCAAAGTTGAGGTGGTACTTGTGATCGCCTTCCGCCATCTGGATGGACGAATCTTGAGCGAACAGAGGCTGAAAGACGATCTGAGTAGAGGCACCGCCGAGATCCATGACGGCGATGGTAGGCTCCGCGTGAGCGTTTGCTCCAGATCCGATTTTGCCCAGAAGGTAGTTGGCGGTGATCCAAGCGTAGACACCTAGAATAACCAGGATTAGGGCAAATATCTGGCTTGTAAGGAAGCCAGCACACCTTCATCCTTGCCGTCCATAATCTCAATGGCATTGTCTTCCTTGCTGAGGGCGAACGGCCAATCGCTCTCCAGTCGCACTCTAACTTCCTCCAAGATCGCTTCTCCTTCGTTCCCAGGTAGCAACCTCAATCCAGCGGTCGCTTTAACTTCGACAGGGGAGCAATGATGTAGGCTTTCCGGTACCACTCTGACAGCTTCCTGCATGAGTGTGTCCAGGGATGCCGCAGCTGCCGTGGGATCTCTCGCAAAGGACGAGAGTCCAGGCTGAACCGCCTTGAAGGTCTCGTATTCAAGCGCCGGCGTGGGACCGCAGTTGTTGAATTTGTAGACGTGAATTCGAGATCCAGTTGATCCTG